>MU226535.1:195962-227661 GCA_018584345.1 Thuja plicata
ATTATTATTATTAAATAAAAGACTTGAGGGCCCAAGTCGGCTACCTTGGAGAGGTATGTCTTTTCTATCCAAGCTCTTATATATATCCGATTCTTGGAAGGAAGAAGAATATCAAAAACATAACATACGTCTTTCTCCTTAAAGAATCGAAATCCACCATTGTGGTGCGAAATATATCAGACTTGAGGAACGAATTCTAGGGTTTGAATTAGTGAGTTCTAGGGCATAAATAAGAAGCGAATTTGGGCTGGTTGTAAGGGTGAATTGGAGCAAATCGCAGCAGCCCTAGAAGGACGAAGTAGGGCAGAATTTGTGCAGATGCATAGAGCGAATTCAAGCTGGTGCAAATTCCAGCAATATGCATATATTTGCCTTTAAGAACACTTAAAGTGTAGATTGATTACAGCATTTAAAGTGCAGATCATAGGACAGATTTGAGGCAATCCTAAGTTCAGATCGATGACACTTTGGAGCAGAATTAAAGAAGCCCTGGGTGGGCTAACTCAGGTCACATTCAGAGGGAGTCGAAGGATCAGTTTTGAAGTCTCCTAAGTCTGATTTCAGAGATACTATCCGTGTACTATCTCTCCTTCTTTGTGATTATTTTTCTTTATATTCTGTGCTTAGTTGTTGAAAGACCTCTATAGATTGTATTTTCCTTGCCATAATCTGAAAATATTAACAATTAGAATATTAAAATATTTGTTTTAATGGTCATCTTAGTTAATCTTTAGTTTATTAGGTAGTTTCTATTTTCGTCTTTAGTTCACGATTGTTTCTTTTAGAAACATCGTCTTTGTAAATCTATACAAGGAGCTTTCATCTCCTCTGTTTAATACAACTACAACATCGATTTACCATAACATGGTATTAGAGCAGGTCGATGGGATTTCATAAAATTTGGCGAGTTTTTTGAGAAAAATTCAAGCCTCTTCTATTTTGGATTTTTTTTCCAGAAATTTGTTTTTTGATTTTTTAAAATAAAAATCGTTGGAGGTATTTTATGAAAATTTTGTGGTCCGTCTTCGAAGTTTTTTGCTGAAAATCGCGAGCCTGTTCGAGGGTTTTGATTGCACAATTTCTTGGTTTGAGAAAAACTCTCTATTTTTGAGGGTTGCATGTACTTGCATGTTGTTTGCATGTGCTTTTTGTGAGTTGCATGTGCTATTTTACCATGCGAAGTTTCCTGTTTTTCCGCATGAAGGTTTCTCTGTTAGGTTTATAATTTTTTCCTCAAAAATTATCTGGTGGGTTTTGTTGATTTTATTGTAGTTGTGGTCGGAATCCACTGGCCTACATAAATATCACAAAGGTTGTGATAATATAATTATTATATTATTATTATAAGATAATATAATTATATATGATTAACATAACTATATTATTATATTGGTAATATGATATAATTATATTATTCTAAACAATCTGTATGTCCTAATAAGACACATCCCTTGGTGAAATGGTATTATCCTTATATAAAAGAGATATGCAATCTCCTATCGGGGTGGTGAGGACAATTGAATAAAATATGCTCATTATATACACTGTGAAATTTATCATGGTATCAAAGCAGTGTTCTTTCGAGGGGCTTGTGAGATTTATGAGAAAACAAGAAGAAATCGGAATCAACTTTGTCACAAATATTTAAGTCATGAATCAGATCATGGCTTGTATAAGAGAAACAACTTGTCGGGTGTCAATGATCTAAAATCAATTCTATCAAAGCCTACCAGAAAGCTTGATTATGTTCAGACCAAGCATGGAGAAATTATAAACCTGCAAATGAAGGCGATATAGCTCATATGAGTATCGTGCATCATCGCGTCAGAGAAACGACATGGATTATATGTTAATCAATATTAAGTATGTATCACAAAAGGCATCGACGGAATAAGCTATAGCGACTGTTGAAGTTAAGAGGTAACCAATAACGAATCCAATTGAGGAGCAACCACTTCAACGCTACTGATAATTCCAATATTAACGGGGGCTGATGCATAGCAACAATCATCAAGGTGGAGGTTCTGATTATTATGTCGTAGGTGAGTTGAGGAATCCGTGTGTCATCCCCAGTGGCTCCAACTCACAAAACATATTGAAAATCATCCCACTTCCTTCCATATGCTGCAATTGATCTCGTTTGTCACGAAACTCTGCATGGGATTCATTTCCTGGTTGCGCACATCGAATATTATTAGGTTACCAAGTGGTGATAAGAGGGTTGCAACCTCTCCTCACCATGCGGATACCTAAGGGAGATGAACGACACATGAAAGGAGAGGAATCACCAGTGTATATATGGTGATAGTCATCAATCAAACAGGGGGAATATATACGCCATGAATGGAAGTTTGCCAGATATTTTGGGATCAATACCTCATCTAAAACTTAGACACTCAAGCGATTACCTATAGCAATTCAATGTACTTGAGCGACACATAACTAAGACAATCAAAATTGCAATAAAACATACACTCAGCAACGGTATTAATGGAAGACCAAATTGACATTCCTATTATGAATACGACAGAGACAGAAAATAGCAGCTAACATAATTTAGAATACAATCAAGTCATATGGTCAGCGATAGAGTCCTGTCATCAATGATACATAACGGGCTTCCCAGAGTGACATTAGTAATTATAGTGGAACTGGTGACAACAATATATAAAGACGAGAGACTAAGAAATAGGAGGAACCATGAAGAAAATGACCTTGCCGGATGTATATTACTATGTGGGTTATATCGTGTCGTTATTGGTATCGAGAGGTGGTATTTTTCCTTGCCGTTCCAATTGTCTCATCTCATAAACTATGGCCTGATGACTTTCAAAAGGTCGTGGCCGCAAGAGTCAGAATAGTCAATGAATGACATGAAAGTCCGTTGCCATTATTTGACATATTCGTGCTATCATTCATTCGCAAAGGTTCCACAATGGAATTGTGAATTATATGGCAAAAGTAGCAACTTCTATATCCACAATCGGGAATATTGAGCATATATGTCGGCCAAGTTACCTAAGTTCCAAGTGAGAATTGTGGTTGTCTTACTGACGATAAATAAGCTCCATAAAAGTTGGAGCTGGCGTTTGGGGTTGATACAGAGAACATTGTGTATAAGAATATATACGGCACCCTTCATACACTCATGCAAAAAAGAAGTTAAACATTCAAGGCACTAGATAATTGCATTGATCAGTTCCTTCATTGTCTAATCCATAAAAGTAAGGATATTGATGTTCTATGTTCAAGAACTGAAATGCAAAATTGGGAGTCAAATTAATATACATACATTTATATCAAATAAAGGAATTATTTCAAAGGGAAGTCCTTAGCGAATTTGAATTAAAAGAAACCAGTCCCAAACCCCATAGTACGGGAACAAGGACATTACAAGTGGTGATATTATTAGGCTGTATAATTCTGAGTCCGCTTTCATATGAGTATTATTATTGAGATTTCAGAATGGACGCAGGTCTGAGGTTATAATGATGCCAAAATCTGATTAGAACAGAGGAGCCAACATTCACTCTTTCTCTATGCCTGGCCCTTTCTCAGCATTCCCTCTTTTGGTTGGGCTAAAGATAGACTTCTACTCTCTGATAGAGTTCCCGGCTGCATGGGAGTTCTCGATAACGCCATGGTTTAGTAAGGTGGTTAAATTCAGTGGTTCCTGTTTATGGTTGGATGCATCTCCTATGTAAGTCACATTTATTTTCGAGTCTGATATTGATATCAATCAGAATTTGGGAAAGCAGAGCAGTTGAATGTTGAAGTTCTCTATGAACTTACCAACATGTCTGGTGATGTGATAGATTTCTTGAACGTGCTCCAGTAATTTTTAAAGTAAATACAAATCACAGAATGAATGCCAAATTCAACCACCTATCCTAGTGTCATCTTCAACTATCTAAACAACAGCTTATCCAACCTTGAAACAGGGAAATGGAAATCCTTTAAAGGATAATCAAAGTTGGATTTTGTGTTAATATTATAGATGTCACAGCTCTCTGACCCCCTGTCAACCGGTGCTAAAATTGGGAGCTTCGGAAGGGGCTATGGATTGCGAGCAAAGTGTGAAGGCAGAAAGCTGAATTGCAACCTCTATTAATACCCTCTCTGTCTCTATTGATGCACAGTTTCAGACAAATTATGAACAACTACCAAAGCTTAAATATTATAAGATTTTTGTCAGATATATAGCTGGGAGTGCAGCAATTGAGACCCATAAAATGTGAAATCATAGACAACGGATTAAATTATTTAAAGAGGGCTCCTTAAAGGGATATCGCTGCAAGGGAATGAAATGAAATGATTGCTGAAGTAAATGGATGCAGGTTGTACACACTTCAAGCTCATGAATTGTATTACGGGTCCATGGTTAACCTGCTGGCTCATGCTGGATGACACTTCGGAAAATTTTGTGTGCACCTCCATCAAAATATGAAGACAAAGATAATCACCATTGTTAGGGTTCACCCAGCTTGTGCCAGCTTGAAGGCGCTGCATGGTGGTAAAGAGATAAATGGTTACGTAATCAAAAGTGGCTATAAGGCTGATGATTTTGTTAGAAATTCTCTTTTATCTATGTATGCCAAACGAGGATGCACGAAAATATTTGAAACAGTATCTCTGACAGAAGTTGTTTCATGGAACGCTATGATTGCTGGATATGCAATGCATGGTTGTGATATTCTTGGGGCTTTTCTTGGAACCTACAAGATCGTAGAGAAAGAGCCTTACTACATCCTTGTGGCAAAGATGAGTCCCGCTACAAGTCTAGCTCTATGGTGTACCAACATAAAGAGATAAGTATCTGATACTTGTACCTCGAATTGTAGATTCATGCTATAACATTGGGATAGTAAATCTTCTATCATTTGGTGTTTCCCTTTGGGATAGTTTAGTCTTATGAACTATTTGTAATCTCTCTTTGAAATTCTTTCAGGATGAATCAAGATTCTTAAGAGATTGCATTCAAGGGAGAAAGAGCTTGATGCTTGCAGACATGGGATTGAGTTGGAGGTTGATGCACAAACTTGAACTTCAGAGGGAGCAGCAAGAGGATCTGCTTCAATTGATTTTCGAGGATCTTGATCATATTGATTCAGAGAGAGTAGACCATGTCGAGATGGTTTCTCTAGTATTCAGTTGAGGTACATTATCACTGAAGAACGGACGACCAATATTCTCACCAAGCCTCTTGCTATATAAAAGTTTGTGTACTTTCGAGATAATCTTGGTATGTTGGAGAATGAAGCCTTAGCTGAAAAGGAGTTTCAACATCAGTGATCTATTATTTTGTATCCTTATACATTCTTCCCTTTGAGGGAGAAGTTTGAGGTGAAAGCCTTCGTTTCCACCCTCTGGAATGAGCCATGGTGGATCCACCCTTTGATATGGTTCATGGTGAATGTCATTTGTGTGACACCATGACAACACTACGTGCGAGAATTCGTGGTGATTTCTTTGTACCTGTGATATGAATATCTTTATGAGGTGACGATCTCACAACGATAAGACACTTGTACACTGTGACCTCCATTGAGAACTGGCGATCTCACAATGATGGTTGATATCTCATAAAGTAATGGATGCGCATTACACATGTAGATATTTTAAAATCCTCTATGGTGGATAGCGCATGTGGTGGTATCCAAGGACATGCCATAAAGGTAACTTTCTCAATCCATTATGGTGGGTAGCGCATGTGGTGGTACACAAGGACATGTCATAATGGTAGATATCCTAAATCCATTATGGAGGATAGCGCATGTGGTGGTATCCATGGATATAATGGTAGATGTCTAATGTTCAATATCACATGAGGTGGTATTCAAAGAACATAACATAATGATAGATATCTAATGTTCAATATCACATGAAGTGATATCTGAGAACATGACATAATCTTATGTTCAATATCACATGAGGTGATATCGGAGGACATGCCAAGTAGTAATGTTCAATATCACATGAGGTGATATCCGAGAACATATTATATGAAGATGTCTAAAAATTCATTGTAATGTTAATGGTGAACCATAATGATACGTTCATTATGAATAAATAAGGATTCCTTCCTAGCTAAGAGGGAGTGTTGATTTTATTGTAACTGTGGTTAGAATCCACAGGGCTACATATATATCACAAAGGTTGTGATAATATAATTATTATGATATAATAATTATATTGTGATCAATAATATAGAAATTATATTAATAATATAATTTTAATAAGATAATATAATTATATATGATAACATAATTATATTAATAATATAATATAATTTTATTGGTGAAATGGTATTATCCTTATATAAAAGAGATGTGCAATCTCCTATTGGGGTGGTGAGGACAATTGAGTAAAATGCTGATTATATATACACTGAAATTTAACAAGTTTATAATTTTTTCTTCAAAAATTATTTGTTGGGTTTTAATTTTATTTTCCTTAAAAAATATTTAGTTGGGTTTTCATAATTTTTTCCCTTGAAATTTTTTTGATGGGTTTTAATAAATTTTTCCTCAAAAATTTTCAGTTGGGATTTACTGTTTTCTCCTAAAAAATAAAGTTTTGTATTCTCTGATCTGTGTCTCGGATTCTGTTGTCTAGTTTTAATCGATTTTTCACCACAAAAATCGTGTTTGGTTTTTCTGGTTTTTTTTCCTAAAAAATCGTGACTTTTTGCAGTTTGTTTTGGGCCGTCGTGCTCTTCTGCCAAAATTTGGAGGGTTCGCCGATTTTTCCTCAAAATCGTAGCAATTGTTCTTGGTGTGTCTTTTGCTACAGGGAAGGACAACTCTGTTATCCAACATCAGGTTGGAATTTTGTGACGATTTCTGGTTAGAGGTTTTGCTGATTCTGGGAGGGTTAGTGACAGACTCATCTCAGTGGCAGAGTCAGTGGTAGGCTCTTGTCTCTTGTTGCAGAGCATTCTGAAGGAAGGGGGCACCCTTCTCTATTTTTTTGGATGGCTTCCTGGTCATTAACATTTTGCAGATCCAAGGAGGGTCTCAGCAACAATAAAATGTTTTGAAGATTTTGTGACCAAAAGACAACAGTTAGACAATGACCATTGAGGGAGGGTATTAGAATATTATAATGTTTCTTTTAATGATCATCTTAGTTAATCTTTAGTTTATTAGGTAGTTTCTATTTTCGTCTTTAGTTCATGATTGTTTCTTTTAGAAACATCGTCTTTGTAAATCTATATAAGGAGCTTTCATCTCCTCTGTTTAATACAACTACAACAACATCGATTTACCAAAACAATACCCTCCCTTAATGACCATAGTCTAACTACTCTGCAGAAGACTGTACATGTCTTGTGGTCATAAATTCTTGAGAACATTCTGCTGCTACCGATACCCTCCTTGGATCTGCAGAATGTAAATGACCAAGAGTAGCCAAAGTCCGTCCAGAAAAAAAAAGAACGCTGCCCCCTTCTTCAAAATGTTGTACAACAAGAGACAAGAGCTTGCCACTGACTCTGTCACTGAGATGAGTCTGCCACTAATACTCCCACAATCTGCAAGACTTCTTACAAAACGTCCAACCTGATGTTGGATAACAAAGTTGTCCCTCCTTGTAGCCAGAGACACAAACCGAGAATAGCTGCCACGATTTTGAGGAAAAATCGGCGAACCCTCCAAACTTTTGCAGATGAGCAAGCTGCCCCAAAATAGACTGCAAAAAGTCATGATTTTGGAGGAAAAAAATTGCTAAACCCAAGATTACAAATCATCATTTTTTTGGAAAAATGGTAAAAACCCACAAAGGAATCCCACACAATTTTGTGAATTACAAAACCTAGAAACGATTTTTGAGGATAAAATCGAAATAACCAAACACATTTTTTTAAGGACAAAAAATTATAAAACCCTCCTAGATTTTTTTACAGGAAAATTTATGAAAACCCAACTTGAACTTTTTATGGGAAAAAATTATGAAAACCTACCAATAAATTTTTTTGGGACAAAATCATAAACTCACCAATAAATTTTAAGGGGAAAAATTATAAAACCCCTCATAGAAACCTTCACATTTAAAAACAGTAGACTTTGTGTGGTAAAACAACACATGCAAACAACATGCAACTCACAAAATGCGCATGCAAGTAACATGCAACTCATGAAATTTGCAGACTTTTGCTCAAACCAAGAAATCGCACGACCAAAACCTTTGACCAGGTTCATGACTTTCAGCAAAAAATCTTCAAATCCGCCAATGAATTTGCAAAGTTGTTTTTTCATAAAAAAACAATTAAAAAATCTACAATAAATTCCAAGACCAAAAAGGGCTACAAAATTTTCTTTTAAAAACTTTGCAAAATCTTAAAGAAGCCCATCGACCTACTCTGATACCATGTTATGGTAAATCGATGTTTTATTAAATAGAGGAGATGAAAGCTCGTTATATAGATTTACAAAGATGATGTTCCTAAAAGAAACAATCGTGAACTAAAGACGAAAATAGAAACTACCTAATAAACTAAAGACTAACTAAGATGACCATTAAAGAAACATTACAATATTCTAATAGTTATAATCCTAGCTATATTACACCTCTAGTTTTAATTGAACGTGTTATTCTAGGGTAAAATTTATGGTAATCCCAAAAGGGGACATTACAATTGGTATTAGAGCATTGTTCTTGACAACCTAAGGGACGGGAAATAGTTGATGCAACTAAGCCAAAGGGTTCAAAGGGCCTTTGAGAGAGAAAAGAAGAAACCTGTATCCACCATTAACTCCCTCAAAACAATTTAATGAGCGAACAAATGGGAAATGAATTGAGGGCCTTCATGTAGTGGAATGACCAAATAACCTAAACTCTCATGGAGCAAAATGAGAAAAATGACAACTACTTTTTCAAGCCCTCCAAAATATGAACAATACTTTTCTGTAATCTTCGACACAACCAAACTATTAGAGGGATGCCAACTCTAATCATTTAGAAAATAACAATAGGGAATCAACTATTAGGTTGACAAGACCTTTTATACCTAGAAGAGAGCACCCAATAGAGGATAAACAAATAACCCTCATGTTGACAATGTTGACGAAATTGCTAAAACGTACCCAAGGCTAGATCTTGAAGTTAGGAGAAATGTTTCCTTTAGAGATTACTGTGATGCTAAAACTCAAATTGCTCCTAGAAGGGAAAGGGAACAACCCAACAAAAATTTAAGATGAAGGGTAAGTAAAATGACTCTACCCAACTTCGATGGATTCGAAAGAGTCACGACACGATCATGGGTCCAAAAGATGGACACCTATCACTCACTTGGTCCCATGTTGGAGGAAGACTATTAAATTCACCATCCTACACTTAGAGGGAACTACGCATGATTTGTTGCATCATACCACAAAAGGCACTTTAAAGAGCTAACACAATTAAAAGATGGAATCGTAGAAGATTATGCCATTGAATTCCAAATACTTTTAGTTATGGTACCAGAGTTGTCTCAAAGTATACTCACATACCTGTTTGTAGAATGGTTAAACAAGTCAATTTGGGGCTTGATAAGTGCTTGCCATCCTATCACACTTGAAGATGCAATTCAAAAGGCATCAAGGTTGGAAATTGCGTCATCAAAAGACAAGCGTTTTTCAAAAAATCTTACTTCAAACTCACACACGAAACCCCCCTATAAGAGGGATTGGCGTAAAAGGGAATTTCCTCCTAAAGACAACGAAGGTGAACTTTGAAGAAAAAGGCAATGTTTTAGATGCAAGAAGAGATGAGAGTACATTTGTACTCAAGAAGAGCTTTCAAAGAAAAAATTGTGCTTTAAGTTCAAAGAAAAATGGGAGCGGAGACACATATGTAGGAAAAGAGGCCAAGCATGCAACATAGAGGCCTCATTTGATGAAGAAATATGTGAAGAAAAAGAGAAAGAACCAAACAAAAAATGGAAGTGTGATGAATAAGAACTCGGAACCTTAGCCGCAATTTGAAGGCATCCAAACACCATCCTTTCTGAATTGAAAGCGTTGTACAAGGATGAATGGTAATTGCCTTTGTTGATAATGGGACAACACACAACTTTATTGACGAGAATTTGGTTGTAAAATTGAAATTGGAAACAAAGGATTTTAAGGGCTTTATAGTATCCTTGGATAATCGGTCCACTGCCTCGCGTACCAAAACATTTCACAATTAAGCATCACTTCGGGAAAGCATCCAATCCTAGAAATTTTCTACATTTTGATCTAGGAGATACCGATGTAATTCTGGGTACCCCATGGTTTCACTCTTTGGGACACTTCATCCTGGACTTCCCAAATCTGGAAATTTCTTTTCAACATAATGGGCAAGAAGTCCTTTTACAAGGGCTATGCGATATATCCCTAGAGTAGTCTCATCCTTGATGATGCAAAGAATATTTAAACATGGACAAGGAGAATGTGCCACACAATGCTTGATTCTTGACAAGTCTTCCAACGAAGGCAAGGTCATCCACATTTATATTCAGCCTATCGTGAAGAAACACAAGAAGGTATTTGGCAATATCCCACTAGGACTTCCCCCCAAGAGAGGCTTTGAACATACATTAGATCTTGAGGAAGGGGCGAAGCTTGTAATTATCACACCTTATAGGCGCTTGAAAGTTCAAAGAGTAGATTGACAAACCATCAAAGAGCTTGAAATGGGTCACAATCAGCAAAGTTCTAGCCCTTTTGCCTCTTCTGTAGTGCTAGTAAAAAAAAAGATGACACAATGAGGATGTGCATAGATTATAGGGCTTTGAACAAGAAAAAAATTAAAAACTGTTACCCCATCCCAAGAGTTGATAAACTAATTGATGACTTCATGGAGCTGTATATTTCTCAAAAATAGACCTACGTTCAGTGTACCACCAAATAAGGTTAAGAAAGGAAGATGTTTCCAAATTGGCTTTTAGATGCCATAATGGACATTTTGAGTTTCTTGTCCTACCTTTAAGACTAACAAAGGCCCCTGCCACCTTCCGATCATGTATGAATCACATTTTTAGGAAACAACTTAGGAAATTTCTCTTAATATTTTTAGACTAACAAAGGTCCCTGCCACCTTCCGATCATGTATGAATCACATTTTTAGGAAACAACTTAGGAAATTTCTCTTAATATTGTTTGATGATATTCTAATCTACAACAAAACTTGGAAGGAACACTGAAGACATACAGTCAAAGTACTAGGGATACTGTTGTTTATGTGCTCGTTTAGCGACAGGCAATGATTTGCCCTCCCAACCATAGACAATACCCGATTGTCTCCCCCGAGCACTTCTCTTCTTCTAAATAATTCTGATTTATTTATTCTTCAATTCCAAGAGAGAGATCTTTGATCTCTATAAATATGTAACTGATGAGCCTTCACCGAGGGTCGTTCCTCTTCACAAGAGGAATCATGTTTCAAGGAGAGTCGGCCTTGTGTAAGGGTAACGACTATAAATAATTGTTGGCTCATATAAATGTCGACCGATAGGCCAATAAGACACTTATGATATCCATGTCGGCCTGAAGGAATCCAACCATAACTACAATCATCAACATATACTAGAACAACAATAGTTATTTGCCAAGCTATCTAAGTGAGAATTTGGAATGGAGGAAATCCTATATCTTGAACATAAATTTAGTGCTTAGGGTGTCAGCGTGGATGGGGAAAAGATTGAAGTCATGAAAAGTTGGCCAAAACCAAGGACCCTAATGCACCCTAGGGAATGTTTGGGACTTTGCAACTACTACCAGAGATTTTTTAAGCGTTTTTCAAAAATAATTGCCCCACTGACTGACTTGACCAAGAAGGTGCATTTTCTTGGAATGAGAAGGTACAACAAGCCCTTGAGAAACTTAAGGAAGTAATGAGCTTTTGTCCTGCTGTAGCAATTTCGAACTTTTCATTACCATTTGAGCCAGAATGTGATGCTTCTAGAAAAAGCATCGGAGCAGTGCTAGTACAAAACAAACATCCTATAACTTATGAAAGTAGAAAACTAAAGGAAAACAAAAAGAGCTATTCCATTTATGACAAGGAGATGCTAGCAATTATGCATGCTTTGACTTAATTTAGACAACTCCTAGTTTGTGGGAGATTTATTGTAAAAACCGATCAGGAGTACCTAGCTGAGTTCATGCCTCCATGAGGCCATTTGCCAAATTTGCTTTGGTATTGTGTTTTGATCATGTAATAAGGTCTTATTAGACTATTTTTGGTTGTTAGGAGTCTAGTTGGAGTCATTTGGGGTAAGGAAGTGCAATCATGTCAAAAGTTGCTAAAGTTGTCAAGCAACTTTTTCCTGCAAAAGTTGTCATGAAGCACAAAACTTCTTGTTTATTATTTTGAAACTCAAAAAGTAGTTATAACCGTTGGATGTGGTTAAATATGGCTTGGGAGGTCGGGCCCAAAGTTGATAAATGGTAATTTGGAGAATTTGCAATAAAGAAATCATTGTTTTCCTGAATTTTGCAACGTTTCTTGCTTTTTCAGAACATTGTATGGATCTATATGGTGCATTCATGATCTGACGTTGATTGTGTTGGGTGGAGCATTGAATCCTCTTTCCATTGGGTTTGGTTTCATTGAATTTCATCAAGATTTGAGTCTGTTAGAGCAATTTTATTGAAAACATTTTGAAACCCTCATCTAGGGTGTGCATTGACATAAAATAATGGTTTCCTTCCCCTTCCACCGTTGATTAGGCTCCAAACTCGGTGGAATGGGTGTAGATATGTGTAGTTATGTGTGTTGGTGTTTGCAAGAGCATGGAATGAAGTTTGATGTCGATTTGTTGATGCCCTAGTCAGGAAAACACTATCTTTTTGACATAAAAGTTGCTTATGAGTTAGAGTTTGTGGGAAAGCCGCTGGGTAATGGTTTGTAAGGGTTGGAAATATTTAGGTAGGCTATTTGTGACATGTCTGAGCCATTTTCATGAAGGTTTGCAGTTGGGATTTTGAAAACCTAGTTGTGAGCCATTCAAGTAAGCCCATTAGGCCTTTGTTAAATGAGAGAGTCATTTTTTTGGCTTTATTGTTCCAAAACAACCAACCTTAAATTGAGTATATTTTAGAACTCCATAATGGGTATGCAAAACAATTTCAAGGTTGTGGGATTGAGTTGTTCTCTGACAGTTATGCCTGAAAAACCCAATTTGCTGCACCTTTTAGGCGTGATAGGAAAGAGGAGAGTCAAAATTTGCCCTAGTCGGTACAAAGGAACCACTACCCATTTTTCAGATATGTTGAATAAAAGTCAAAAGGGTATCCCAAACAGGTCTTACATTTTTAAAACCAGGTCTGAGATGAAATTTACAGTCCAAAAGGTCATGTTGAAAGCCTACTAGGAGATAGGCCTAATTGTGAAGGAAGTACTATTGATCCATGCCATAGGTGAAAGGTGAATGTTCGTATGTGTTGGTAGAGAGGATTGAAGCCCTACTCTGCATCAAATAGCCTAAGATTCTTCCTAAATCAAAAAGATTAGAATGATAGACAATAGAAATTGGGGAGCAAAATACAAGCCTATGTTTTTTATATTGAATACGTAAAACGGAAAACCCACATTGTAGTAGACGCCCTTTCACAAAGACTCCATGTATACTCCATAACAAGCATCTCCGCAAATTGGAAGAGTTTAATTATTGCCGAGTAGGCCAATAAACCACAAGCCAGTGACATCCTAGAAGGTGATTCACCCAATGAAGAATATAAGGTGCTGGAAGAATTCATCCTATACAAGGATAGGATATACCTTGTACCGAATAAAAATGAAGGAAAAGATCATTAGGGAATACCATGACAATCCCTTAGTTGGTCACCAAGGATACTATAAAACTTACAAGCAAGGGAAAAGTACTCATGGAAATGCCTCAAGAAAGATATTCTCAAATACGTTCAAGAATGTCTAGCTTGCCAAAAGAATACAACATAACAAACACATCCAGCAGGATTCTAACAACCATTACCCATTTCTAATCGAAAATGGGAAAGTGTTTCCATGGACTTCATAATTGGACTGTCCAAAGTACAAGGAAAGGATTGCTTATATGTGATAGTGAATCACCCACCAAATATGCACATTTCGTGGCAATCTATCAGCTATAGAGCTCCACAAGTAGTTGAGGTCTTCTTCAAGGAAATTTTCAGATGTCATGGTCTCGCAAGAAACATTATCATTAATAGAGAGAACCATTTCCTTAGCCTGTTTTCACAAAAAACTCTTTGGGCTAGGAGGGGTAGAACTTATGCCCAACACAAGCTATCATCCTCAAACTGATGGATTAATAGAGATTGTAAACAAATGTGTAAAGGGATACCTAAGGAACCATGTCATAGGATAACAAAATGCTTGGATCAAGTTGTTACACCTTGGAGAATATTGCTATAGTACCACCCATCATATGTCGATTTGAATGAGCACCTTCAAAGCCTTGTATGTATACGAGGCAACCTCATTTGGATAATTGATTCTCCAGTAGAGTATTGTAATGGGAGCCAAAGACTTTGTATAAAAAAATGTAGATATCACAAGTACACTCAAAGATAATCTTCACCATGCTTAGAACCAACAAAAGATCTATGCCGATTGATACTAGATTGAAAGAACATTTGAGGTTGGGGACTTGGTTTTCTCACGTTTACAACCTTTTAAGTAGTTTTCAATCAAGATAAGCAACTAAACCAAAATTTGAACTGCCAACAAGCAACAAGATCCACAGTAACTTTCATGTATCCGGACTCAAAAAAGTACTAGGACAACATGTCACTCCTGTAATGGTAATTTTCTGATTAATAACGAAAGCATAGTTTACAATAAATAGGCAATTACATTACGTTGTTTCTAAATGAAATAAACGTAAAATGAAGTCTAAAATAGAAACTAATTAAATATACTGAATACCAATTAAATATGCCTAAATAACCATTAAATAATTAAATATTACTTTAATAACATCCCTTAATGGTCATTCTATCAACTACATCAAGTTGCCCCATAAATTTTACAAACTTGTCTGGGCTCAAAGACTTGGTGAGGATGTCTATAGTTTGATCCTCAGTTGGAACTGATGGCAACTGTACCGATCCATCTCCTACAAACTTGCAGATGAAATGACAATGAAGCTCAACGTGTTTGGTGCACTTGTGGAAGATTGGATTCTTGGCAAGTCCCAACACCCCTTGATTGTCACAGTACAAGGGTGAATGACCTGCTTGAGACATTTGTGTGGCATGTATTCTATCAACCAGTCCCATTGATGAGTGAAATGGTGAGAAGCTTTGGGATCAATGTACCAAGTAGATGATTTGACTTGGTCTGTTGGTCTTTTGGCCATAAAAGCATGAGGCAAACTCCTTTTTCAACATGGGCCTTTTGTTGAGGTCCTCCCTGCTTCGATTGTTCAACAACCAAGTGTTTTTTGCATTCATTCTTCATATGGCCATACTTGTGACAATAATTGCACTAAACATTCTTCTTGGGATTCTCTTGAGATTTACCTTGTCCCTTCTGCTGCTTGGAGGACTTGCTTTTACCTTTGTCCTTATTTGAGGCTTTGGCAATAAAGGCCTGTTCAATAGAGGATATGCTAGTGCTGCTACCAAACTGTTGTTTCCATCGATCCCGCAGTAGAAGTTTGTTGCAGAGATCAGGAAACTTCAGATCAACACTAGTGGAAGTAATATTAAGCATCTCAATGAAATGCTTGTAGGATCGTGACAAACTCTTTAGCATAATGACTACCATGTTATCTTCTTCCATCGTGTGACCAATAGTCTCCACGTGGTTGCAAAAATCCTTTATCTTCGTCAGATGCTCCTGTAGTGATACTTCCTCATCCGTCATGATCGCAAACAGTTTCTTCTTAAGAAAGAATGCTTTGCTTTTGTTTGAGGTTTCATGGAGATCCTTCAAGTATTTCTAGATCTCTGCAACTGTCTTGCTAGATGACACTTGTGGCAGCTGATCATTGGTGATAGATAATTTGATGAGCATCACCTCTTCAAGGTTGTGCTCATCATATTTGTCTTGATCTTTTCCAGCATTGTGGTTTGAGACTGAGTACCCAGAATAAGCTTATCAAGATATTGATACTCAAATATTGTAAGCATCCGCTGATTCTAGGTGTTGTAATTGTGGCCATTAAATTTCTGAGTGCTTGCTCTGCAACATGATGTTTGTTAGAGACGCCATCTTGCATGCTTCTTGATGCACAAAAAATCACATGTGACTGCCAACTTTAATAACAAGTGAAAAAATGACAAAGCTTGTGCACACAGATGCCAAGGTGAGAAAAAATGCAGATTGCTGGCACAAAACCCATGGCATGGATCCCAATGAATAGATCCTGATAAGCTTGATTATAGAAAAAACCTTGATTTTTTTAAAAATTAGCCAAAAAAGAAATGTTGCAGCAAATCCTAGCACTGGCGCCAAATATGTAAAAGGCTCTCTGAGAAAATGTAGGTAGAGAAACCCTAGCCACAAAAATTTGTAAACCCTAGCCGCAAAAGTTTGAAGGAAAAAATGCAGAAGGAAGAGTTGTCGAGTAAGGAAAAATGGCCTTCGCGCTACTGAAAAAGGCACAGACGCAGGCTGTAAGAAATGCTTCGATGCGGGCCAAAAATATAGTTGCACGACTCAATTCTTCAACAAAAAACCCTTGCCGCGTGCACAAAAATAGGAAATAGCATCCAAAGAAGACGCGGAAACGTAGAGTTTGTGCCAAAAATCCTCAAATCTGGTTTGGAGATGCGTTTATGAGGTCGTGTGATCTTGCAAAGCCGACACAATAAAGAAGAGCTGACAGAAAAGCTCGTGTGATACAAAATTTTCTATGGCGGGCTGAAAATCTAGACGTTACAAGAAACTCGTGATTGTTGCACAGAAAACCCTCGATTTTTGGAGGATGAAAAACATGATTTTTCTAAGGAAGAAAGCTTCTGTTACTAAAATGTATATTCATATTCATGAAAGATTAATTACAATATGGAGACGAAGTCTCCTTATATAGAGAATAACTAATAATGAAATAGAAACTTTCTGAAAGGCTGACAACATGAAAGTTTCCATATTATATAGAAACTAACTAAAAAACCAAAACTTGCCTAAAAGACTATATCTAATTATCTAAATGACCATTAATATTAATTACTCTATTACCCTCCCTTAATGGTCATTCTACTAACTACCCAGACATAAAACTTTCAAATCAAAATGAATAGAAGGCTGATTCTTTCTTCTCCTCAGACTGTTCTGCCAAATGAGCCTGCTACTAAGACTCTCCTTGGTTGGTCTTCTGATCAGCCAACCGCTGTTTGCAGAACCTCTGGATATGACCAAGCTTCCCACAATAGTGACAAGTGGTCTTTTTCTTGGAACCCTCCTAAGATGTGTGCTGTCCTTTTTGTTGAGTGGACACACCTTTGCCTTTATCTGTGGCAGAAAATGCCTCTTACACACTGACCACGTCACTAGTACTACCAAACTGCTGCCTCCACCTATCTTGTTGTAATAGCTTATTGCACAACTCATCAAATTTCAAGTCAACATTAGTGGAGGTAATGTTGAGTGTTTCAACAAAGTGTTCGTAGGACTTTGGTAGACTCTTCAATGTAATCACTACCATGTCCTCTTTCATCTTGCGACCAATAGCGTCCAGCTGATCGCGGATATCCTTAATCTTCATAAGATGCTCTTGCAAAGACGTCTTCTCATCCATTACAAGAGAAAACAACATCTTAAAAAAAAAGCTTGGCTTTTATCCAATGTTTCATGTAGACTTTTCAAGTGCGCCCAAATCTCCGCTGCTGACTTGCTAGATGGCACTTTTGCAAGCATCTCATCGGTGACGGATAACTTCAACAACATAACCGCTTCTCGGTAACGTTCATCAAACTTGTCCTGATCTTTGCCCATTGCTGTAGGGTGAGTAGAGCTACCCAGAACAAGCTGGTCTAAACACCGGTACTAAAAAATCGAAAGCATCCTTTGGTTCTAGGTATTGTAATTCTTGCCGTTGAACCGTTGATTTCCCTCCAACATGATGTTGGTCAATGACGCCATCCCTTTCGTTTCCCTATGCATAAAAAAACAAGACAAAAACCTTTAGCGAAGAGCTGGCACAAAGCCCAAGACAATTGTGCACCAAGTACAAAACTTCCTTTAAAAAAAAATTGTAAAAACCCTTGTGCAAACCTAAAATAAAGCCCTTGATTGTTATACAAAAATCATAAAAAAATTTCTTCACAACCCTAACTGAAATAGGAACTCGTCTGCACCATGACACATCTGCGAATAAAAATCACAGAAACCCAGAAAACGACAACATGTGAAAAGAAGGAAATCCACAATTTTTCAGAATGTCTTCACAAAAAAAAATCTGTAAGCCCTAGCCAAGGGTTGCATATACCCACAAAAACAAATTCCAGCCCGAATTGCATCCCCAAGCAGCAAAATAAATTATGATTTTTCTGGAAAAAATCATTCAAAAAACCCTTTGAACCAGCACTTAGGTTTTTCATAAAAAATAAAAAAAAAAACTTCTGGAAAAATTCCAGGTAGAAAGAGCTTCAAAATTTTATAAAAAATTCGAAGAAAACATCCTGAGCTTTGATACCATGTTACGAAAATGTATATTCATATTCATGAAAGATTAATTACAATATGGAGACGAAGTCTCTTTGTATAGAGCAGAGTAACGAGAATCGCCTAGAAATTGCGTGAATCGCCGGTTTGGCAATTCGATTTGGGCTTCCCAATTTTTTTTGAATTGTTGAACCAGATCGATGATTTCATCGCCGATTCAGCGATTCATCCAAAAAATTGCCAAAATCGCTTGCATGAATCGCAAAAAATCAGCTCGCGCGGCTTGATAAAAAGTCAAGTCAAATTTAAAAAAAATACTTCTTTTTTTAATGTTGTTTTTTGCCTTTCCTCTTTGTTTTAACCCTAAAGGGCCTTCTAATTGTTTAGCATGAGTAGAAGAGAGGAAAAGTGAGAGAGAAGAAGAGAAGAAAAACCACAGGTTTGCAACCGGCAAGAAGGAAGAGCACCAAAGAGATCAAAAATCCATTTGGGGAGCCCATAAGATTGCATTGGGAGCATTAATGAGTCAATAGCAGCACTCCTCAACTCATTTCCAAGAGGTAAGTGTTGATTTTTTTTTGTATGTTAGTGTATTATTTATTTTTTGTTAAATTTTTTTAGTTTTCATTTGCAAATCTTGAATGTTTTTTAGTTTTACTAAATTGCAAAGTAGGCTTTGCTGTCTTGTTTATTAGTTTGAAACTTTGAGGGTTTACTTGAATTTTCTTCTTGCAACAGCCTTAACTTTCATTTTCCACAATGGGTAAAAAGATGAATGTTGGAAATATACCGAAGACTTTCCTCGAAGAACAAAAGATTTATGATTTGATGTCTTATGGATCTTCATCTTACATACATTCTATGATTTGACTCATTATGATCCTAAGATTTCTATTTGCTTCAGCTACAATTTACATTTTACATTTAACGTATGTGATGGATTTAATATTTATCATTTATGTTCCTTGTTTATGTATGTTAGCTTCTATTTGATGATTTTATAGTGTGTTTAAGTTATATTCAATAAAGGGTGCATGAAATAATTTTTAAATTGTTAAAATCTCTAACTTTCAAGGGTTTCTTAAATTTGCCGATTTGTGGCCGATTCGCGATTCAATTCGGCCTTGCCGATTCCGATCCGATTCCGATTCCGATTCCGATTCTTGTTACTTTGGACTATAGAGAATAATTGAGAATGAAATGAAAACTTTCTAAAAGGCTGACAACTGTAAAGTTTCCATATTATTTAGAAACTAACTAAAACACTAAAACTTGCCTAAAAGACTAAATATCTAAAAATCTAAATAACCATTAATATTAATTACTTTATTAGGTTCCATGAGTTTCTCTTGAAATAACCAATTTTTCTTTTTAAAAAAATCGGAGAAGAAAAACATTTAAAAACTTTAACAAATTTATTTAGGATTCACTATGAATTTTTATATTTTTTTTTGAAATAAAGCCAAATTCTTGCTTTGATACCATGTAATGGTAATTGTCTGATTAATAATGAAAACAAAGTTTACAATATATAGGTAATTACATTACGTTGTTTTTAAATGAGACAAACGTAAACTGAAGTCTAAAATAGAAACTAACTAAATATACTGAATACCAACTAAATATGCCTAAATGACCATTAAATAATTAAATATTACTTTAATAACTCCATGCTTAGAGTTACTTCCACTTGTTGATGAAGGCAGGCTAATTTTAGAACTAGAAACCATTCTTTACGTACGAGAAATGAGATAGAGGAATGAGTCCATTTTGGAGTACTTGGTTGAATGGAAGGGTCTACCCACAAAAGATGCCACTTAGGAAGGAGTCAAGATTGCTGATCATCCTAATTTTAAATTGCTTAAGGGCAAGCAATCTCAGGAAGGGCGGACTCTCATGCCCTCGCCACGATTAACACAAGAAAGTTGTCTTATTCAAGACTTCACGATTTTGTTGAATACATGGTCAGGCAAGAGAAAAGAAGACTCTACCCTAGTGCATTAATGAACATACTCTCATACCATGATGAGGTGCATGTGCAATAAGATCAGCAGGTTTATATGGGATGAAGCGATTCCCTTTAAGCAGCCATCTAATATATTAATAACATATGATTAAGATCAATAAGGATGTAATAATCTTCAGCAAACTAATATGGGGATGACAGTAATCAAGTTAGTTAAGGACAAAAGAACTCTAAATGGGCACCACTCTTACAAAGAAGATGACCGCCACAAAAGGACACAACCCTCCAAAGGATACTTAAGGAGGAAGCAGAGGAAGGAGGGCATCAAGGAATTAATCAATCAATGCAATTGGTACTCATGAAAAGCAGATCAGTTCATAGACAACATTGATCAAGCATATAGATCGATCAGATCAGAAACTACTATGTATTACAGACAATAGCAATTTTATTCATTTGTGGTATGCAAGAGATAAGGTTATATATATATTGTGATTACAAATTTACATGTATGACCTATATATATATCCTTTATTATAGTGATAGTAATTAATCATTTATATATTGAAATCTCCTATAAACCACCATGTATGGATTAGGGAGGACCTCAATAAGGTCAGCAGGTGCGTATTCCCCTTCTAAGTAGCCCACCTCATGCTGGATGGACAAGAGCTCCCAACACTTGAGGTCAAGAGGTCGATTTTGGATGCTCCTCGCTCTTGGGCTTAGTTGTGGTAAATTTAGGGCACCTTATTGTTGAGTCATGATAAGGGGAGAAGGTGCGTATTTGTCTTCTAAGTAGCCCACCTCATGTTGGATGGACAAGAGTTCCTGCTACTTGGGGCCAAGAGGTTGAGATTGGATACTCTACACTTTTGGGCTTCCTCGTGGTGAATAGAGCACCCTAACATGCTTCCTCTCCAACCCCTATTATGGTTGATTATGGGAATGGATCTATTGATTCTTGACTTCTTAAATGATTTTATTAAATAGATTGAAATGATTACTAATACATATGCATCTATATGTTATCTAACATGATTGCAGGACCTATTGCAGGGTTTATCTTGCTAAAGACATATTTATTGGTAAAGTTATAATTCTAACTATATTACATCTCTTGTTTTAATTGAACTTGTGATTCTAGGGTAAAATTTAGGTAATCTTAAAAGGGGACATTACATAACAGCTGAAACAGCATCGCTCCTCATTATGAAATAAGCACACTCTAATTTGTTTGTGCCCATTTCGCCTCATTACCTTATTTTTATGACAATGAAATAAAACTATGTAAACTAGAGATATCTAAATTATTGTTCCTATTTAAAACTAGAGGTTACCTTGTCTAAGAAGCACACTCTTTGAGTTTTCTTGTGGTATGTCCTTTATGTTTTGTATTCATATCTGGATAGGTTTTTATGAGTGGTTTATTTATACATGGATACCGTTGGATTTATGTTTTTATTGTTGTTTTGTTGCTGAAAATTCATCATGTTCACTCTATCAGTATTGATGATTGAAGAAGCATTTTGTGCAAATTTTTTCAATTGCTTTTGAATCTTTGAGGGTGCGTTTGCTCTTTTTGATTGCTTTCTTTATCACTTTTTTGTCAGCCTTTTTTGTTCTTCATGTTTTCCATCATCTTGTCCTTGCTTTCAAGACAAGTTTCTGTTGCATAAAAATCATTCTGCAAACAAATGATTTTAAAAAATGATGGTAATATCTGTAGATCAAATATTTTTATGTCTAATTTTGTAAATATGGCGTTTGAAGGTTTTGATTAAATAAGAGGCTCACACTTTTGTTTGCCGGTATCAAACTGTCAAGTCCAGAGTGCGATCCAGATGCCTTAGGTCCAAGTTTATTACTGCGTTATTTTTCTAATCATGTAAAGCAATGCTTGTTAAGTTGGCAAGCCTTGGTATACATATTAGATGGTTACGCAGTTTTTGCATTTACACCATTCTTGCATTTTTTTTCTCAGTAGCACAGTACGCTGTGTGCAAGAATACACAATTGTTTTAATATTTTTTAGCTAAGCTTGCTATGAGTGACTCATTTCTTTTAATTTGTTCATTGGACCACTTAATTCTAGGTTTTATATTCTTAAGTTCAATGACCAGTGTTTTAATGCTTGATGATGGTAAATATTTCATGTGTGTGGAACAGAGGCATCAGCAGTGAAGAGAAACCATATTTGCGTAAAAAACTTTTGGAACTTATAAGGGAGGAAAATCATCAGGTAAGTGTGATTTTGCTTGCAATTGCAGGAGCTGCTCATTAATATTATATATGATTTGACAAAAGCCATTTTTGCGTGTTAATTATTTTTTAGTGTTTCTTTACTTTGTTTCTATTTGATATGGTAGTCATAATATGCATTCATTTTTCTGAAGTATTTTCTTGAAGATGTAAAATTGAATACACCAAAACTCTCCCTAAATTTTTCTTAAGGTAATATGTATTTGCCTCTGATTTTGTCTTTTGCATCCATTGCCCTATGGGTTTGTTTACATCTCAAATGTTGGGCCATCGTTATATGTTGTCCGCTTTATTTTTTATTATTTCCTCATTGTAGTCATGCTTCGCATGCTTGTTGCCTCAGAAATATCCTACCTTGTTCTGAAAATGGAATTTCTGAATATTATTTTTTCTGATTTCTGAATTTGTTATTTGCTTTTCTGATTTTTTTGGCAATTTTCAGATTTTTTTGTATTGATATCTGAATGTTGAAATATAAATGCTTGAAAAAATACGCTATAAATAAAATGATTCCAAGCAAAAAACAATTATTCAAACCCGAACTTCAATTTATATTCAAATAATTCAACAACATACCAAAACACTAGCTAGAGGTGATTGTAGAATTTCTGGAAATTGCAGATCTGATCATCAAACCCTAGTTCCCTTGTGAAATGGTTCAACATGTCCTGGAAAGGTATGGCCTGCAATGAGAAAGGTACAGTCACGCTGGAAATTATTGTACAATGAAAGCTAACACAATTCCTCAATCAAATCTGCTCTTCCCCCATATTTCTGATCTGCTGATCATTACATCCGATTTTTCTTTTTTGATTCCTTTATCAAACCCTCTCAAATAAGCCCAATTGCAGCCCCTGATTTGAAGCCACCTGTAAATGCAATCCTTGGGTGATATTGCACACCTGTTGATTACAAAATCAAAGAGAGTTTTGGCATTCTAAATGACTTGAAACTTCTCAAACCCTTTTCCTTGTTCTCTCCCAAATGCATGATTTCTTGTATGAATGAAATTGGCGTCCAAATTGCTTTTTATCTCTTCCTTCCAAACCCACACACCATTTAGGGTTGCAATTTTATTTTAAAACTTTATTCCAAAGCCCCTTCATTATTTAATAAAAGCAATTCCAAAATGGGGCGTCGTATATGACTTCATAAAGTCATTTTATTATTATTTTATGAAGTGATGAAGTGACTTTATAATTTATTTTTAAAGTGACTTTATTTTTTATTTTTTGTATTAGATATCATGAAGTCAAATTACAACATAAACTGTTCTCGGACTGAGACTGTCACCACAGAGTATTTACAACTTATGCTTTTTCCATGCCATCTAATACAAAAAAGACTTATCAACTATATGGAGAGTTTCTGCAACTAGGACTGATCAACAACAACTATAGACAAAATCAGTGAATGCAAGGAAGTCACTACTCCAGATATACATCATAAAGCAGACCAAAAACATGATAAAAGAAGCACAACCTCCCTACTATCACTGAAACACACCCTCCGGGTCTCTGTCATCACTAATCCTGTCAACATAGGCCTCCCAACTTGTAGTCCCTTCCATCCACCTCAGTTCCTTTCCATCAATAATCTGCTGCGGATATGGATGGTTCACTGTTTCCGCAACTGTAAAGGGATCCACGCCAACATCAATGTCTGCAACTGCATCAACATCTTCAACAGGATCAACATCTGGAGGGATGACTGCAATCGGGACAGCAGCCTCAAGTACATCCTCCATCGGTTTTCTATCTCTCCGCAACCTAAGTTCTGCCATGAAATTCTGGAAGGCCAGCTCAAATGGAGTCCTCTCCTCTGACCTTCTTCTCCATGTGTAACCATGTGAGATGTCCTCCCTGAGAAGTCTAACCATGCCATCATTAAGGAGATCCTCAAATTTCTTCCTGTTGAGCCTCATAGTGACTGAAACCTGCAAGACACAATATCTATTAGAGTTAAATATCTCTCTATTTATGTTTCTCTCCCTTCCGTAGATTTGTTTCTATTCTAATGGTTACTCTTCTTCCATGTTTCCATATTCTCTCTTTGTTCAATACGGAAACTTCCTTTTGTTTCTATTTCTCTTCAGAATGTTTCTAGTTGTCACTCATTGTTCGTTATAGAAACATTCTCTTGTACACTTGTATATATAGATCATTCTTGATCTTTGTTTAATAACACATTCATTATTTACCACAATATCTTATCAGAGCTATAGGTTAACTTTTTTGAAAATTTTGTAATCCTCCATTGAGTGGAAATTTTCGAAATAGTTTCAGTTCTTTTAAGTTTTTCCTAGCTTTTGTGTTCATTATTAATTTTTGAAAAATTAATATAATTTTTTTTTTGAAATTATTCAACATTGTTTATTTTTCGAAATTTATCTTCCAACAACTCATTTTTTTTCTTGCACACAGTTTTGGGCCCATTAATGGCCACCTAGGGTTTCTGCACTTTCGACTAGGGTTTTGACCCTTCAGTTTCAGTCGAAAAATTATTTTTCTTGCAGATTCTTGGTGGGTTTTTAATACTCTCAACTACGTCATATTCGAAATTTTTTGGGTGCCTCAATTATTGTGCCTTGATTTTTGTGCCAGCGGATTTCAAATCTGACTTCAGGTTCCTTCTGGGTTTTCGGAGCTTTCTTTTGGGCCTTCGTTCATTTTTTTTGGGTCTTTTGTCAATCTGCCTCGGAATCTGTGCTTTGGATTCATTCAACGCCTTCTCAAATTTTTGATGGCGTCTTTCACCAACATTATGTTGGAAAGCAGTCCAAGATTTAACGGCAAGATTTACCACACCCGAAAGCAGAGAGGGTCTCAGCTGGTTTTGATCGATTGATCACCTCAAAAATCGTGACTGGTTTTGATCGATTTTCCCCTAAAAAATCATGTCTGGTTTCTCCAGTTTTTCACCACAAAAATCGTGACTACTGAGTCTCAGCTCTTCTGTGTGCAACAAAGTTTTTTACTGCGGTTTTTTTACTTCTTGTGGCACTTTTGAGGATTCACTTGCAGACTTTTGTTTTGAAGTTAGATTGACCATTAAGGGAGGGTATTAGAGTTAAATATCTCTCTATTTATGTTTCTCTCTCTTCTGTAGATTTGTTTCTATTCTAATGGTCACTTTTCTTCCATGTTTCCATATCCTCTCTCTATTCATTATGGAAACTTCCTTTTGTTTCTATTTCTCTCTTCA
Source organism: Thuja plicata (assembly GCA_018584345.1). NCBI lineage: Eukaryota > Viridiplantae > Streptophyta > Pinopsida > Cupressales > Cupressaceae > Thuja > Thuja plicata. The sequence goes on from MU226535.1 coordinate 221,971, forward strand.
GAATGTTTCTATTTCTCTCTTCAGAATGTTTCTATTTCTCTCTTTGTTCATTATAGAAACATTCTCTTGTACATTTGTATATATAGATCATTCTTGATCTCTGTTTAATAACACATTCATTATTTTACCATAATAATATCATGGTAAATGAGTCTCCTGAGAGACTTAGTAAGAACTCTAGGTTTGCCACCAAATATATTATCATTCCTAAACTTCCAAATGATCCAAAGAATCTCTACAGAAATACAAGACAAAAGAACTTTGCAACTCTTCCTAAGGCCCAAGGTGCATGCGAACACTAGCTTAGTTACCGCAATGTTTTCATTATTGAAACAGCCAAAAAGTCTTTATATTTCTTTTGCAAACATACAACCAAAGAATAAACGAAGAATAGTTTTAGGGGTCCAGCAAATAGAATAGAGATTATAGTGACCATTTGGCTGTTTAAGGGGGAGCCTGTGGAGAATCATTCTCTACAAGAAGCACTTCTTTTTAGGTTACACCAAACTGTCCCATATACTGCTGAAAATTTTGCTCCATCTGTCAGAATCATGTTTAAATCCCCAATAGAGATTAATATGCTGAAAAATATCCTCATTATCTGCTAAGAGAGAATACATGGTTTTAACCTTAATACAATGGAGAGGGGTACCATCCCTCCATTGGAATGACAGGAACTTGGAGTCATCATAACTGCACTGTTTAGGTAGTGAGAGACCCTTACAGGCCTCCCTTATAATGGAATAAGTTCTCCATAGAGTTTGGGAGATACTAAACTTGACTTTGAGATCTTCACAATCTACTAGCTGTCTTTCATTCATGATGTCACACAAATTCTTCATTCCTTTTTCTACCCAACAGCTAGCTAAGCAACCTTACAACATAGCAAGGGGGTTGTCATTATACTTAAGGCCCCACCAAATGGACCTTTCCGCACATATTTTATTGCTAGTAGTGACTATATCGTTATGAGTGATCAAGTGCCTCACCTGATCCCAGCCCTTCCAAATTGATTTAAAAACCTCTGACCCAACAACTTTGACAAGAATTATACCCGCAATAAGGTCACAAAAATGAAGGCCCTTCCAAGTAGAACCTTTAGATGGACTGGCTCTAGTAATGTTATTTGTGACTAGGATTTTTCAAGGCTCATTGCCTTGTACTACTTTGGCAATCCATTTAACGACAAAGGTGATCCCTTGAACTCTGAGGTCGTTAAGGCCTAGACCCCCCTTGGCCTTAGACATTGTACACCACCGCAATTTAACTGCATGCCTTCTCCTGTTGCTCTTGGCATCAGACCAAATGTAGTTCCTAATTTGCTTCTGTAGATGGTTGAATTGGTATTCACTTAACAATCAAGCAGAAGCATAATAAATGTTGTAAGAGGATAGTACCTTTTGACAGAGTTGAACTCTTCCTGCTAAAGACAAATATTGATTGTCCCACTTATTCAATTTCATCAATCTTGGTCCTGATTTAACTCCACATTTCTCTAAGGTCAGGTTGAACAAAAAATGGAATTCCCAGATACCTAACTAGGTGTCTAGGCCCACCCCATTCAATCCCATATTTGGAAAACCAATTGGTGGGAAGTTCCTGCCACCCTAGCATGCATGATTTAGGGAGAGAAATTTTACTCCCTGAGGCACAACAAAAGAGTCCCAATTTATTCATAAGAATCTCCAAATTATCTTCCTTCAATTCCACAAGAATTGTCGTGTCATCCGCAAATTGTGCATTGGTAAGGTTCTTATTAGGCAGAGTAATCCCCCACACTTGTGGAGATAAGAAATTGTCTCTCAAATGACAAAAACGTGCATCAACAACAATCACAAATAGGTCGGGAGCAAGGGGGCAACCTTGCCTAATGGATCTGGACAGTTCAAATCTTTCATACTTGTTACCATTAATCTATACTTGTGAATTAGCATCCTTCATGAGAACCTTCACCATTTGCTGGAGTCTTTTAGGGAAGCCTAGGCAATCCAACATCATTATTATAAACTTCCACTCGATCCTATCATAAGCTTTTTCATAGTCGATCAATAACATACTGGCATTTTGCTTGGACACTTTAGCCTAATCCATAGCTTCCTATTAGTTCAAGTGTTTTTCAGAGTCGCCATGTGTGGTTTTTAAATATTATTTTGAACCATTGGCTTTGACCTTCCCTTGCAAGAAAATCTCTTTGTCTTCGGTCCATAAGCTTCGCTAAGTCAGTCCGAGTCCTTAGTCATTTTCTTTCGAGGAAAGCCTTTTTGTTTGGCAGGTCTTGAACTTTTGTACCTCCTTGAACTTTTGAAACTGGTTCAACATTTTCAAACGGCTCGCGCAAAACAAGCGGTGGAGCCCAGACGACGTGCACGACGGTAATTTCTAAAACTTTATGAAGGTGGCAGCGAGGCAAGATTTTCACATGTCAGTTGATGACGTTAGTAATAAAGAGTTGTTTTGAAAATATTTGTTGAGGTAATCATAAAAAGACTCCGCTTGTACAAATCATTAAATGTGAAGGTAAGCGGACAGGTACGTGAGGTCAGGCGCAGAAATCTAAGGTATTTGTGTGAGAAAGTAATGATTGTTAAGGGAATAAAAGGTGAAAAGACGTCCATTTATGGCAAATTACATTGAGCTGTCTTGTCATAAGGTGATTTCAGCCGAGAATTCTTCCCGTAATCTTTCTCATAATTTATCCATCAAAATTGATGTTTTAAAAAGGGCTCGCATTCTGCATGGTAAACCCATTCTTGTTTTAAGTGTAAGCTGTGAAGGGCGCTAAGCAAATGGTTCTGGTGTTTCAATAACAGTGGTTTACGACAGAGTCAAGGTGGTAAAAGGAGTTCAAAGACTTTGATTTCTGAACTACTTGAAAGTCACCCTATTGTACAAAGGACAAGGTCCAAAACTAGGTTCACAAAGCAGGATAAAATGGCGTCTCAGAGACCAGTTCAAGTAAAACTTGATTTTGAAAAAGAACATGGCATAGGTCCAATGGGTAATGAATCACAAGTACAGTCGATTTTCGACAATATCTCACAAGTCATGGATTCCATGAGTACGCCAACAAAGGATGTAAAGAAGACTGAATTACCTCCATCAGTACCGGATTGGCTGACAAGTTCGGTAAATAAGAAAAGGAGCCTTGTACCAATTTCCCTACCTATTAAAGATATGGTGAACACATATTTTGCCAAAACTCCAAAGCCCAAAAGAATGAAAAGTACTGCTCGGCTAATTATAGATGCCCAATCAGGGGTAGTTACGGCTGAAATCGCTGTGTATGTTGGCTCAATCACAAAAGGATGCCAGAGAGAAAAGAGAGTTTAAACAGATAATTAATACTATGGCAGAATACATTAATTCTTTGGATAGCTGTGGTGTCTTGCCCATAGTTCAAACTTCTCAATGGTTTGATCCTAATTCTCTAGATAGTCGAAGGCTGATGAACCAAGTTCGGCGTAGTAAGGCCATAGCGACAACCATGGATGAATGGGTGGATAGTGTACTAAAGAAAGGGAAAGATTTCTTACAGCAATGTTTTGCGATTTTCAATGATGCTGATGCTCTGTTAAGTGAAGTTCAACCTCAACTTACGGCTTGGGAGGCAGAAGAAAACAAATGGTTTGCTGTTCTTGCACAGATCATAGACGTAGAGCTGTATGGCGTAGAGAAGTTCCTGGCGGAGAATCCCCTTAAATCAGCAGATGTCAGCATGCTGTACATAGTCAAAGAAAACGCAAACTGGAGATTATCTGCTTTTGTGCCAGCCATCACTGAAGTGCGAAGCATGGTAGCACAAATCAAAAGAATGTACAATGACTTTATCAAAGACATGCAAATCATAAGTCCTAATAGTGTAGCTCAGAATGAAGAAGGAAATATCGACATCGAACCTCTGAAAAAATCTTTTGAAGAGGATTTGAAAGCAATCAAAGAAACATCTAATCCTACGCCTGCAGATCTCACAAAGGTAGCACAAGTTGAGGCTATGCTGATTCTTTGCATGGAACATTTGCCAGGATATACAAAACAAATTACTAAGATGAAATGGGATCGTGACATGTGGAAGGTTCAGTTTCTAAGCCTGAGGAATCCGAGTCACAGCTTAGTACAAGAGTTCATAGGCGTCTATCGCGGTTGGAAGCTGGCATGTGGAGTGACTAATGACAAGGATCAAGATGAAGATGGAATTAACAATTCCCCTGCTTAGCGGTCTTTCCTTTTTATTTATCTTTGCATTGCTTTGAACTTGGAGGACATGTCTCCTTTTTAAACCTTTTCAATTATTTTAAACTACTCTAGTTAACCGTTAAGGGGGTGTGGTTTTCAGGGAGACCCCCTTGACATTGAAAACTATATAGTTTGATCGATGAAACAGTTTTAGGGGTTAGAAGAGAGGGAAGGAAAAACAAGATGGTTTTACTCTTTGCTAGTAGATATAGTGCAATAATTTTCTCTTTGATGGTAATACTAGAAATTGAATCTATATCTGTTATTTTGAAAGATCTTTTTGTGATTAAACTTTGAATCAATGCAATGCTCATCAGGTCTATGAATTCAACCTGAATCTGTGTTATTTATGGTTGAATTGTGAAGCATTACTTGGGGAATGCTTTTCTTTCCATGAGCTGTTCTAATCTTGTGAGATAATTGTTTGATGAGTTTTGGTATTGCTATTATCTTCTAATAAAGAAATTTAGAAATCACTCAAATTCTTGAAGGGCTTTGTGATCTTCTTGATTCTTTCGTTCTACTTTGATCATTTAGTAAATAGCATCTCATCTAAGAATGAATGGTGCTGTCCGTTTTCTTGTTTTCGGGTTAAAAACAAACACATATATTGTAGTTTAGGGTTTCATTGCATATCTAACGAGGGAGTTGTACCTTAGGAAATTCAGAGGGAGGCTTGTAATTAAGTCTACCCAACTGTTGTGAACCAATTTGATCTTCAAATTTAGGGTAATAGAGGTTATTAATAATTAAATGTCAAGAAGACAAATCTGTTCGCCAACACTTCCCAACATGTAAGAAGGTTCTCCAAAATATATCTGCCTTTTACAAATCCAATTTGTGTTGGATTGATAACACTTGGAAGTACATCCTCTACCCTTTTAGCGAGAACTTTAGCCAGAATCTTGTAAGAAACATTTAAAAGAGTAATGGGTCTCCAGTTTTTGATCAAAGTTTTGTCACCATCTTTAGGTAGTAGCTTAATGAGGCCAACATTGATCTCCTTGCCAAGAGATCCCTTAGAAATGGCTTCCCCATACAGTAAACAAAGCTCCTGCCCAATCCATCCTATGTTGCTCTTATAGAATTCACCAAGCAACCCATCTGGGCTGGGAGATTTATCATTACTCAAAGCACCAATAGCTTGCTCTATCTCTTTTACAGTGATATCAAGTCCCAATGCAACAATATCCTCCTCACTCACTTTCCTTGGGATGATATCCTTAATCTTCTCCCTCGCAGCCACCATCTCATGACCCCAATCTTCAGAGGTAAATAGAACCCCATAATATTGTCTGAAAGCTTTAAGAATTTCAACCTGATCTGTAATGCTATTGTAATGTCCCCGTTTTTCAGACTTCGGGATTAGCTTGGTTTGGCGACCCTCGCAAGCTAATCGGGTGTTCAGAGGGGTCAGATTGTGGAGCCAGCGTTGGGATTCCATTCTGGAGATTCAGT
>MU226535.1:228493-243374 GCA_018584345.1 Thuja plicata
TAGGTTTGTTTTAAATTTGCTGTGGGGAGATTGTAGACTGATTTATATCAGAATTTCCTAATAGAAGTCAAAGGGAATTAATTTTATTCATGGCATGCATCGTCTTAAGTTTCATTGTCAAAGATGCGTATTTTCTCATTTGTAACCAGTGTTTATATGTTCCAATAAAATACAAAGAATATTTGCATTGCCATTGTTAGTCATTTGGAGTTTGCAAGCATATCTCTTTTAGTTTGGCATTTAAAAACAATCAGCATGGAGAACAACGTTATATTCCTTGTGCAAAGTGTTTGATGAAATTCTCAGGTTAAGAAACTAAAAAATCAGAATTGCAAGGGATATTACATTGGTATCAAAGCTTGCCTGCAAAGTGTTTGACAAATTGTCAAACATCCAGAATTAAACCACAGTTCAGCGTTTGTCAAAGTTAGAGCCACAAGGGGTTCTTACAGCTATTGCGTCCTTCCCATAAGCAATCTATCCTCTCTCTAGCTTCTTTAAACTTGAAGAGTTGAAAGAAATATCTCGAACCTTTCTCTCCATGCTATATCCAATTCATCTTAGCCCTTACCTTAGCCCCTTGTATTTCACAGTTCTGTATCCTCGTTAAGGAGTCTCTTGAAAGAGATAAGGCCTCTTTGGCTGCCACATTACTTGGATCATTCTGAACAACTTCAGCCAAAATCAACTCATTATGCGCGTCATATTCTTGCTGCCTATAGTCCTTTGCTTTCTTTCTGCCTACTATTTGAAACATGGTTTTTCAACTCTTGGTGTTTTGTACCTGTTGGTTAACGGATTTGTCCTTGACGAGTTTTAATAAGTTAATGATTCTAATGCCCTCTTTTTAAATAAGAAGCAAATTGAACCAACAGTTGGGTGAACTACTCATAGTTTACCCTCTGCATAAAGGGGCAGCTCCCTATATAATCTTCAAGGAATTAGTTTGATAATTAATGAAATCAAGAAATACTTTTTACCTGAAAGTAAGAAAGGTATTCAACATTCATTCATCAATATGACATGAATGTAATTAAAGTCTTGTATATATATTATAGACAAACTCATATACCAGTTCTATTCACATGTGCATACAATCAGATTATAAAATGTAAATAAAAACTGCCACTGAGGAATCAATCCCAACAGAGATCCATTCAACATATTTTAAACTCACAGATTTAAAACGACAGTAAATATGTTTTCATTCAAAGATAAAAACCTTCTTATTCATCCACATATCAAACCCAAAATTCAGTATATCAATCTATCTTTCCGACCCTTTCGAATTCTTAATTAACAATACTTATAGCCCATAGGGCTAACTGTCTTTTTAAACCAAAGTTAATTAACTCCATCTTGGAGTGAGATAAAACAGTTTTTGTGGTAACTAGAGATAATAAAAAAACAAGTAAAAAGCTAAAACTTAAAAAACAAAGCTATAATCCCGCAACACGATCAGGGTTGAAGTGGTGCTGAAGAGTTTGCGGACTGATCCTGCCCGGTTGGAGTGCCACGCTGATTTTTCCAATCGAGGTGTGCTGCTGAAAAGGTGAGGATTACCTGATAATGTTGAAGTCCGATATGTATTATTCGCTGCTTCCAAACTTTCTTATGTTTTCTAACTTGTAACACCTTGTTCTCATGGACTTCCAAATGATCTGGGCAAACAATTAGCATAGACTCAATCCTTGCCACCTTGGAGAAATTGTTAGTTGTTAGGCTCTTAGTTTCCTTAACCAATTGCATCTTCTCTTTGAAGGATTTAATCATTTCTTCAGCATCCTGTACAATCTGTCCATCCTCTTTCATGAGTTGAATGTCAATACATTTGAGATCCTTATGCATTGTATCGATGAGCACAGCTAATTCTTTAGACAATTTAACTGATTCCTCAAGTCCCTGCTTGATAACAGAGTTCCTCCATTCGATATTCTTTTTAGAAACATATAACACATTATCATCTAGGCCTGTCACGGACTTTTCAGCTAAAAACTTCAGCATTCCATATTTCTGCACGTCATTCATTTGCGCGATTATTGCCATCCATTTAGTCTTTTCCTTATCACAGGAAGCTATTTCTACCTCCAATTCGTTTTTCACCGCAATAGCATCTTCATATATCTTGCTTAGGTCAGTGATATAATTAGCTCCTTCCTGTGTTACTAATTCCAACCATTCATCTAAAACTTTAGCAATGATTTTGTTTCTTTGGATTTGATCTAACGCCTTTTGGTTTACAAGGGATTTAGGATCAAAGGTTATAGGCATTTGAGATAACGATTGTGGGCTTGGATGATGTATTGCATCTATGTACTCTGGCATAAGTCATAGAGTTTGCTTCAAGTCATTCTTGTCTCGCTCATACTTCCAAGTTTCGGAAATCATCCTTTTGGCAGAGTAGGCCAAGTATTTAGCATCACCCTTGACATGACTCCCAAGTCTACTTTTTCAATTATGAAATCTTTGGATGAGGCATCCTCCACACTCTTGTCTGTGACAAGCCTCACTATCTCTGCTACCCAATGCCTTGTGCTCTCATCAGCTTTTATCATAGCCTTGGTTTTGAGTTTCTTGGACTTTGGTATTCTTTCAAGACATCTGCTTACCATGTCATCGATTGGTACTGTAATGGGAACCACACTACATTTCTTTATGAGGGAAACCTCCAACCATTTAGGGGTACCTGTAGAATCTTTCGCTAGAGGTGTGTGAGTATTGGTTGGATCTAATGTAGCCATATCATTCACAACTCCTGAAATTTCTTTCGTTTTTTCTCCTATCTCAACATTGTCCTTAGAGGAGTCTCAGGAGTCTGGCTGTCCATGGTTTCAAGGACTTCTTCTACCGAGTCCAGGTCTATAAATATTTTGTTTTTTGGAGCTTTCTTGTTCTTCTTCTTGCTTCTAGAGTGAGTAATACGAACAGGGTATAAGCGCAGAGAAGACTTCTTCGATTTCTTAACTGCTGCTTTTTTAGTCTTTGTTTTTGTTGAACCTGCAATATCAATGTTAATAGATTGATTAGTAGCCGAAACAGGGGTCTGTGAAGCAGAACCAATGTGTGTTTCTGCAAGAGCTTCAACCTTTGAAGCCAATGATTTCCCAAATCTGCGTTCTCTCAACCATTTTTATGTTCGTCTGATCACATTGAAGGTTCTAACTTGAACACTATCCTCTTCTTTCTTATCCCTGTCAATTTCTGGGATTGGCAGCCCTTGAACCTTTTCAATGAATTGGGAATCTAATAGTTCCTCTCCTTCTGTAATCCAAGAAATATTCATTGCCAATTGAAGAGTAACAATTTGATTTAATGTAAATCTTGACCATAACCTACTTTTGACCTCAAATTCATCATTACAATTCATTACAATTTTCCCAGTAATCTTCTAATTGGGGCATATGAATAAATCCTTCTGCAACATTTAAATGGGCCACTGCATATCTCCTGCTATCAAATGTAAGCCTAGCAGTATGGTATTGCAAATTCAACTTTTTGAATTCTGATTCCGGGCTCAAAGCATCAGAATTAGATTTGCAGCTATAAAATCATAACTCCACAAGAAACAGTTGTCCAAAATTTCTTTTTCCTCCTAACTCTTTATCAATATGAGCAATTTGTCAACAAACTTCAATCAACACATGGCTATCTAGAGCATACCTGGGTAATTTGAAAGGCTCTCCTTCAAAGCCTCCGATTCTGATATAGGTGAAGGTGAACCTTGGAAATTGGATAAAGTAGCTTCCATAAATACCTATCAATTGCATTGCTTCATCTGACAATCTTTTGTTTGTATTCCCTTGTAACTCATAAACCAATCTTCTTGCAAAAATATCATTTACCCTCGTAAAATTTTCAGGATTTTTCTGCTGCTACAAATGAGGATAAAACTCTTATATTTTCACCCCTTCGACCCCAGGGCTCATGATATAAGCCTCACCATTCTCTGGTGCATGCTAAATATAGAAAAGGTATGATGACATAGAAATCCCCTCATTCTAGCGAATTTACTCAAGTTTTCATGTAGCTTATCTGCAATTACCTCAGCCCAGTCCAGGAATTTATCATCTCCAAGCAGCACTTGAATGAAAAAGTACATTCAATCTTCCCAGTAGAAAGAATGAGCATTACCTTTGATTCTGTTAAACAAAATGACAATATCCCTAATTTCGTAAATGAGGTGTTCTCTAGTTAGTGGTTTTGGCAATCTTGAACCTCCTTTTTGTGCTCTGAGAAGCCAATGTCTAGCAATTATGCTTTTGTAAGCCTTTGTCTTTTCTGAGAAGAAAGAGTACGATGTGCTAATTGACCAATCTTCATAGGGTTCTTTATCTGGAATCTCCATTGCAGCCATCACCGTTTCTCTGTCAATTTTTACTAATACACCACCATTGGCATTTCGAATGCATGTTTCTTCAACATCATATTTGTTCATGCATTCTAAAACTAATTCTGGGCAGGGTGCAACAATAGGGAATGCAACAACTTCAATTTAACCACTTTTCATAATTTTATCCATCATTGAACTTTCTTTTGGGTTTTTAGTCCTTTCTAAAAATTCCCCTGAATCAGCCTGAATTAGGGATGTGTCACCCATTTTTGGAAGAGTTCTTATCAGGCAAGACGTACGCTGCAATTTTGGTAGAATAGGCGTCGTGGGTGCCATTACAATTCAACAGAGAATTCCAGAATAAAAAGAACTCGAGCTATAAACAGAAAATTCCAATTTTTGCCTTTTCTGAGCAAATGAACAATGAGGCTAGTGAAGGATGACAAAACTCACCTGTTCTGTTCATCAAATCCCTGCTACACCTGAGAATAGGAAGCTACGTTTACCTCAAGCGCCTTTCGTCTCCTCGACTATTAACAACTTCTGAACAAAGAAAGGACTCAAAACTCATAAATGTAAGAGCGAATAAATCTGATTGAGATACCCACACGCTTCTAATAGCTAAAACTATCGTGTGAATTTACTGCCGATTAGACAGTAATCTGGCACCGCATTTATTACAAAACACTTCGGCAAGATAAGCTCAAGTTCCCATAATTACTTTCCATAATTGGATTTTCAAATCTCGATATGCCCAGAATATTCCTTCCCACGAGCGAAACTTTCCATCAATTGCTTTAAATTGCATCCTTGTCACCATTTATGAAATGAACGTTGAACCTTGAACTGACCCAAAAGAGGTTCAAAGGTTCAAGTTCAATATATATAAAGAAATCAGTAACATTGGATTGACCATAACATGCACAAGATAAGTGACACCACGGCTTAACAATTACAAAGACTGAAAACAACTGCGTGTTTGGACCATTTCACAAATGAACCTTGAACTGACCCAAAAGAGGTTCAAGGTTCAAGTTCAACAATTGACACTACATACCGACTCTTGATGTTTTTTGTAGACGAAGCCACGAAACATACATATGTGCTGAATAGACTTTGAACCATGAACCTTGAACTAACCAAAAGAGGTTTAAAGGTTCATGTTCAACCGGACAAAATATACATAAATACCGAAAAGGACTAAGACGATAGGACACTTAGACAAAGCATTAAGCATGAAACATTAATTGAACCTTATTTTGCTAAATGTGGGTTTTTAAACATAGGCAAAAATAAGGGAGTAACAATACCCATCTCTCAATAATACTGCCATGATTAGCCATAAAAGAGTTAAACTTCCTGATAATAGCTATGGCACTAAGGGCATTCTCATCATCCAGTAGCTTAGTATTCAAAGCAAAAGTGTAATGTCCCCATTTTTTGCAAGCATCAGTGTTTGAGGGATTAGCCTATTATTTGACCCTCATAGGCTAATTATTGTGGATAGAAGGTCTTCTGAGGCAGAGGCATGGTTAATAGGGTTCTTGTCTTCCTCAGAATTCAGTATGTTCCAGTTTGATCTTGGTTTGGCTCAGATTGGACTTTGTTTGGGCTTAGTTTCATATACTTACTATTTATAGTAAGTCAATTGATGATCGAGAAGGACCCTTTCTAATTTTGGTAAGTCAGTGGGTTGGACAGTGCATAAAATGGTCAACTTCTCGGTGCAGACAGAATGAAGAAAAAATGATTATTCATAGAGTTATGCTTATTTGATTATTAATTAAGTGATAACTTTAGTAATAATTTTTATTATGAGGCCATTTAATATTATGTTATAAGTTATTATTATTTCCAGTGTAACCTGGGGACGCGCACCCGACCCAAAACCCCGGAGTACCTGGTACTGGGACGTCCCCGGGGCGGGTACTTCGCATACCGGAGTACCCCACTGCCACTCAAGCACCACCGTACCGTGGCCGCACCCTTCCCCGCACCCCTTGGGTACTTCGAAACTCGGGTACTCCGAAACTTGGCTAGTTGGGAACTCACCGAAACTCGCCGTAACTCGGAAACTCGCCGAAACTTGGAGTACCGAAACTTGGGTACTCCGAAACTCGGCGAAACTTGGAGTACCAAAACTTGGGTACTCCAAAACTCGGCTGGTTGGTGTTACTTTGGCGGAACCTGATCATGAGGAGTCTAGTAGTTCTAGTGATGAGGACTTTGGCTTGGGGGATGATTAGAGGCCTCCCTTACATTCTGACATGATTTTGTACTCATTTTGATATCGATCATGATTCATATCATGCTACTCATTGTAATCATGATCATCTTTATGATATTTGAACAATGAATTTTGAATCTTTGATAGAACTAATATAATTTTATCATTATGTTACTATGTTACTATGTTGAATGTTCAATGGTTCTGGTTCGTGTTGCAATTTTGCCATGTTGAAGTATTTCAAGATTCCAAGAACCAATTTGGTATGTTATATTGAAACGTCATTTCATAATTAGCATTTCAAGTTCTATATGTATAGTATGCAGCACCCCTTGCCGCCGTCCTGAAATTGAGGCCCTTTTTTTTCCCTTACCCGAAACTCGTCCCCGCGTCCCGAGGTACCTCCGTGCCGGTGTTACATTGATTATTTCATAAAGAAAGGGTCATATTCAACATTAAAGTGGAGGGAAATATAATAAAACATTATATTTCAAATGTGCATCAAAAAACAAATATAATTTCAAATTATGCACAGTGTCTAATTGAAGCTTCAGGATTGTCTTGAGAATTATAAAAGCCAAAAGCAAAGGAAATCAAATTATTTCTTGACTTTTTGCTTTGAATAATTTTGGGTGAAGAGGATTGAACAAGGGTTTGAAGTTTTCAGACTTGGAGAATTGTTAATTCTATCGAGTTTCGACAACACTCTGATGTGGTTCAGTGTCCAGTGAATTGTGCTCATGCGATGGTCTTGTCCATGGATCATGATTGGATTAACAGTTGATGGAATTGCTGTTTATTTGTTTAGATTTTATTCTAAGTTGTGAAATAAGGGAAGTATGATCATTTAAGATTAGATCACAGCTTTCTTTGAGACCTGCGTTTGGAGTCATAAGGTAGCCGCTGAATATTTGGAGGCCATGTTAGTGCTGAAGGGGTGACGTGAGTGTCTAGAAGGGCACGTTTTGACAGTTTAATGCCTCTACATTGCAATTCACAGCTTGGCATCAAAGGATAATTGTTTCCAGTATAGCTGCGACAAATATTTGGTGTTCATCAAAGCCTGCGAACAGCTTCCAGGTTATTTCATTGCATTTGATTATTAGGAAATTGCATGTCATCACCATTGTAATAATTTCAGATTTTATTGGCTGCATAATTGATTGGGAATTCATGGCTATATTAGCATTGTAATTGATCTTTGATTAAAAAAGAATAATATGCATGCCAAGTGTTTGTTAAAATGTCCATTGGCTATAGATGCACATTTTACATGTAGAAATCACAAGTATGCATTTAAAAAGGTCGAAAAGGATTGCATTGGAACTTAGTTCTTTGCCTAGACTTCTTAGCAATCACTTGCAAACATCTAAACTTTTGGGGACCATTCCAAGCAAACATAGACAATCTGAAAATTTAAGCCAGCAAGATAGAGTTTTCATGCAAAGTGTTTGACAAAATGTCAAACATCAAAAAGGTGTAACAATTTAGTGTTTGTCGGAGGTAGAACCAGCAGGGTTATTACAAAAAACATCTTTACTGCCTCTTGGAATATCAGAGCAGTTATTCATGGAGAAATGGGCCACCACAAGGTGATGGTCAGAAAGAGAATATGGAATGACATTAAAACAGAGCTCTTCTTCTTCTTTCTTTAGGCTTAAGGAGCTTTTGTTCATATAAAACTGGTCAAGTCTACTGTAGATTCTTTGACAACCTTGCTGGAAGTTGCACCAAGTGTACCAGATTCCTGGGAAGTAATTTTTTTCCTGCTAGAGGATCAACAAGATCTAGTTTGCTCAACATCCTATACCAAAATAATTTCTTCTCCCCCTTCCATTCAAGTCTGGAACCCCCATGCTTACCCTGAGCCCTCTCAATCATATTGAAGTCTCCACCAACAATCCAATGCACCTCTTCCAACTGAAACATCCATTTCCAAAGGTTCATCCTCTCCCTATAACCGTTAGGTGCGTAAATAGAACAAATGCCAAACTCCTGCCCCTTAAAAGAGAGGATCACCCACACCACCCGGTTACAAGGAGAAGTACCCCATCTTAAAACTGCTGATTTCCATTTGGAGCCCAACAAAATGGCAGTCCCCCCTTTACCATGCAATGATTGGAAGTGAAAAACTAGTCTCCAAACGCACCTCAAGCTGATCTCAAGGTTGAAAGCCACCGCTTTAATTTCTTGAAGAAGCAAAATATCCAAGTTCTTATTCATATTGAGGAATCTCTTAACAACATATTTTTGTGCAGGGATTCCAGACCCCTCACATTCCAAGATGAACATTTCAATTCCATGGGAACCATTAAGAAGTATCCATAGGGGTCTTGAAGCTCTCATAACACTTAGGCATTACAACCTTCGAGATTTTTCTATTATGTCTAGAGCTGGTAGACCCTAGAGGTCTGCCCCTCTTTTTCTTGATCTTAAGCTTTGAGGTTTGTTTAGCTCCCAAGGTGGGTTTACTGATCACTTCCTCATTGCTAGCTTTCTTAGCTCTACCTTTGCTCTTCTTTTTAGTTTTTTCCCCGTCACCAGCTTCATAGCCTCCTTAGGCTTACAATCATAAGGGACAATAGCCCGCTTCAAATCCTCCTCTGCCACCTCACCAAGTACCTCATCCACCCCACATTCTCCAGAGGAGAATCCTTCCACATCCCTAGTTGATCACTGCTTATGGCTCCAAGGTGGAGAGGTCGAAAGGGGGGAGTAGGTGTTGCATGGATCACTATCAAGGAAAAATTGGAGAGATAGTCATCAGAATCATATGCATCTTTAATGGCTTCCAAGGCATCCCCATCCTCTACCTCATTCTGATCAGTGCAAACAAACTCAGGGGGCATGGCATCCCTATTCTGCACCCCAACCTTCGACATCTCCATCTTAGAGTCAGAAGTAGGGGTAACCCCGATATCAGGATTGGAATTCTCCGGGAGAACTGGAGACACCATCAGGATAGGGCTAGCATTGGATCTATGAAGCTCATCTAGTGCAACATCTATTTCTCCCCCATTCAAAATAATATTTTCCATCTTCTTCCTAGTCTCAGACAACTTAATCTTATTAACAACCAATTGGTGGGTATTAAGGTTTCTGTGATTGTGAGGACTAGGCCTATGAGGCTGACCCCCATTAACAATCAGGTACACCTTCTCAAGGAAGTAGGTCTGCCTTAGAGTGCCTTTGAGCTCTCTTAGTTTCTCGACCATAACATCTCTATGGGTATCATCAATAGGTGTGGGCTCCTGACTGATTTCGGAGTTAAGAGCACATTTGTTTCCTTCCCCCGACTGACTTGGAGTCTTAACAATATTTTCATTATTCTTATCTGTGACATCATAAATTGAATTCAATTGAACCTTTGATTTAGAGAATTGAACCAAAATATTGTTTTCAACAAGAGTATGGGAACCAACGGCTTTGCCCTTTTTCAGTAGAGGGCAATTCCACCTTTGATGACCTTCTCTACGACAAAGAAAGTAGGTGTTAAGCCCACCAAGAATTTCGATAGGGCAAGAAACAACTTCATTTTCCAATTCAATCCGCAACACCTCAGGAAGATTAAATGCAGGGTTAAAAGCAATGAGAATTCTAGCATCCATATGGGGGAGAAGAATACTAGATTCTTCCATCCTTATGACCTTGCTAATAGACTCTAGGGTTTTAGGTGAGATTTTCCATAAATAGGGAGGAACATTTTTAAATGTTACCCATCTAGGGCACGACAAGACTAGGATTTCCTCTTTATTGGCATCTGCGGACCAGGGGATGACCCTAAAACTAGAAGAGCCAATGCTCTGCCCTTTAATAATTTCTTTCTGCGAATTAGGGCGTTTGAAGAATACAATAAACAAACCCCTCTAAACCATCTGACAAAAAGAATATTGAGACCCTAATCTCAATCTCCAAGTTTTATACAACCAATCATTCATAAAAGCACGAGAAGGCAGGTTGGATGCATCTTGGGCCGCAAGAAAAATAGCACAGTCCCTAAGCCTATGTTTCTCAGCAGAGATAACCCTAGATATTGAAAGATTAGGCTTAATAAACGAAGAGGCAGACAAGTCCTTACCTTGTTTCTGTTCCATCTGTAGAGACAGAGGCTAAAGGTGCATCAACAACAAATTTGGCGTCCATGGGCAGTGCGAGAACCTCCTCCAAAGCCTCCCTGAAGGACTTTCTACCATCGTTTTCGCTAGGAGCAATGCCCTCACTCGTCGAAAGACCACCACCATTGTGTTGGCGTTTGTCCATAAACCACCCAAAGCCTCCCTAAAGGACTTCCTACAACCGTTTTCTCCAGGAGCAATGCCCTCACTA
This sequence comes from Thuja plicata, assembly GCA_018584345.1. Taxonomy (NCBI): domain Eukaryota; kingdom Viridiplantae; phylum Streptophyta; class Pinopsida; order Cupressales; family Cupressaceae; genus Thuja; species Thuja plicata. Next base: position 239,377 of record MU226535.1, read on the forward strand.
CTTTATTTTATTTTATAAAGTAACTTTATAATTTATTTTAAAAGTCACCCTATTTTATAAAGTCTTTTTATAATAAAGTAACTTTAATTTATTAAAATAAAACATTAAAGTTAACTTTATATTAACTTTAATATTTAAATATTTATTCATTATCAACTCCTAGCCACTGAAGAAAAATGGATGTTGCACTTGCGGCCCACTAGTGACCTCTAAAAATAGCAGTACCGCCTAAAAAATAGGAAGTCAGCTCTAAGCTCTTGTAACGCCGCAAATTAACGTTTGATCATTCTACTAACTTCCTGAAGATCACCAAGATGTGCTGAACCATCCTAGTGCCTTACAATATATAGTAAGGTCGGTCATTCCTCAAAGGCAAACCTCAAAGCTGATGACGCACTGAGAAGGATAACTCAGAAGAATGGTAGAAGGATAACTCAGAAGAATGGTACCTGTTGCGCCCACTGATGAAGCCAGAGTGGTCTCCAAATCATGATATTAGTCTATGGAGACACAAGAGATAGGCTAATCTCTGAAAAACACTGACACTAAGGAAGGCGCATATAGCCTCTGTGCTTCTTTTGAATTTTTTGAAAATTAATGTTCAGAAGTTTCATATTATTGTTGGAAGTACCTTGGGAATTTCCCATCTTGGTGATATTACTGTTACCAAAAACTAGTTAAAGTTTGTAACGGATTTTCTCTTTTATTTAAGAGTGTCTTAATTTGACCCTTTGTATTTTTAGTAATCAATCCACTTTTGTGGAATCTAGTCTCTCTTTGTTAGGATGAAATGTAAAATTCTTTATTTCACGTGTTAGTATTATGTGACATACTTGTAAAATATTAATACTAGATGGAACATACTTGTCAGTGGTGATTGGTGGCTGGCACCTGTTGAATCTGATGAGCTGCCAGTTGCTGATGTTAAGCTTGGTCTGTGGTCAAACTTTTGGAAGCCCCATGTTTTTTACCTTTAGGACTTTTTGAAAGTACATGAGAAGCAATCTGTGTGCTCATATCTTTTTCCATTCAATATCATATTTTCTATTCCCTCAAGTTATTGAGCATTTTGTTACAAGTTTGTCGATTCACCTCAGGGCTCAGAGAAATAATTATTGTCTTTTTAGTTTTGAAAAGTAAAATTGGATTATTTTTTCTTTCGTTCTGTTTATTCTGCCTCAGTTTAACAAAATAAATATTTGAGATGATTTGATGTGTTGTACTGGATATTTTGCAGATCGCAGTTCAACTAGCTGTTTTGGTATCAAAAATTGCACGGATTGACTATCCACGAGAATGGTAATTCGACGTCACTGTTACATTTTAATTTTTCCTTCTTTGCCACTAAACTATATTGGCATTCCATTTGCATAGCTAAGACATGGCTTTGCAAGAGTTAGTGTTTTCACAATTTCACACATGTATAATGGTAAATGCAACGCAGATTAAAAATTATATAATGTTTAATAACATAGCCAAAAGTATTGATTGTGTTATTTCATGTCAAATATAAGGTGTAGACATGAAAATAGACATGTAGCATCTGCTGAATATCAAAATAATAAATGTGATGAAAGTGTCAATAAACAGGTCAAAAGACAATATTTCAATTTTCAGTATGTTCAAACTTTTAGCTGCCAATCCCAAAAGAAATTTGGGAGCTTTTTTTAAATCTGTAAGTCTGAGAAGGCTTGAAAGAATCTGGATGGTAAATCATTAGATCAAGGAGCCCTTTTCCTTCATATTTTGAGGACCACCTCATTGATCTCCTCTACTGAGAAGGGTGCCGTCAGAATTTTTTTGCTTCTCTCATATCACCTTAGGATGTCCATCATTTGGTCATTCCTTTTGTCCATCATTAGTTCATTTTCAAAGAAAGCAGCTGATTTCTTATGGATCCAAGACTGTCCTATTACCTGTACCAATTGAGTCTTACCATGTCACCCCACCTCTCATTATGTAATTAACTTATATCTTCCATTGTGTATTTCTCAAATGTGGGTTCGATTTTACTTATGTATTGATCAAATGCAATATGATCCTGAAACCGACATATGGCAGAAACATTGATGCTTGCAATGGACTGCCATCTACATCTTTCATTCAGTTTCAATATGATGAAATACACAGCTGTAATGCTATAAAATTATAAATCATGTTTCAAAATCACTTCTTATTTGCTACCAATATATGGTCCTTCCACTGTACAAATTGAATGTTGTAACAAAGATGTGTAATGATGCTTTGAGTTGTATGTTACTTTTACTCAATTTTACTGTTATATGTTGACCTGGCCTCCCTCCCTTCAAGTGGGGGTCAATGCTTTCTTGACAAGGATGTTGGCATGGAACCAAACAAACATTTTAAACAAGGAAATGCCATTGATGTCAAAGCATAAAGCTCGTTCTTTGTACTCATCACAACAGGTATGCAGCCTAAAACCAATCACTTTTGTGTATGCTACTTCTTTTATCTAGTGAGTTTAGAGTTCATAATGGCTTGAAGAGATTTCAAAATGCAAAACTTTCTCTACTAAAGTACCATGTCCCCATTTCTAATATAGAAATTCCAAATCCCTCTGCTCCTTAGCCACTGTTGGTCTTTTATGACATGATTCTCTTCCCTCTCTTACAGGGTTGCTTCTCTCTTGGTCCAAAAATAAATGATGGTGGCCTTTGAGATGAGGTTTCCTGGCTTCCAATCCATGAACTATTTGGTTCTGGGCTATCAACTCATCAATGCATGCCGTCCCAAGATATATCATTGGTAGACACTTCACAACCACCCTCACTGCCCTCTCTAAGAGAGTTGTCAAAAAATAAATGGAAGATTACAAAATCCCACACACTTCTAATGTTAAGAGTGTTAATGCTGCAGCATTTAATGATGCTCAAATCAGATCTTATCCGTACTAATTATGTGCAGAACTGGAACATGACCATTTTAGACAGATGGAGCCCCAAATAACTACAAAAAACTATAATTAAGGGGTCTGCAGATCTGCAAGTCAGAAAAATAAAATCAGGAGTTTACTTCTGTAAGGACAGGGACAAGGAAGGTGACTCAATGAAAATCTTCATTAGATAGGCAATTTCTAAAGTGCAAGGTCCCATCTCCATTGGTAGTGCGCATATTTCTACCCTCTTTGATCTCCAACACCAGTCTTGAGAGAACCAGATCTGAAAACTCTGAAAAGCAGTATAACAACTTTTATCATTTTAAACTTTATCAATCACAATAGTATCATTTACTCAATTTCTATAATCATGCACATGAGAGGAACACAATAACACAATATTTATGTGGAAACTGTGTGGGAGAAAACCACGTCAAATTACTTGCTATATAATAATCTTTTAAAATTTATTAGGCTCAACCTACCAGAGGCACCAACCCCTCATTCAATTCGTGAGTGCTAACCCACTAGAGACACCAACCCCTCATTCACTTAGAGGCAGCAACCCCTCATTCAAATTTCCACCTTATAGATGTTGCTTTTACAACAGATGATAGATAACCTTTTTCTCGACAATTTTTTTTATATATATCTTCTGCAATCTGCTCTAATTTCCTTATTAAATCTGCTATAACCTGATCACAAGTCTGCCACAAAATGATCACAATCTCCTCTTCAAAATCTGCTTTAAATTCTTCACTCTTCTCATCAAATCTGAAATAATCTTCTCACACTCTTATTTGTTAAAGTGCAATTTTTCTTCACATTAACAGACCTTGGTGCATATGCTTTCTTATCTTCAAACAACACCACTCTTCTTGCTATTCCACAAAATCTTATTCCCTTTTTGTAGTCCCATCTCCAAATGAAGTGATACTATTAAAATAATATTGTTATAGTATAATGGTCAATTATTGTTAAGATTTATCAGATTTAGAGGTTATAGTAATTTTAATTTTTCTATATAATATATTGATCACAATGTCTCTATAATTTCTTCTTGAATATATATTAATCTACAGAATTCTTAATATCAATATTA
>MU226535.1:258490-275927 GCA_018584345.1 Thuja plicata
AAATATATATATTGGAGAATTAAATATTATTTATTTAATTAGGAAAATTAAATAAATAATTGTGAGTAAAATTATTAAGTTATATCTTTAATTTAACTTAATATATTTCGAGCTATTGTATTTATAATTAGCTCATTATGAAGGTGAAGGAAGTACATTGGTATATTGTGATATACTTTTCATTAAAAACATTGGTTTATGTTGGCATTTACATTGGCATTGGCCAATGATATACCTCGGTATGAGGGAGCTTACCTTCTTTTAGCTAAGTCCATATTCAAAACTAGTGCATATTGAGAGGGAGTCTTTTTGGGCTCACTTATTTCAATGTTATAAGCTCTTCCCTAACTTTGGTTATATGCATAATACATTGACATATTTCTGTCTTGAACTTATTTACGACTGATTATCTAATTCATGTAATGAGTGGCAACATACTTGGCATACGTTATGGGAAGCATACTTTGGCTTCACATCGGTATATGTTTTTGCATTGTACTCTTTTAGAAATGTTTTAGCAGCACTATTTCACATTAGGTAATGCATTGGTTTACTTTTGCATATATGTGAACATGCCTTCTATATTCTTGGTTGAATCATATTGCATACTTGTTCTATGAGAGAACTACATTTGGATATATGTAAAGTATACATTGGTTATGTATATATGGATTCAGGTTCTCATGGTCTTATTGGTCTTATGTATAAAATTGCCCTTCCTTTACTGGTTAGATTCAAGCTGCCTGGAAACATACCTCGAGAGGGAGTTTTAACCTTGTTAGAGGGAGAAGATAGGATCATCCAGAGGGAGTAGGTCTCCTTGAGTAACATATACCCTGGGGTAACTCAATTATGGGTATGTGGTTTAAGAGGGAGTTCAGTTTTGGGCTCACTTGCACCTAATTTTGTGTTATGAACTCCTTACTTATGTCTTGTTGATCATATGTATGGGTAGGATCATACCTCATTGGCTTGATTATCATAATTGGTTAGTTTTGTTTTTATGATTGTATGTGTGGAACATACATAGCTGATTGGATCAGCTGTTTGGAAATGTCTAATTAGCATAGCTGATTATCTGTTTAGCTGATTGACATAACTGACATTTTATTTTGAATGTATGAGGAGCATATTTCACATTATGTACATTGTGTCACATTTCTGTTATGTATGAATGGATGCATACTTCAGGTTGGCATATGGAACATACGTTACATTGGCATCTGTTATGCTTCTGTTATGTATGAGGAGTATACCTTACATTATGTTACAGTTACATTGACATATTTCTGTTATGTGGGTACATACTTTACGTTGACATATGTTATACTTTACGCTGTTATGTATATGAAGGAACATTCACAGCTGATTGTTAGTATAACTAATTAACTATTTTGATATATGGGCACATACATTGGTTTTATGTTTGTTATAGGAACATACTTTATGTTGCTTGTTATGGGAGCATACTTTGCATTGGCATATGTTATGTTTTACATTACCTTGCATATGTTACATTGGCATATCTTATGTATGTTTGGAAACATACTTCTTTTATACTTTGCACTTGGTTGTATGTGTGGACATAACTGAGACTATATTGCATTTGGTTATTGCAATTGGTTATGTACTCATTTCTTTTTTTCGGTATACTTTGTTATGTATGTATGGAGCATACCTTATTGACTTATGGTATACCTTAACATGTATGTATGGATCATACTTTCTTTTATAGCTGAGTCTATATTTATTGATTATAGCTGAGACTATATTATATGTGGTTCTATGTGTGAACACATTTCTTTTACATTGCACTTGATTCTTATGATTATAAGATCATATTGGTTACTCTTATCCTTATGTGGATTCATGAGATAAGATTTATTTATTCTTATGCGTATAAAGATTTAACTGGTTATGATCATTCATTTGGGTACACTTATGCTTATGGCTAAGGTGTTCCTTATGAATTGATTACTTAGAGAATATCATGGACTTGATATTCTTCTCATGGATCAGGGATCCATTGTTGAGCATTTGGTGGACATCATGGACTTGATGTCTTGAGACCATTTCTCTGAGCATTTGGTGAATATCATGGACTTGATATTCGTTAGACCAAAACTCATTATATTTTGGACTTGATATCTCTTGGATCAGGGATCCACATTTGAGTAGTTGGTGGACATCATGGACTTAATGTCGATAGACCATTACTCCGAGCACTTGGTGAATATCATGGACTTGATATTTGTTAGACCAATGTGTAATGAGCCTGTCTGGATCTTTGTCGAAACTCAATGCAATATTCATTTAGCACCAATTAAAATCTAAATATTCTCCTTTTAGAATCTAGATATCACTTTTTTTTTTGTAACTTTTTTCAATTATAAATAAGGCAGAACAATAAACAATATTTCAATGCACAAATTCTTAAACAAATACTAATCTGAAATTGTCTTGCTTTATATTATCCATTCCAAAACGTAACAACACCAAATAGTGTAATGAAGAAAGTCGTGTCTACCTTGGAAGAGAACTTCCTTTCTTGCTGGCAGCGTAACTATGGTATGTGTTTCGCAGCTACACTCTATCTTGCTGGCCGCGGGTCTCAGAATATACATGCGGCTCATAAGCTAGTTCCCCACGCTAGTGCATAGTGTGTCGCCATTTCATGCGTGCTGCAAACTGAAGAATTAAACCCAAATGCCTTCCGACAAGCAATGATTCAGAGGCAGTATGGTATCAAACTGTTGCGGCTTCTCTCCTTGCGCGGTAAGTTTATGCCAAGAAAACAACAACTATTACATGTAAATGCCGATTCCTTACACAATTCATTGGATTAACAACATCCAATTCAAAGTGCTAAACAACTTGATCGAATCCACAATTCAACAAACACAAAACTCTGCAAATCCTTAACCAGTTTCATTCACCAATTTTGTAAAATATGCATAAACTAATAACATCAATTCCAGAATTGATTGCACTCTTAGTGTGCATAAACCAATGCTTCAGAAATCCTCTCTTAGATACAGAGGAAACACAGTAGAGAGCACCTTCAATTTGCTTTACATCAACAGCAAATTGCAATACAAAATTCAATATCAAACCCTTAGACCTTAGCAAGGGATTTGATTCTACGAATCAGAACTTCTCCTTAGAGAAACAAACCAAAATAAATAATAACTCATTCGATCCCAAGTCCAAGAATGAGCCCATATTTATAATGCTTTTGTAGCCACAATTTCCCAAAAGATGCATCAATTAACCACTTTCTTAAATAACTTCTAACTTATTATAATAATAAAGTATTATTATAATAATGTGGCTTTATTATTAATTAATAATTTATTAATATTAATTAATAACTATTAAGTAATAAATATGAACTTATGCTATAAATCCCGCATCCACTGCTGATCATGCCAGACTGACATAGCCATCCACTGCACTACCAAAAATAGACTTACTATAAATAGTAAATCCCCAGCCACAGAATTGCATACTCTGAACACTGTCTGAAGCACTGACCATTGCGGATACTGTCCTGTCAGAGATAAACACTGACAAACTGACTTACTAAAAATAGTAAGTCCAGACTTACTAAAAATAGAGTCTGCCAACTGGGACCCTCAAAACCAGGCGTCACCTCACGAGGGGCACGATAATGAGATGACAAAGCCACTACCAATACTTGCTAAAATTGGGGACATCACACAATGCTCTTAAACATCATGGACTTGATGTTATTTTTGGACACTTAAGTCATGATGACTCGTGGTTGGTAACCATCATGGACTTGATGTTACCTAGAATATCACAGACTTGATATTCTATCTCTTGAGTCGCGAAGACTCGTGGATCTTAGGAATTCACACTTGGATGGTAAACATCATGTGACTTGATGTTACCTTGAATATCATGGACTTGATATTCTGTCGGTTGAGTCAGGGTGACTCTTGGATTTAAGAAATCCACAAAATGATTTGAACAACATCATGGATTTGATGTTACTGGATTTGGAAAATAATCCACACTCTGGAATTTGGTGGTTTGATGTTATCACAAATATCATTGACTTGATATTTTCATGGACTTATTATCCACGCTTGGTTGATAACATCTTGAATGATGACTCTCATGAAGTCACTCATATAGATATATCTACACCTTGGAAATGATGATATGGCTCATCATATAGATGGGGATCTACCTTCATAAATGTGAAATCTATGATATTATTGGATAAGGTATCCAATTTGGTTATGTTTTTGTCACCTCTATTAGTGGATGATAGATTGGATGAAGGAAAATGTTATGGTTGATCTTTTCCTCAAGTCCAAGAGGGAGTGTTGATATTTTGGCCTTTATGGCAAAGACCAACGTTTTGGACAAAATTAGTGGCAATAATAATAAAATAATGGATATATATTTATTATTATTGGTATATTTAATTATGATAAGATCAATTTAATAATAATAATAAATATAAAGGGGTTATATTTATTATTTATTAAGGATCAATTTTAATTAAATATAAAATAAATAATGGATATATATGTGGCAATATTAATAATAATAAATAAAGGTCATTTATAATTTATTAATTAAATACTTAAAGGGCCCAAGTCGGCCACCTTGGAGAAGTGGAGTTTAGCATTTTGAATCCATATATATGCATGATCAATCCTTGAGGATAATGGTATCCAAAACATAACATGCGATTTTTCTCAAGGATCTATAATCTGCGTTTTCCTTCTTGGAGTGCAAATTAGGTCTGCATTAGGGTGCGATTTACCCTAGCATTAGTGAGTGAATTATCCCTGCAAAAAGGAGCAAATTCAAGGATTGATAAGAGCGAACTTCAACAACAAATCCTTGAGCGAATTCAAGGATTGATAAGAGCGAACTCCAACAACAAACCCTTGCATTATAAGAAGCGAATTTCAGAGCAGAAATTCGGACATTTAGGGATCAAAGATCATTGGTCTTTGTGATCACAAGCAATCCATACATCTGACCTAGGGCAGATTGCATATGAGAGTTCAGATTGGTAGCAATTGAAAAGAAGCCCTAGGTGGGCAGTTTTGGTTTACATATTGAAGGGTTTGAAGGCACAGATTTGAGGACAATCTCAGAGCCACAATCCGGTTATTTTCTCTCCTTGTTTGTGATTATCATATTATATCCTGTGCTTAGCCTTGATTGATCTCTATAGATTAAATATTCCTTATAATAATCTGGAAAATATCAACAAATATGTCTATCGTAGGAGGCAATAACGGATCTTTTCAGTCAATCACACCGTGGCCGAGCCAGGAGGTCGTGTGTGAAGATGGTATCCATGTTGATACAACAACGGTGGATGATATCAATCGACGGTAGTTACAGAGGCGATGAATAGTACAAGACAAGACAACTAATACTAGTGACAAGGCGATGATTATATTTATCTAGTCAACATACTAATATTCTCAAGCAAAGGATATAGGCTGAGGCACGAACAAATACCAATGGGAGTCAGCGACTAATATATTAACTTAATATCGGTGAGGATTGGACCTACAAACTATTTCAAACACAATTAACTAAAGATTTTTAACTATTGATTACAATATATATATATATATATCCACTAATCGACATCACCATAGAGAGGCACGATATTAATCAACAAGAAGACTAATCGGTAGTCACAAAATAACTAAACCATTGCATATGGAAGGATGTGATTAGCATAAGACCAAATCAATTATGAAGGCCAGTCTAATCAATAACTATAATTGTCTTGAAGTGGTGCAATTAGTAAAGGAGGTGATAATGAATGGACATAAGACATGTCTTTTGGAAAGCAACTCATCGTTCCATTTGGAAGATATATGAAGGCATTCATTTCCACTTCAGCATAGAACCGAATATAGAACTCAGAATATAAAATATATAATCCCTTGTGGATCGCTCTGTATAGAGCAGCCGATTGCTAACAACAATCCTAGGTGCAAGTATTTATGTGCATATCAGAGACGGCATCATCTCAGAAGCATAATCATATAAAGATATATCAGAGACGGCTTCCTTGTTCAGCACATATAGATAAAGATAAATCAGATACAACCTGTGCATTACCGCATTGTTATTATACCAGATAATCTCTACATTGCATGTAACTCATTGTACATCAGAGACAGTATTGTCATCATATCAGACAGTCTGTATATCAGCGTGGATCTATTGTCTATACCAGAGACAACATTTCAGGTTATTGAGCATATATTTCCTTGCAATATCAGATACAGCCCTTGTTTATTGTGATCATTGTTATGCAATTATCCTCTTTTTTTGGCAGCGTATGCATTTGGAATTAATAATCATTTACTATCAGTTATCTTTCATTTTTAATTGAGCATCAAATAAGTGTTTTGTTATCGGCAATTTGAGTTATATTTATAGAATTATGGAATTTCACGTAGTGTCTCAAATTAGATAAAAAGGGACATTACAGTTTGAGACAGGTCCTATACAATATCATGATTGTATGAATAATTTATCCCTTGTGCCACATAGCCCATCATCCAGTGAGGATAATGTGATTTCTATTTCGATGTCATAGCTAGATCCTGCAGATCTACTTCACACTGTCCAATAGTATGTTCAAGGTTTGGAAGTTTGGAACCTATGGCACATGTAACGTGTAATGTAGCAGCAATTGTATGGAGGCTAGATAGGTCACATGGTTTAACAAGAGGCCTGAATAAATTTGTGTGTGTGTGTGTGTGTGTCTGTATATAATGCATTTTTTTTAGTTTGTTGATTTCTATCAGGATAATATTCTATGATGTATTTTATCATACATACAAGACAATCACTTCATGTTATTCTATCTGGGAATTACATTCGTTGACATTGAAGAATGTAACTCTTGGTTTCAAATGTAAGACAATTTTCTAGATATTTTTTTTGTAACTTTGTTTTAGAAAATATTTGCTTTCATGTTTATACTCCAAGTAAATGTAAGACGATTTTATAGATATTTTTCTTGTAACTTTGTTTTCAGAAAATTTTTGCTTTCATGTTTATACTCTAAATATTTTTTTACAATAAGCTATAAGTATAGATTGTTATATGCAAGGACTTTTTAGTACAATGTCCTTGTTGAAATCTAATGCACATATCCTCTTTCACAGGCCTGAGCTGTTTCCTATTCTCATACAACAACTTCAATCAGCTGATATCCTTACTACTCAGAGAGTGTACATGGTTCTGTATCGTACTTTGAAAGAGCTATCAACTAAACGTTTGGCTGCAGATCAACGTAACTTTGCAGAGGTTTTTACCCTTTAATATTTTTCTGTGGAACTTTACAAGTATGGAAGTTGCTGTTAGATGCTAGTAATTAAAAAATGATCAATTAGAAATTCAAAGGAAAATCCTAGCTAAAAAAACTTATCAACTATAATTTCTTGGATTTGGTGGCGAAGTATGTATTATTAAAACTTTTAGACATAATAAAGTTGTTTGAACCGTTCAGGAAACTTTAATGAGTTTGCAATGATAATGATTAAAGCCAGTTAACAAAGATTTATGTTTTCTATACGTTTAATATAGAAATCTATAAATTATGTTCATTATATTTCTTTCCATTTAAAAAGATTCTCTTTGGAAAGTCATTTTGTAGTTTTGCTATTTTTTATCATTTTAAGTTGTTTTTTTTAGGACAACTCAAGTTGAAACAGCATGTAAGGTAGAATTTGAATTAGAAGGGAAAGTTCACTTGTAAAATTATAAACTTAAGTCCTAGAACACTAGTTTATGGACATACTTACAGTTAGCATAACATGTACACAGTTTTATGTTTCTCTTTCCTTGAAGGGTTTTCAACATGTAAAAGAAAATAAACTGATCTATCACATCTATTTTTTATTTTCAGGTATAAGAACAAAATCAAATGATTATTCCACACACGTATGAGAGATTTTGTATCTTTTATGACCCTACAAACATTAACCTATTGTAATACAAACAAACACAATTTCTGGCTTAACGGCAGACACCAAGGAGTATGTGTGCAGAAGAGCTGGATTGAAGATTTTGTTAACATACACAAGGAGATTCATAAATTAAACACCCAAGTGGTGTATACAAAGCTACAAGCAGCTGAACTAACAAACATCTATTTTTTATTTTCAGGTATAAGAACAAAATTAAATGATTATTCCACACACGTATGAGAGATTTTGTATCTTTATGACCCTACAAACAATTAACCTATTGCAATACAAACAAACACAATTTCTAGCTTAAAGGCAGACACCAAGAAGTATGTGTGCAGAAGAGCTGGATTGAAGATTTTGTTAACATACACAAGGAGATTCATAAATTAAACACCCGAGTGGTGTATACAAAGCTGCAAGCAGCTGAACTAACAACAATCAAAGAACAAAACCTGAAATTATTGGTAATGATTCATTTAATAAATAGAACCCTTCACACAAAACAAGTCAATGAATATGACAGAATTGCATATAGAATAAAAATCTTATCAAACACACAAAGATAGCTCAAGCAATAAACTTGTGCACAACGTGTAGCAAGGTTTACCATTTTTTGGTCTCAAATATAGTACCTTTATTTATAGGGTTTCAAAGTGTCACTTTTCTTAATTGTATGTCTTTTAAAAGAAAAATTACTTCAAAAATGAAAATAACATGGAATTGAAAAGTAGTTTAGAATAAGACTCATCTTATGCTGAAATCAACTTGTTTTAGAAATATCCAGTGTTATTTGGGGATGCGTTTCCTAGGAAAAACTAGGCATCCTAAAAGCGGGAACACCCTGTGGATGGGGGGACGGGTAGCGGAAGTCCTCTTGCCGTGCCCAAAACCCTCCAAAAACTGGAAATGGAAGCGGAAACAGGGGGACGAGGTGGAAGGAGAAGGGGGTCAGTTGGGGACATCTCCCAACCACCTTGAGGATAGCTAGTTGTCTCCCATTTTTGCATTGTTTATAAAATAAAATCCAAATGAAAAAAAATGCTGTTACATGTAGATTTTTTGGCTTAAGCCTTATCCTATGCTGGTATTCATTGGTCGTTTTTGTTGTTTCTGTGAGATTCCAGCTGTAAAATGGAAGGAAATAATTTATGGTACCAGGGATACAGTTTGCACATGAAAACAAAACTGTATATGAATCTGTGTATTTTTGTCTCTTCTATTTGGATGCAACTTAAGAATGCTGGAGTTCCTGTTGCCAATTGAGTTTTTTGTTTATTTAACATATGCTAGCAGTTAACTCAAAACTGTAAATTCTGATCAGTTTAACCTATAATGCGCATGCTTTTAATTTTTGACATAAGTCCATTAGCACCTGTCAAATCAATCAATAAGAATTTTTTGAGCTATACTGCATCACTAAATTTACCTTTGTGTTTGGAAACAAACAACTTCTTGTATGTAAAATCAATAAACTATTAAGTTACATCATGTATATGAATTTATAAGTTTCAATTTTGATTTGAGCTCCCAATTCAACTCAATTGCTATATATAACGTATATGAATCTATGATGAATGATTTTAGATTTATCAATGTTATCATATGAATATTTGAAATTTCTGTATATATTCTAAAATTCTCTATTTTTTATATAGCCATCCCTTCTGCCGTCCCCTACCGTCCCCAAAGATGGCCAAAAAAAAAAACAACTGTTCTGGAAACCTGTCCCCCTGTCCCGGAAACTCAGGTGAATGTAGGAAATATCTAAACTCAAAACATCTTCCATGCAAAATAGCATTGTCAACCATAAATAACGCTGATTTTATTTTTATACAGTCTAAAAATAGCAGTACACTCACTTTCCGAAAATAGTAGTCCTTGAGAAGATTGTGCTGTATGCTCTGGTGATAAAATGAATCCCTTCTGATCGTTTCCCACTAATTTGTGTTCATTGAGCATCTTAACTAGTCTGTAATTCATATATGTCTGACAAGGCAATTCCATGAAGCCTTGAATTGGGGATAGCGAGTTCTTTGTCATTATGAATAATTATTTTTTATGCTTCTCCCACCTTTATTCCTCAAATTCAATGATTTTCAGCATTTCCATCAGCTCATTAGCATCACTGTGCCAGATTCTGAAGGTGTAACGCCCGTCTACACTACCAAGACAAAACATGACTAACAAATTTTGTTCCTCAGCTAGATGGTAGACCACAACAAAACAATGTTTAATGCTTACTCTTGTGCACTTGATGGCATCAAGTTTACGATGGCATTGTCATATGCATACTGCATATATGGAAGCTAAGTATAGCATGCATATTTAGCCTCAAGAGAAAGCTAATATGTTATGATCCTAATATGATATATTACTAAGTATATATTATATTTCCTAAGTATACTATGTTGAGTGCTTGTAGCATGCTTAACCTTAACATTAATTGTAGTTAGTACCTTCAATACTGATAATTAGGATGAAGGGGTATGTCCTTACATAGTTAAACTTGTAAATAAATTGTCACCCCTGCGAAGTGGTCTGCTATATCTCTGATTTTTGCAAATATTTCCAAGAAATATCATAACAAGTGGTATCAGAGAGCTACGATTTATGCCAAGAGTTTTGTTCCACCATAACTTCTAAACCCATGCAAATTCCAGTCTGATTTTTTCTGGGTTTTAAGGTACGTTTTAGATAATGTCTCATGAAAAAAATCAGACTACCAAGGTACGTTTTCTGAAAGCTATTGATATATTATTATTTTTCATAAATTTGCTTTATTGGCCGCAAATTTTGGAAATGTTTAAAATAATTTACATTTTTTGAAAAGCTTATGAAAAATTACATAGGGTTAGTTCTTTGTAGTTTATTGTTAGACACAAATAAAGTCCTTTAATTTAGCAGTCAAATTTTTCATAAATTCTCTATAGGCTGCAATTTTGAGATTGATTTTAAAAAATTACATTTTGAAAAGCTTATAGAAAATTAGGTAGGGTTTCTTCTTTAAATTTTATTGTTATACACAAAATATATTCCTTGATTTAATAGTCAAAGTTTGGTCCATACTTAAACATCAAATTCTCTCATATCAAATACGTTCCTACTTTAATAAATCTTAAAATGAAAACACAATTGAAGCCATGTCATCCTTAGGATTAAAGGACCTTTCCATACACACAAAATCCAAGGATCCATTTTATTTTCAACCAGCTAAAATTGAGGAAAGAATTCCACAAGGGCATGAAACAACAATACATTCATTAAAGATAAAGTGCTTGACCCATTTGTAAAACCTTTAAATGAGGGTTTAGAGAAGTTTACAAATTTTTATTTATTAGAATTGCAGTCCCAAATAAACCACCAAGTTTGTTGCAACCATAATAAACCAAATGAAGGGATAGGAGAATATTTTCAAGGTCAAGAATCATACCTACCAAGAATAAACACTCATAAACTTGATTGCAGAAATGTAATTTTATGGATAAGACTCATAAGACAACAATTTAATTTTGACAATATACCAAATAATTCCATGGTTGACATAGCCTTGCAATATTTTGAATTAGGACCTTTCCAATGGTGCTGATGGAAGATGAGTGTTAGACAAGGATAATTGTTTAGTTGGCAATATTTTAGTAAAGGATTAGCAACCTTCAATGAACAGCCATGTATTGGAAGCCATTTTACCCAACTATTTTTTTTTATAAAAAAATCAGATCTTTAGCTGATTTTAATGCTGCACATTTGAGATTGGCACTTCAAGCTTCTGAGGTGACATCTTACCAAAGGCCACAATTGTACATTAACAGGCTTAAGAACCAAATTCAACATGATGTTTGTTTGTTGGAACCTTGTACAGTTTGGAAAGCTATGTCAAGCATTACATATTGAGAAACAAAACACTACGAAAGGTGAAACAATGAAAATTGACAACAATGTGACTAATCCTACTAGTGAAAATATGGACAAATTCTCTAACCAAAGATAAAGTAGTAAATTCTCTCCTTAGGAAGAGATAGAGAAAAGAGAAAATATGTTAAGTTCAAATTGTGATAGCAAAGGGTCAAATAGTCATACGTGGTCTATTAGTAAGAAAATAAATGAGGTTGAAGAAGAGGGAGAAACACTTGTAAAAGAACCAAATAGAAAAATAAAACATGAAGATTCCAAGGAAAAAGAAAGCACTACTATCTCCGTACATGCATTGAATGGAATAAATAGATCACAAATACTAAAAGTAACTGGTAATATGAAAAAACAAAATGTGAAAGTGCTGGTTGATAGTGGTAACACACAACTTTTTTGACAAAAGACTTCTTGTTAGCTCAGTTGTTTTATATATCCATTCACTAATTTTCAAGTCATGATGGCCGATGGAAAACAACTCCTTTGTGGTGGTAAATGCCATCATATTAAACTCTCAATAGGAAAGTATTAGTTAGATTCAGAAATGTTTGCTATATCTGTCATGGGGTCTTGGATGTAGTTTTGAGTGTGCAATGGCTTTTAGAAATAGGAACACTATCTTTCGATTTTGAAGGCTTATCCATGACTTTTTGATGCAGGAGCATCCAGGGTCAAGCAATTCTGCATCACCAAAAATAATAATTTTAATTCCATGTTTAATTTTTTCATTATTGTGTAGGTTGGGCTTCAATAACATCTTTTGGAGTTTTATAATCTTGCATAAAGAAAGTAACCTTTGGCATTTCATTCTTTTCTTATTCTTTCAATTCGGGTGCGAAAATGGAAGGTAAAACTAGTGAATTTTGGGAAAAACAATTAACGACTCTTCAATTTTCCAAAGAGCACAACTTGGTTCTTGTTTTTATTCACTTTCGAAATATGTTTACAATGGCAAGTCGTTTGATATGCTTTAGAAATCTTGGGTGTCATATTTGGATGCATTTGATGAGGATTTTTAAGCATTTTCGTAGGAATTTCAAAAGACAATTGAAGGAAAACAAAAAGACAGATTTGTGTGCCTCTTTGTGATGCCTCCCAAAGGTTATAATATCTATAATATGCCCCCTTTGATGATGTCAAGAGGCAGCAAGCAACATCAGCAAGGTTGGAGATAGAACTTGCAGGTTGGTCTAGGGAATTGCTTAAGGAAAGGTGTACACAATTAGTTTGCCAAGAGGAAAAAATAGAAGAAGAGAAAGAAGAGTTTTGCAGGTGTGCTGGAGGTGTTTAGGGCAGCCATGGGAACTGTAATATAAAGGGAAGAATCAGATTTCAAAATTTAATTGAAGCTATGGAAAAGTGAAGAGATGAGGCCTTGAATACTTGTAGGCATTAGGTGCCTAGAACTCTTGTAAAATTTCTGAATTTTATCTCTTGTTGAAATCCTTCATAGATGTTATTTTTTCCTTGAGGAACTTTATTGTATGAATGTATAAATGAAGGTTGAAATAAAGATAAGTTTCAAATTTTGTTTTCATATAATGTTTTGGATAGAATATTAAGGTTGCAAGATTGGGCAGTTTGATAAGACCCCCCAATTTTTACTGCATCAAATGGTATTAGAGCAAGACATGTTGAGTGAGTAGATAGATTGTCGAATGTGAGGAAGTCTACACTAGTATGTTGGTTTGATGAAATGTGTATGAGCATGTTACTATTCCTCCAACAGGGGTAGAAGCTGGTAGAAGGTGCACTTAGTTCTTCCACTAAGAGAGAGTGGATAGAGGAAGTTAGAGGTGTGTCTTCTATAAATCACTGTTGGGTAGTAGATAGAATGTAATTTTTCTGCAGGTTGGAAATTGTATTTGATGATAAAGAGGAAGAGTTTGGGGTTGGTTGTGGGCAATGCCTTAGGAATTTCAATTCTTGGCAGGAGAGAGAATGTACTGTTATGTCCCCTATTGGGACTTCCCTTGACTTTCGCTAAAATTCCCAATTAAAGTTTGGATTGAACTTGGGAATGGCCACTTGTGATGTTCCCTACTAGGAGAATGCTGATTCCTAAAGATCAACATACATCAGTATGCATTTTAATCAGATTAAGAAACAGCCACTGATTTATAATACATACTTAAGCCCTAATTCCTTACTCCTCTTCTAATCACTAACCTAAGAAAGATGGTAGAATTACTGCGACCAGGGCGCAGAAACAGTCTACAAGTGGGCTCCCTCAAGGTTTCTACCCATGCTGAGACCCTCCCGACATGTGACTGAATTACTCCACCACCCCCTTCATAAACTCCCTATCCTCTTAGTTGTATTAGCAAGTGATTAAGGAATTAGCTTAATATATATTATTATCTTATATGTTACAAATCGTATATATTTCTGGTTTTATTTTTATTAACATATATTAATTATTTTTATATATAAGGTAATTTTCATATTCTAAATATATGAGACCATTCAGATTATATAATCCCAAATATATACCCTTTATATATAATTCGGATATATAATATATATCTGTGTGTATTTATATATACATATACTAACTTATATTATTTACTATATATATATAATTCTTAACATATATTTCTTAATATTAATCACCATATATATATCGTAAGCTATGATTTTTCCCTTGATATCTTCCACATATCCTTACCCTTCCATCGATTCTTCTTATGCATGTAGTGAGAACGAAAGGCGCCTAGGGTGTTTACACAATATCTCCAAATTAGCGGCATCTATAATATACGATATATCTGACATATGCTCTCCATCGAATCTCAAACATTAATAGTCTTCATTGCCAATATAAGCATGGTCCTCACAAGTATCACAAACTGTTTGGGTCCCTCAAACGATTACATTTGTCAATTGATAGCCTGATTGGGTCCCCCAAATGATTATAGCCTTCATTGTTGTTTATGAAATTAAGCTGCCAGCCACAATTAATGAAGTGCTCGATCCATCTTCCTTCTAATGCGTTTCACACATATATTCTTTCCCTATTTGATGATTCCCGTGAAGTGTTGAGATTTCTTTTATACTTCTATCCTCCTAAAGTCATGCCTCTTAGATAAGGCATGTCTCTATATTGTAAGTGCATCTTTTCAAAACAATTCAATAAGTCTTTGTTGTTTAACCATCCTTAATACTAGTTGATAATATCACTACTCTTTGATAGTGCTACCATTTGATACTTCGTGCTTTTTAGATATCGACCTTGGCGCACTCTATGTCTATGTCCTTAGATCATTATCAGCCAACATGTTTATGACCAATCATAGATTAGTTGAATCGCTCCTTGGGAATTACTTGAATCACCGCTAATGAACACTTAGTTAATTGATACGTTTTATACATTTGCAAGGATACCGTGCATTTGTAGTGGCTTGTATAATCGGGATATTATTCACTACTCACTTAGTCACAACTGTCTATCTCTTTGATCGATGTCATCTAGGTGGTCTCTAATTTCTTTTGAACTACCATTCACTTTGCACACGATATTTTCTAGACATTGAAAGCATTCTCTCTATCCATTGTTGATCAATTCATCCATCCTCCTACAAATTGTGCCTCCAAATACTTGTTCATGATGAAACAGTAATTGCAAAAATCCTTATAGACAAAGTTAAATACTAACGGGTATGTTTTTTCTTGTGATTACCATACAAATGTGAAGTGACTATACATAATGTTATTCCTCGATGCTGGCATATGTTTGGTGTTGACAAGGAGATCACAATATATTGTATTTTATTATTTATTTATTAAGTTTTATATTTTAATTTTAATTTTTTTTTGTTTTAATATTAAATCTTATTTCACGAAGGGGTCATTATAGTCCTACCCTCCCCAAAATTGCTTGTCCTCGAGCAATGACAATTTTTAATACAAATCTTTCTATCTGAGTAGCTTTTGTTGGGCAATTTTGTGCATTGAGAATTTTCAAGATTTTCAATTTCAAGACAAGTTTCGTTTTTCCCCGAGTTCCTACTTTGTCATTCTATGGTGTTTTGAACATCTACACACATTCTTCCTTCCTATAATTCATCATGGTTCTGTTCTACAATCCTTATGTCATTTGTTCTAATATCTTATCAATCATATTTGTGGATAGAAGTTAAACATCTACCTTCCCCCTTGAATGCAATACTATAGCTTTTGAAACACTTATTAGTACTCATAAAATCCTTATGGAATGAACTTTTGGAGGCGTATCAAACATGAAGCGTATACATTAGGAAAGCACATACACTCTAGAAGTAACCATGTCACCAATACATCAGACATAAACATGTAAAGCCAAGTATTCACCCGAATACACACAACACATGAATCATATACACCAATACACGTAGAGCATAAAGTATGCACCCAAATATACTTAAGGTGGGAAGCACATAAATAAGTCGTGAATAATACTAAAAAATGCACATAGGACAGGGATCATACACTTAAAGAATGAATCACACAGCTGAATACATTTGAATTGTACACATGATACACACACTTAAAGCATGAAGCATACACATGGATACGTGTGGTCACTGTGGTGCATAAAGCATAATTAATGTAAGTCAAAAAGTGTATATACACAAAAAGCATGAAGCATACACATGAACTCACTAAAGTCATCGAGCATACATGTGAGTATAGGTAGTTAATAAAGAATTCATTTAAGTCATGAGGCATACACATGAATACAAGTAGCACATATACACATCAGGAAACACATATGTGAATACACGTAACACATAAAGCATGAAGTACACATGAATTTATTTAAGTCAGAAAGTACACACATAAATGCAAATGAATTCATTTAAGCATACATGTAGTGCATGAAGGATACACATGAATACACTTATGTAGAATGAGAAGTATTAAGCATGGGGCCACAACAGATATAGGTATACGTCAAGCATAAATATATGTAAGCCATGAGCAACATAAGGCATGAAGTGTACACATAAGACGTGAAGTATAAATACACATATCATGAAACCATATGAATATACCAGTGTAACCCAGGGACGCGTACCCGGCCCAAAACCCGGAGTACCGGGTACCGGGACGTCCCTGGGACGGGTACTCCGCGTACCGGAGTACCCCCACCGCCACGCGAGCTTTCCCGTTTCCCCGCCGCACCCCAGCCGCACCTGTCGGGTACTTTAGTACTTCGGTACTCCATGGGGTGCGGCTGGCGGCAGACTTAAAAAGTGCATTTTTTTTAAGTTTTTAAATAAAATTTGATTTGCTAATTGGTTCTTATGGAACCCTAAAGGGATGTGGGTCCCATATAAGGATGTGATGATTTTCAGATTTTGACATTTTGTAGTTGTACTCATTTTGATTTGTAATTTGAATCATGAATCATGATTGATATCATGCTACCCATTGTTGATTGTAATCATGATCATCTTTATGATATTTGAATATCAATATTTCATCTTTGAACAATGAATTTTGAATCTTTGATAGAATCATAGAACTAATATAATTTTATGATTATCATTATGTTA
>MU226535.1:276046-308298 GCA_018584345.1 Thuja plicata
CCCCTGGCCCCTCCCCCCCCTCGTCCCCCCAGCCGCCGTACCGAAATTGAGGCCCTTTTTTTTCGTGTACCTGAAACTCGTCCCGGCGTCCCCCCGTACCGACACTCCCATACCGGTGTAACACTGGAATATACACAAAACAATGAATACACATTAGATAAAGCATGATGCAATACATTTAAAAACATGTAAGGCATGAAGAAGTACATAAATACTTGTCAGACATGTAAGGCATGATGCAATACATACACATCATGAAGCAATACACACACATCATGAAGCAATACACAAAATATACATGGGGAATTGTTGTGAGGTTTTCACACCATCACCCCATTGCAAATGGGGACCCCCTCTTTTGTTTTTGCTATGGATAGCTTAGCCTTAGACTAAGTTTGGTAGTCCCTTTGTCAGTAGGGAGAGTTTGATAAAGTCAGGAAGAGAGTGAGAGCATGAAGTCAGCCAGGTCTTTGGGCTAGAAGGTGAAGTCTCCCTCAAGGGAATTGGCATAGGGTTAGTGGATTTTGAATAAGTCATAAGTGGGAAGAGATGTAGAAGTGTGATATCAACATTCGGATCAGGGATTAGGCGAAGTGAAATTGGAAACAAAACAATAGCCTTTCACAACTCCATTTCAATGAAGGATCACCAAGCATGGAGAAGGCTTGAGAGGGGCATAAGAATGACTAAGTTTGGACAAAGAGTATAAAGTAAAATCCAAATGGCAGGGCGGAGTCCGCCTGCCCCTTGGGATTCAAAATTCCAACACACCCTTAATCTCTGCCCAAGAATGGAGACTTTTAAGATCCCAACTCTTCATAATGCATAGCAATCAAATCCTTCGGAGAAGACTGGAAGTCAGATCGAGGCTTGAGAGAAAAATGCAAATTTGGGAGCAAGACCTGAGAAAATCAGACTTCAAAAATGCCCAAATCAGATTGGATTAAGCATGAAATATGTCTTTAAAGCCAGATTGCAATGATGATTGAGTTGAGTGTGTGTGAAGTGGTATGAAAGAAGTTAAGTTGAAAGGGAGAGAATCCTAAGGTAGGAGCGGAATCCGCTCCCTACTTGGGATTCCCAATCCTAGGAGACACAAGATTTCTGCTCCCTCAAACATGAACTATGCACGGCATGACTTGAGATCATGATGCAAGACAAATACAATGATCCCTCAACTAGGGCACGATATGAGAAGTTTGAAGTCCAAAGCAAGCACAATTGAAGCAAATTGGCAAGGGTCAATGTATTATGAAAAATCCTAGAAGGATGGCAGAATCCTCTGCCCTCTTGGGATTTCCAATCTTAACAAAGGTGGAAATTCTGCCTCCTTAATCAGATCACCAAGACAAAGGAGGACTTAAGGCGTAGTTGAAAGGAAGATCCAAGGTAACAATCATGACAATGGCGCCCAAATCCTTGCGGGTGAAGAGGTGGAATTTTGAAGACAAAGGGGTAATGATAAAGAAGGGAGAATCTTAGAGAAGGAGCGGATTCCGCTGCCTTCTTAGGATTCCTAATCCCAACCAAGCCCAGATTTTGGCTCCCTTTTAGAGGCACAAGAATGGGAGGTTCATGGACAAAAAGCTAAGTTAATGTTGAACAACCACTAGCCAAGAGACCATATCCAAATTGAAGATGAAACAAGGGAGTTGAAAATGTTACGATGATTAAAATGCAGTCCTAGGGAGATGGAAGAATTCGCTGCCTCCTTGGGATTCCTAATCCCAAGCAATGTCATATCTCCGCCTTGCATTAGTAGAAAATCATGAAGACTTGGGGAAGTAAGAAAATCAGATCTAAATTGAATGAAGAATAATGAAGTTGAAAGATTTTTTTAGATGGCCCAATTTGAAGCCAAGAGTTGGGAAATGGATGATTCTAAGATTGATGGAAGCAAAGGATAAAAGTGGAGAATCAGTCCCAAGGAGAGGGCGGATTCCGCCCTCTACTTGGGATTCTCAATCCTAAGAGGGGCTAAAATTTCGCCCTTAGTAAATAACGAACTCCCAAACCAAATGGTGAACGCCCTCAAACTTGGACCAAGATCAAGCAAGAATGATGGAGGATGTTATAAAGGAGATGGGAATTCAATTGAAAATATTGGTTCAGTCCCAACTAAAGGGCGGGATCCAGCCCCTAGCTGGGATTCATAGTCCTAGCATACCCCTAAATCCCACCCAGACTTAGGCTAAGTCAAATGAAGAGATGGGGGTGTGATTACTTGATAATTGGATGATCAAACCGTGCGTTTCACCCCCTTATTCAGGCCGGTCAGTATTAGAAAACAAAAAGATTAAATTGAAATGATTTTCATTGGCCAATAAGGTTGCAAGTCGGCCTAAATAGGGTCATGCCCTTTCATGCTATGGATCACCTATATAAAGGGAGTGGACATAATTCATTTTCACCATAGACAAAGCAGACTTACCTCCCTTATTAGCAGCAAATTGACTTGCACAAGGGCAGCAACTTCTCCCTTCTTTAGCAGCGATTTCAAGAATAGCAAGTTGGAGACTTAGAGGAGGCAGCAATTTTGAAGTTTTAGGGCAGAATTCTCCTCAAAATCTGAAGTGAAGTGTGGTAAGGAGACAAAATCTGGGCTTGTTATTACATCTAAAAACTCATTTAAGGCCCATATTTTGAAAGAATGTATGTTATATTTCAAAATTAAGACCATTTTTCAAATCCAAAATTAGAACTCTAAACATTTAAATTTTGAGATCTAAAATAGTATTACATGCCTTCAATTCAAGTTATTAATGAAAATCATTTCTAATGCTAGGGGATTGAGGTTATCCCGTCTTAAATAGAGTTCTAATTGGGTTTAAGCAGTAAAATTGATAATGGTTCCTTGTAGGAGTTATTGCAAAGTAAAATCTTGTTTCCCAATCTATTTTTAAAATTCTAAAACTAATTGTGGATGTTGATGGCAGGGGCAAGGATGTCAGGTGCTAAGGCTGCAAATTCGAAGAAGGGTAGGTGACTTCAAATAAAGAATGATATGAAGGACATGATGCCGGAGACAAGCTTTATGTGATGACCTTATTTTTAGCAGGTTGTGGCAGTGACTTGGTCAGCTCATCATCGCGACCCTCGTGAGCTGATGCAGGGTTTTGAGGGTCCCAAATGGCAGACTTGCTATTTTTAGTAAGTCTGGACTTACTATATTTAGTAAGTCAGTTGGTTAGTTTCTATTTCTGACAGGGCAGTATCGGCAGTGATCAATTCTCCAGACGATATTCAGTTGTGCAGTTTCTTGGGCTGGGGACTTACTATTTATAGTAAGTCTATTTTTGGCAGTGCAGTGATGAGCATGTTGGTTAGTCAGTTTGGCAGGTGTTGCAAGAATTATCATCAGAATTATATTTGATAATTAATTGTATTAATTAATAACAATATGTTATTAATTAATAATAAGGCGATATTATAATAATAATAATACTTTATTATTATTATAATGATTTAGAAGTTTATATTATGAAGAGCAGTTAATTGATGATGGTTTTTGGAAACTTTGGAGACCAAGGAATTATAAATACAGGCTCATTTGTGAAGTAAAGGATCGAATATTGATTATTGAAAATTGTTCTTGGGAATTGTTCCTAATCATCTGAGCCCTAGCTGAAGGGTCAAATTAGTTTCTAGTAGACTGATCCTGCTAGAGCTAATCATTAATTGGTTGCTGGAGTATAACCAATTCTTTTCCTTCTTACTGTCCGCCTGTTGTTGAAGGAAAGAGGTATTTTTGAATTTGTTTATGCACACTGAGGGTGCGAGATCATTCTGGGAAATTGCAGAGAGTGTTCATCGAATTATAAATTCGATTTGAAGGGTTTGATCAGTAGTAAGAGTTGGTGCTGTTTGGGTGGTGATAGGAGGTCGATATCATAAAGAGAGATACACATAGCTGGGCGTATGGAATAGAGGAATTATTGTAGATTGCGATACAAGTGCTCTCTGTTTGGAATCGAACTACTGCATCAAGAAATCGGCTGCCAACTACTGAAGAGTTGATTTATATTAAATCTGAATTGTCCTTGTGTGTTAGATCTCATTCAGTGGCAGGATTGGGACGCCTGGGGTGTGACGACATTGCTGTTACATAGCGTCAACTGTGTGGCTCTCCATAGGTCACGTTTGCTGTGGTAAGACCCAACCGCGTGGCTTCTTCTAGGTCATGTTTTCCCTTGTGTGGCACCACGTAGGATGGCGGAGTCAATAATAGATTCAGTTACGGCTGTCGTGGAGCATATTCAACCCTCGTGTGGAGAGTAAGAGCATTCAACAACCACGTTCTCAGTTAACGTGAGGTGCTAGGCAGATTTACAGGTTCCTTTATTTAAACAGTTTTACTAGTAATAAATAATAAAAGTAATATATGAGGCGTGGATTTATTACATGTTATAATAATTGTTAAATGCATATGAAAGAAGATGTGATCGATTTGATCTTGGCAATTGAGTTTTATTTCCAGAATTCTGAAACTGTGGAGTATACCATTTAAATTGTAATGCTTTACATGTATGAAGAAGTTGTGTTTATTAAGACAAGGGAAATTATAGATATATATACTTTCCTCAAATCCATTTGCAAATCAGTTGGAAGAATATCATAATATCAAACAAATTTAGAGCTTTGCAGTTGAAATTGCCTGAAGAGCCAGTTGGGCTCATTACACTTTACCACGAAGAACAAGAGTATTGGGGACACCAATCTAGGATCTATCAACATGTCACAAGTGAGAGATCAGACGTTTAGAGGAAGCCTTTCAAGGATGGCAAGAAGAATGGTCAAGAACGGAATTGTGCAAGTAGCTGCCTTTCCTCCTACAGTGCAATGCGCTGAGCTTGTACTTGAGTGTGCAATGCACTACAACCCACAAACGAAGGCAATCCACTTTGGGAAAGATAAGGAGGTGTTGACTCTCCTTACTAAACGAGCAATTAGAGAAACTTTCAATATACCATATCATAAGTTGGGGGGTCTACATGAAAAAGGAACAAGCCTTAAAGCACTATAATGATCAAGTGGATGCTTGTGCTGCTAAGATGAATGAAGAATGTTTAGTTGAACCAAGGAACCATCATTCTAAGCTATTGAAGTTTACAAAGATAACTAAGTCGGATTTCAAGGAGGATTATGACAACCTCATCCTCATTCTAAGCAGGATCAGGGAGAGCCACAAGGAGCCATTTTTATTTTTTAAACCTTGGCTGTTCTACTTCATGGACAAGATATCTACGAGAGAGGTGATGTTTGAATGGGCTAAGATAATCAATGATAACCTTGATCTCCAGTTGAGGATGATAAAGAACACAAAGGCATTTCACATGATTTCATATTTGGTCTACATGTTGTCCATGGTATTCAAGTATCTGGGATTGACAAGCTTGGGGTGATACAAAACTGGAGGAGAATTCTTGTACATGAGTGCTATCCACAATTGCACCTCCATAACAACAAGCACTTCAAGATCTTCAATGATTCATTTGCCATGAGGGTTGTAAGAACACTGCAAGAGACTCCACATAAAAGATTATCGAAGGAAGCTAAGAAGCTAATCAAGAAGCATGGATCATGGTACATCCAATATTCCAAGTTCACATATATTCGAGTATTGGGGAGTACTTGTCCTAGGAAGCTCCCAAGATATCCTACCAACAAATTGGTGATCATGGAAGTGGCAAGGCAATTAATTGACTATGATAAGATTCAAAAACACAAACACAAGCTAGGGGTTGGATTTCAATTCAATCTTGGAAGCAAAACTTGCCCATCTGTTGCAGCAGCTAAGGCCACAAAGAAAGAGTTTGAATTCTATGGTTTGGTGTGTTATGAAGCAAGAGAAAACTTTGATCCTGAAAAGAAAATCAAGAGAGCATATGGAAACAGATACCTTCACATCCCACACATAGAAGATTATTGGGCAGATGCAGAAGATGATTTGGAAATCAAGAAGAGGATGTTCTCAAGGCTAATGGTGGATATGATCAGAAAATACAAATGGAAACAAGTCCAAATCCTTGATCAATTGGAGAAAGATGATAGAGTTACTAGGAGTGATTTTGGAACAACTACGAATCAGGAATTGGAATCTATCGATTGGCATGATGATAAGGAGATCAACCTAGAAACTTTGATGACCCTAATTACTCTTTTCACTGAGGAATGGTTAGATAGAAAGATGGCAAGTTTGGTAAGAAGAGGAATGCCACTAACATATGAAAAGATGAAGGAAGTAGAGGAAGTTGAGGAGGAATCATCCAAACAACCTCAAGCATCAAGTGAAAGACAACAGGGCGAGGTCAACAAAAAGAGGAATGTTGGAAAGGTCGCACCTAGCAAGAACGCAAAAGACAAAGGGATTAGGATTGAGGAACCACAAGCCAAGAAGCAAAAATCAAATGTTTCTCCATCCAAAGAAAGTATTGCTTCCAAACAAGGAAAGACCATTCCACCAAAAGGAAAGGAAGTGAATCAGGATTCTACTTCTAAATCAGAGGATAGTGTTAGCCAAAGTTCTTCCAGAATACTCTCCTCTAAGTCCAATAGAGATAGCAGGAAACTATCTCCACAAAGGGTAGATGAAGATGAGATGATAGACATTGAGGACTCCACTGAAGATGGCGAAATCCCGCCTCCATACGAAGGCCCAAGTGAAGATATAGCCATCATACCAGTTGAAGAACAAAACCGAGAAGAACCTAACATTGGGTTGGGAGAATGCACAACACTCGCCTGGTTGAGAGAAATATTGCATGGGAAGGAGATTGTGGATCCAGAACCAATTGAAAATATCGAAGACATTGTGCAAAATCTTGAGAAGGAAAAGGAAAGTTAGCCTGCAAGAAGGTTAGCTAAAGTCATTAGAGTTGATTCAGGATCTCGCAGGGTCCAAATTGTCATTCCAAAAGGATATAAGCCAAGGGACAACATCCTCCCTCAAGATTATGAGATCATTGAACATGACATGGGAGTTACTACAAAGAAGCAAGAATTCAAGGATGCCCGTGGTGCCATTCGGGTTCTGCAAGAAAGAGTGAATAGGGAGGTTGGAAAGAAGAAATATTAGGAGGAGAATAGATGATTCAGAGAGTATCTCAAGCCTATACTCAACCCTATTCAGCAGAGGGACCAAACATTTATACCACCTCTCACCCTTGAGAAGGAATCAATTGACAATTTGGAGAGCTTGAAGATGTCATTCCAACAATCAAAAACATGGATGGAAGAAGTTGTGCAAGAAGTTATCGCCTTCCTCCCATAATTCTTGAAACAGTATCATGCATTCACATCAATCAGAGCAAGACTCCAAGCCTTGGATGCACTTTGTAAAGAATTCCAACCTATCAAAGAGAAAACCATCCCTTAATTACAAGAATGATAGAGATTCCTTAGCAGCTCTTGGAGAAGACTAGGGTGATAATAGCAAGTGGAATGAAAGATGTCAATGAATGATTCTTTGCTTTGGTTTTCAGGTAGGATACTCTTGGGAAAGTAAGGGGTGATTACTACAGCCTCAATGCCACCATACAAGAAATTCGCGATGAAGTCCAGGAAGTAGTAAAGGTAACATTTCAATTTGATGAGAAAAAAGAAGAAAATATGAACTTGGAAATTTTGAAGGATAGAGTGAAGGATCTCAGCTGCGAAGATTGTAGAACCATAAAAAGGGAGCCATTGAGATAATTTGCAGCTTTCAAGGTCTTCATGACTTCAATACAAGATAACATCTCAGATTTGGAGAAGACTCTTTCTACAAGTATAACTGATTTAGACATGGCTAATTGGAAGTCGCAAAGGCTACCTATGCCTCCAATGGATGACCTTAGTGGTATTTTGTCGAGGTTCATTGAACTAGCAAAGAGAGAAAAGAACAAAGGAAATTATCTTCTAAAAGAAGATTTGATGTAAGCCTAAGTGTCATTTAATTTTCTCGTTGGTTGATAGTTTAGATGCTTAATTGTGATTGGCCCACATTTTGGTGCCATTTGATTAGTTGTTAAAACTTTGTAATTTTCCTATTGGCCTATATAAAGGTGCTTTGATTTCATTGGATGATAGGGTGGCAACCCTAATTAGGGTTTGTAGGGATTAATCTGGGGCATTGATTTTGTTTAATCTTGGCCATCCATTGTAATTGAGCCAGGCTTGCTCTCATCATTTGTAAGGGAGAGTTGTTGGAGAATTGTTGCTAAAATATTGCCAAATTTGCTCTACTATTCATTGTTGTGTCTTGCAGAGTGAATTATTGTGATCAAATTGGAGGTATTGCATGGTGATCTACATTCCTCACTTAGAATAGATTTGATTTCAAGTTGTTAAGTTAGAATTTTCTTTCAGTAATTTAGTTGGATAATAGTAATTGTGAATGCGTACTTGCTTGACTCGATCATAGACCAAACTGTTAATATTTGTGGCCTTGAGACAAAGATGAATTACATTGCAAATGATTATTAATATTATGGACTTGGCAAAGATTAAAATAAATAATAAGTATGCTACTTATTATATGACATATCACATTATGATTGAGAAGAGGGACGACTTGCATATTGGATTGTTGAAATTGCTATGAGGGCCGACCTGCATTATAGTCGGCTATCTATCAAGGTTAGCGGCTGAATAACAATAATTATAAAAGCCGACTTGCATATGCAAGTCGGCTGCCTTATCATATTGGAGAGACATCTCTCTTGAGGCATACTTATATGGGATTGAGGAGTGCGAATTTGGCATCATCGAAAACATAACATGACTGCGTTATTTCGCACTTTCAGCAGACTTATAATTCAGATAATCATTGCATAATTGTTCCTACATTATAGCAGCTTCTGGGCAATTTGGAAAGAAGAATAACAGAACTGAATACACACTTGGAGCAGACCTAAATTCACACCTGTAGCAGACCTAAATACATACTTGGAACAGACCTAAGTTCATATATTGTAGCAGAATTGGAGAGGCATTATAGCAGACCTTAAAGAGCAAATTGTAGCAGACTTAAAGAGCCGATTGGGAATAATAGCATTGGATTGAAGGCTTCTATATACAATCATTCAGCAGATTTCAAGCATCTAAACCAGGTATTATCTATCTTCTATTCATCTATATTTTGGAAAGGGTCTAAGTCTTAGTTCTAAAAGATCATGTATAGATTGTTACTTTCCTTTCGAAGTCTGAAATATTAACATGGTATCAGAGCTTTGGTGAGTAAAAAATCTACTTGCAGATTAAGGGAATCAATCTAATGGTATCAGAGCTTTGGTGAGTAAAAGATCTACTTGCAGATTAAGGGAATCAATCTAACACTTTCAAAACTAAGAAATTCAATATGACAAGTGGAGTTAGACCAGAAAATAGACTCGAAGGAGCCACAAACTTCTTATCTTGGAAAATTAGAATACTAATTGCATTCAGAGAACTAGAATTAGATTCAAGTATAGAAAATCCTCCTAAAGCTGAAATGGATGAAGATGAGACACGTGAATGGAAAAAGAGTAATAACAAAGCTATGAGAATTCTAATTGACAGCGTAAAGGACCATATCATACCCACCATCTCCTGTCTAGAGTTAGCCTATCTAATGTTCTCTACATTATCAGGAATGTTTGAAATTAATGATACAAGTAGAATTATGACTCTTAAAATTGAAATTTCACGAATCAAGATGAGTCAAGGAGAATCTATCACATCATACTTTATGAGAATTATTGAGTTAAGAAATCAATTGGCAACTATTGGGCACACCTACGATTTAAAGGAACTATCTATGATAGCACTTAATGGATTACCTCTCTCATGGGACTCCTTTACTCAAGGAATCAGTGCACGTCCTAAACTGCCTAAATTTGATAAATTAAAGATTGATTGTCTTCAAGAAGAATCGAGACTAATAACTAGAGGATCAAATTTTAAAGAAGATCTTCAAATCTTATACTCACAATCAAGAAGGAAAGACGATTTCAAAAGAAAAAGAGAATTTCAAGACAAAGGAGAAAGAAACTTTAGGAACAAAAGGAGAGATTATCAAAACAGGCAAGAAGGGAATTCTCTCAATAACGGATGGAGAGGAAGAGATTATCAAATCAGGCAAGAAGGGAACTCTCACAATAATGGATGGAGAGGGAGAGACTATCAAACCAACAATTTTCAAAAGAGAGATCTCTCTAAGGTACAATGCTATAGATGTGACAAATTTGGTCACAAGGCAACAAATTGTCCAAATCGAAACAAACATCAAGCCTCTATTGCAGAAGTAAAAGAAACAAGATCTGAATACCTTGTCCTTTAGTCTTCACCTTGAGAGGGAGTTTATATATGAGCCCTCACGAACTTAAAAGTTATGTTATAAACTCTTTCTAATTCCTTGTTAGATTTTGCAATTTTGTTTCTGTAAGAGATATCACATCACTTGTAAATAAATCAAATATTACTATCCATTGGAAATATGATTCTTTGCTATGTTAAATCTAAGTAACGTTTAAATTATTATGTGGTGGAAATATGATTTTTGTTGTTATTTGAGCGTTGAGGCTCTTGCATATTATTATGTGGTGGAAATATGATTTTTGTTGTTATTTGAGCGTTGAGGCTCTTGCATATTTGAGCATTGAGGCTCTTGATATTTGATCATTGAGGCTCCTGCATATTTGAGCATTGAGGCTCTTGTCATTTGAGCGTTGAGGCTCTTGCATATTTGAGCGTTGAGGCTCTTGGATAGAATCACCAATGAAGACTATCCTTCAGAGACCTTGTGGATAGAATCTCACATGAAGACAATCCACACTTTATATCATTATCTGTGAATAATGCTAACATTATGTGATTGATACTTAAGATGACCTTATAATTGTTATTACCTTGTGGGAGATAATTTGAGATTTATTGATGATACCTTTTTTTAACATAGATTTGAGATCATTTATTCTTATTGAGATGATGCTATACATAGAGTTGAGATCTATATGTGATTATTGTTTACATCATGAGGATAATGTCAATGATGCTTCTTACCTCTCATTAATGATGCTTACATTATGTGTTATGTTTGAATAACCTTACCTCTTGTAGTAGATGATATTACAAAGGTTGAGACATCCTGAGGATGATTAATCACATCGACTACATCAGGTATGATTACATCAAGTATGAATACATTATGTTTTTTGATGGCTCCATATTCATTGAGATCACTTAGATTGAAATCTATTGAGGACAATAATTCATATGTTAGAATGAGATCTAGTGTGATAGAGATTACATTATGAGGTCAATGTTATTGATCTTTCCCTCAAGTCCAAGAGGGAGTGTTAAAATTTGTGGCCTTGAGACAAAGATAAATTACATTGCAAATGATTATTAATATTATGGACTTGGCAAAGATTAAAATAAATAATAAGTATGCTACTTATTATATGACATATCACATTATAATTGAGAAGAGGGATGACTTGCATATTGGATTGTTGAAATTGCTATGAGGGCCGACCTGCATTATAGTCGGCTATCTATTGAGGTTAGCGGCTGAATA
This sequence comes from Thuja plicata, assembly GCA_018584345.1. NCBI lineage: Eukaryota > Viridiplantae > Streptophyta > Pinopsida > Cupressales > Cupressaceae > Thuja > Thuja plicata. The sequence continues at coordinate 287,583 of MU226535.1, forward strand.
ACAATAATTATAAAAGCCGACTTGCATATGCAAGTCGGCTGCCTTATCATATTGGAGAGACACCTCTCTTGAGGCATACTTATATGGGATTGAGGAGTGCAAATTTGGCATCATCGAAAACATAACATGACTGGCTTATTTCGCACTTTCAGAAGACTTATAATTCAGATCATCATTGCATAATCGTTCCTACATTAAGAACAACAGACCTGAATACACACTTGGAGCAGACCTAAATGCACACCTGTAGTAGACCTAAATACATACTTGGAACAGACCTAAGTTCATATATTGTAGCAGAATTGGAGAGGCATTATAGCAGACCTTAAAGAGAAAATCGTGGCAGACTTAAAGAGCCGATTGGAGCAGAATAATAGCATTGGATTGAAGGCTTCTACATACAATCATTCAGCAGATTTCAAGCATCTAAACCGGGTATTATCTATCTTCTATTTATCTATATTTTGGGAAGGGCCTAAGTCTTAGTTCTAAAAGATCATCTATAGATTGTTACTTTCCTTTCAAAGTCTGAAATATTAACAGTCCATCATGCCAATTTTTTTTAATATATCAATTGAAGAACCATAGAGTATGGGTTATTATATAAAAATGAGAAATTAGAACTTCACGGCTTCACATATTCAGATTGGGCCGGATGCTCATCAGATCGTAAGAGTACTTCAGGATGTTGTTTTAGATTAGTGTCAGCTATGATATCTTGGTTTACAAAGAAACAAAATTCCGTTGCTCAAAGCTCTACTGAAGCTGAGTATATTGCTGCCTCCTTAGGAGCCCGAGAAGCAATTTGGTTAAGAAAACTCCTTGTAGGATTATTTGTCAACCCTGGAACCTACAATTATTCTCTGTGATAATCAAAGTTGTATTAAACTTGCTATTAACCCTGTGTTCCACAACAGATCCAAACACATTGAAATTCCATATCACTATGTTAGAGACATGGTAGAAAGGAAAGCTATTATCACTATGTTAGAGACATGGTAGAACTAGAAAGGAAAGCTATTAAATTAAAACATGTCTCTACTGAGGAACAAACTGCAGATATTCTAACCAAATCCCTTGCTAAGAACAAAATTGAGCATTTTAGAATTAAACTTGGCATGGTGAAAATATGAGTGTTTTGTTATACTAACATATCCATACATTTGTTTTTGTAGGCATTGAGGCTCCTACATATTTGAGCGTTGAGGCTCTTACATATTTGAGTGTTGAGGCTCTTGCATATTAGAGCATTGAGGCTCTTGGATATTTGAGCATTAGAGCGTTGAGACTTTGATTGTACTTTACATCATGAGATATTCTTGGGACATGATATGATTGATTACTTCACCTAACTACATTATGTTAATTACGAGATTTATTTTGATCTTCCCTCAAGACCAAGAGGGAGTGTTGATATTTGTGGCCTTTTCGGAAAGATCAAATCAATGACATGTATGCTGAGATGAATAATAAATAATATGCCTATTATTTATTATTTATCTCAACATACATCTCATTAATTGTTGTATTAAACACTGAATGAAAGATAAGAAACATCTTTTAGAGGGACGACTTCATATTGTCCAAAAGGGACGACTTGTGTTCATACTATGCGAAATATACTTATCCGATTCAGGTCGGCCTTTACCATTGATGTTGAGGTGTGTCTTTTGAATGTCTTCACACATATATATATGTGACCTATGGTGCGAATTATCCAAGATCATCAAAAACATGACTTGACTGCCTTATTTCGTACTTTCAGCAGACTTATAATTTAGATCATCATTGCATAATTGTTCCTACATTATAGTAGCTTCTTGACAATTTGGAAAGAAGAATAACAGACCTGAATACACACTTGGAGCAGACCTAAATTCACACCTGTAGCAGACCCAAATACATACTTGGAACAGACCTAAGTTCATATATTGTAGCAGAATTGGAGAGGCATTATAGAAGACCTTAAAGAGCAAATTGTAGCAGACTTAAGGAGCCGATTGGAGCAGAATAATAACATTGGATTAAAGGCTTCTACATACAATCATTCAACAGATTTCAAGCATCTAAACCGGGTATTATCTATCTTCTATATATTTTGGAAAGGGCCTAAGTCTTAGTTCTAAAAGATCATCTATAGATTGCTACTTTCCTTTCAAACTCTGAAATATTGACTCAATCATAGACCAAACCACTAGTTTCTTACTAATTGTGAGTCAAATGACATTGAAATGCACTTAACTTCAATTTATACTTGATCTTTAATTTGCATCCATTGATGGGATTGAAGAAAGGGTATTGATTTGAAAATCATTGGGCTACACCTTAGAAGTTTGCACTAGGTGGGTGGAGTCACTGACAAGACTGCATCTGGTAGAGTCCAAGTGCATTCACACTTCTTGGCATCCTTGGATAGAAGTAGAAGTAGTTGAAGTTAGCAAGTTTAAGTCGAAGTTGAGTTTCAAAAGTTGGCAAATCAAAATATATTTTCATTGCACATTGTGAAGTGAAATCTTTAGAATCAAGTTGACAAGTCTTAGAAAGCAGCATAAGTCCACTTAGTGATCCAACAAATCACATCATTTCAACTGAGCGAGTATCCACATTAAAAGGAACCTTGAAGTCACCTTATGATCTTTCATTGCAGTCTTAACATAAGAAGTGTATTTATTCAAGAGAGCGATAGATATTTGGTGTTTCACTTTGAAATATTGAGTGTTTGATTATGCATGTTGTAGTGGAACAAAACTCACATCAACAAGAATGTTCTCATGGAATAATCATGCATGAAGTTCATCATTGCGTATACATATGGAGAGTAAGCAAGAATACACTCAAAGTAAGCATGCAGTTCAAAGCACACTTGCCAATAAATTCATATCTTGTACATTTTTTCTCATTATTCTCCAAAAATAAAACCACACAGAGCATACACTTGAAATTAAAAAGTAGACACATGAATGTATGAAGACACATAGCATACATGAAGTATATATAACATACAAATATTGTCGAATCTGTTGTGCTATCTTTTCCCTACAGGATGGCAGGATCAAAGCTCTGATACCAATTGTAATGTCCCCTATTGGGACTTCGCTTGACTTTCCCTGAAATTCCCAATTAAAGTTTGGATTTCACTTGGGAATGTTCCCTACTAAGAGAATGCTGATTCTAAAGATTGACATACATTAGTATGCATTTAAATCAGATTAAGAAACAATCACTGATTTATAATACATATTTAAGCCCTAATTCCTTACTCCTCTTCTAATCACTAACTTAAGAAAAATGGTAGAATTACTACGACCAGGGCACAAAAATTGTCTACAAGCGGGCTCCCTCAAGGTTTTTACCCATGTTGAGACCCTCTCGACATGTGATCGAATTACTCCGCCATTCCCTTCACAAACTCCGATATGTTATCCTCTTAGTTGTATTAGCAAGTGATTAAGGAATTAGCTTAATATATATATTATTATCTTATATATTACAAATATATATAACATAATTGGTATATATTTATGGTTTTATTCTTATTAACATATATGAATTATTTTTATATATAAGGTAATTCTTGTATTCCAAATATATGAGATCATTTATATTATATAATCTCAAATATATACCCTTGATAAATAATTCAGATATATGATATATATCTCTGTGTGTATTTATATATACATATAATAATTCTTATTTTATTTACTATATATTTATAATTCTTAATATTAATCACCATATGTATCTATCACAATCAATGATTTTTCCCTTGGTGATATCTTCCACATATCCTAACCCTTCCATCAATTCTTCTTACGCATATAGTGAGAATGGAAGGCGCCCAGGGGGTTTACACAATATCTCTAAATTAGCGACATCTATAATATACGATATATCTGGCATATGCACTCCATCAAATCTCAAACATTAATAGTCTTCATTGCCAATATAAGGGCGGTCGGCACAAGTATCGCAAACTGATTGGGTTCCTCAAACGATTACCTTTGTCAATTGATAGCTTAATTGGGTCCCTCGAACGATTATAGCCTTCATTGTGGTTTATGAAATTAAGCTGCCGATCACAATTAATGAAGTGCTCAATCCTTTTTCCTTCTAAAGTGTTTCACACATATATTCTTTCTCTATTTGATAATTCCCATGAAGATTTGAGAGTTCTTTAATACTTATATCCTCCTAAAGTGATGCCTCTTATATAAGGCATGCCTTTATATCGCAAGTACATCTTTTTAAAGCAATTCAATAAGTCTTTGTTGTTTAACCATCCTTAATACTAGTCGATAATATCACTACTCTTTGATAGTGCTACCATTTGATACTTCGTGCTTTTTAGATATCGACCTTGGCTTACTTATGTCCTTAGATCATTATCGGCCAACATGTTTATGACCAATGATAGATTAGTTGAATCGCTCCTTGGAAATTACTTGAATCAGCGCTAATGAAGGCTTAGTTAGTTGATACGTTTTATACATTGGCAAGGATACTGTCCTATGCATTTGCAGTAGCTTGTATAATCGAGATATTATTCACTAGTCACTCAGTCACAACCGTCTATCTCTTTGATCGATGTCATCCAGGCGGTCTCTAATTTCTTTTGAACCACCATTCACTTTGCACACGGTATTTTCTAGACGTTGAAAGCATTCTCTCGGATCATTGTTGATCAGTTCCTCCATCCTCTTACAAATCATGCTTCCAAATACTTGTTCACGATGAAACAGTAACTGCAAAAATCCTTATAGACAGAGTTAACTGCTATGGGTATGTTTTTTCTTGTGAACACCATACAAATGTGAAGTGACTATACATAATATTATTCCTTAGTGCTGGCATATGTTTGGTGTTGACAAGGAGATCACAATATATTATATTTTATTTTTATATATTAAATTTTTTATTTTAATGTAATTATTATTATTATTATTTTTTCTTTTAATCTTAAATCTTATTTCAAGAAGGGGTCATCACATGTACATGGTTGAAATGAGGGGTATGATTAAAGGCTTGAGGGAGGCCAAAGTAGCAATGGAAAAGAGAAGAAGAGGAAAATATGGGCATGAGAGAGTCCCATTATTTTTCTAACAAAGATCCATTTCAATAGTATGTAAATGAATTCGTGTGTAGGTGAAAAGGAAAGATGGAATATTTCAATAGTATGCCTTAATGATAGCATGAAAAGAGAAAAGGTGAAGTATGGCAAGAAAGAGGAGAGTAGTAGTAGATGCGAGTCTTTTGGAGGACAATGAAGGTATTTAAAAGTGCAGCTAATAGTGAAGATGTTGCAGTAGTGAAAGAGAAATAGGTAGTGCACAACATTATTGATTTCTATATCGAAGGAGAGAATGGATCGTATGAAGATGAAAATATTGAGAAAAATAATGTTTTAGTGACTATAGGGGAAGAGTTACTAACATACTTTCTTGAATTCATGAAAATTGATTTGTATATTGAGAAGCATGGTGTAGTGAATGTAGAGATGGAAATAAAATGAATGTAAAGACGGATTTTGTTAGTGCTGATCCATATGCAAAGATACAAATGTATTATGTTGCAAGGAATAGTGCAGATACTTTTAGGCGGGGGTGGCCAAAATATGGTGGGTTGAATAGCATGAGAGAAGATGAGAGTGATAATTTCAATTGGCCAAGAAGGTCAGATTATGTTGGAGTAGATTCCATGTCGAGGAAGAGGAATGTCAAGCAGATATGGTGGAGAAGGGTGGCGAATGTAATGATGGAGTTTCCTACAAGTTATTCACAACTTGAAAGGATAGTTGTAGTATGTAACTCCATTTTGTGAGTCCGTGCCCACAAACTTCTTACCTGGTGTGTTTGATGTAGGAGCTTTGGGGGTCATAAGCAATCCTACATCACCAGGAATTTTTTTTTTTTATTTCCATGTTTAATTTTTTCATTATTGTGTAGCTTAGGATTCAATAACATCTTTTGGAGTTTTGTAATCTTGCATAAAGAAAGTAAACTTTGGCATTTCATTCTTATCTTATTCTTTCAATTAGGGTGGCAAAATGGAAGGAAAAACTAGTGAATTTTGGGAAAAACATTTAATGATTCTTTAATTTTCCAAAGAGTGCAATTGGTTCTTGTTTTTTTTCGCTTTTGAAAGGTGTTTACAACAAGTTGCTTGATATATTTTAGAAACCTTGGATGCCATAGTTGGATGCATTTTTGATGAGGAATTTCAAACATTTTCATAGGAATTTCATAAGACAATTGAAGGAAAATGAAAGTGCAGATTTGTGTGCCTCTTTGTGATGCCTCCCGATGGTTCTAATATTTATAAAATGCAGCCTTTGATAATGTCAAGTGGCAACGACCAACAACAAGAGGTTTGGAGAGAGAACTTGCAGGTTGCTCAAGGGAATTGTTTGAGGAAGGATGTAGGCAATTAGTTTGCCAAGAGGAGAAAATAGAAGAAGATAAGATAAGATAAATTTATTAATGTCCAACCAAAAACCACTAAGTGTCAAAGAGATTGCCAAGATCAACAAGAAAATCCAGCCCGCTAAAGGGACACCAAATGGTGCCCAAAGAAAGAATCAACAACAACCGAAGCAAAACCCAAAACAGAGAGAGGGGTTTGAAAGGAAAAGCCCCCCCAGAGCACCAATAATAGTTCTGAACAACTGTGAAGAACCTCAAGACAAAGGAATAAGCAATAGGACCAACCGGAACCATGGCTCGCTTCAGAGTGATCCTGGAAGAGGAAGGCTACTGCTTATAGGAGCATGTCCTGGGCTTCATAGATCTAGAACAAGGGACAGAGCTAAGTTGATGCTTGGTGCCGCACGCTATGGGAGGCCCTGAGAAGAAGGAAGTGATGAGTTGACAAGTAGGGGTGTCACAAGATTCTGGATCTAGAGTGTATGGTTCCTGAGCTTAGTGACTTCCTGGAGATAAAGCACAAGACACCTCTGCTCCGTAAATATGAAGGTGGAGAGCGACTGCGCCTCCTTGAAGAGGCAATAAAACCTCCCTCTGATCTTGTAGTATAAAGAGTAGCGAAATATGAAGTGCCCCTCTGACTCCAGCTCACCGATGCTGCAAAGGTGACAAACCCTGAGCACTCTGTCAATGTGGTGGTCAATCTCCCATCGGAGCCGATGTGAACCTGCTTTGAAAGAACCAAGAGGGATTCATAGGAATGTGACCAGTGGTGAGATAAGTAGGAAGGGCGGACAATGAGTTCGTCCTTCAATTCTAGAAAGTTCTCTGCACAAAAGGCCATCTTAGGTCGGAGACCCCTGTTGGGGTTGACGCAAATGGTGTGAATGAACTGCCTGTATATGTTATCTCTGCTGTGCCTATTCAACTCCTGTCAAGGGGGAAGATGGGGAAGGGCATCAAGAGAATGCTGGAAGGGAGGGAGGCGGTCTATCTCAATCCCAATGGACCCAAGAAGGGTTGAAGCCTCAGCAAACCAACCACGAGCCCTACCAGATGAGACAACAGAAGTAGCGATGGATTCCGAAGAACAATAGGCAAGGTAAGGATACCTATGACGTCCATCACTCGAATCAGCAAAGCCCTGAAGGCGGTGAAGGTACTAGACCAGATCAAAGATGGCCTCAAGCTTGAAGGGATGGCCCCAAAATTTGCAAGAATAATGTTGTGCGAGATGGATTGCTTGCGTCGGATGATGCGCCAGAGGAGGAGAATCTAAACCCGCTCGGTAGAAGCCCAATCAAAGTCTAGCAATGAAGGATCTACACCACCGACGATAGAGAGCAGTTGGTTTGATAAGTGTATCCATAAGTGTCAACTTGGACAAAGTGTCTGGAAATGGTGCCTAAAACATTGACACTCGAGCAGGGCTAACGAACCGTACCCCTTATTTATCCGCGACTGAAGAGAGGGTCTCATAGTAAAGCGAGGGCTGGAGAAATTGACCCCTAGATATATGTATGCGAAAGAAATATCGACCTCCAAGCCTCTGAAGAAGAATTGGAGGTGAGAAGCCTTAAGAGCATTGAAGACCATCACCTTGCTCTTCCCCAAATTAACAGTCAAGTGGCGTAAATCGCAAAAGGACACAAGACCATCCAACTGTCTCTGCAAACCTGCTGGGGAGGAGGCCAAAAGAACATCATCCACAAACAGTAAAATGGAGATCAGAACCTTGTGAAGAAGGCAATTGTTCCCCGGAAGAGTATGGTTCTGAAGAAACCTCTCAAGCTCGTCGATATAGATACTAAAGAGAGTAGGTGATAGGGGCAGCCCTGCTTAACCCCAATAGTGCTCCTGATGAACCCCGAGAACCCGGAGGGGGTCTTGAGATGACCCAAAACCGTCTTGTAATGTCTCATGATAGCTGCAAGAAGAGTCTTTGAAATACCAATCCTAGGGACTGAATCAAAGGCTTTGCAAAAGTCCACAAAGCAGCAGTACACCTTCGAGGAGCGAAGGTGCGCCTCCTCAATAATGCCCTGAAGAGTCAATATATGATCCATAGTCTGATAGTCATGTCTGAAACCGACTTGCCTCTTGGCCCGGATGTGACGGTGATTCAACTCTCTCTCTCAAGAAGAATATGGAGAATTGTGGCATACAGCTTGGAGAAGGTGTGTCCAAGAAAGAAGAGTTTTGCAGGTGTGTTGGAGGTGTTTAAGGCAGCCATGAGATCTGTAATATAAAGGGAAGAATCAGATTTCAAAAGTTGATTGAAGCCATGGAGGTGTGAAGAGATGGAGACTTGAAGACTTGTAGGCATTAAGTGCCTAGAACTCTTGTAAAGTTTCTGAATTTTATCTCTTGTTTAAATCCTTTATAGATGTTATTGTTCTTGAGGAATTTTATTGTATGAATGTATATATGAAGGTTGAAATAAAAATTAATTTCAGATTTTGTTTTCATATAGCGTTTTGGGATGGAATATTAAGGCTGCAACATTGGGCAGTTTGATAAGACCCCCCAATCTTGACTGCATCACTTTTAGTACACATGGGAAGAAATATGAACTCTTTGGGATACAATCATCACCTATTGTAATAATTAGCTCCCATAGGATGGGAAAACTAGTCAAGAAAATTTCTTATAATATAGGGGCACAATTACATTTTATAGAAGCACAAGATATGATTACTCAATATCAACCCAAGATTAAAGAAATTGTTCAATACCATCAACAACTTTTTAAAGAATCTAAGGTTGTATGTCTATTTAGAGACCATAATCATAACATTAAATTAATACCAAGAAGCATTAATCATCCCAATGAAAAGTTCCTATTTATCCCTGATTCTAATGCTTAAGAAAAGGGTCTATCCATGTGGAACATTCTCTCATTACAAGAAGTTAAGCAAGATCACTCATAAAGACAAGTTTCATATTCCTGTTGTTAGTAAATTGGAAGATAATAAAATCTATGCTAAACAATACAAATGTGTCTTTAGGGTGAAAGGAATTGAATACTCATGACTTTTATTGTCACGTAATGAGTTTTGATGTACCCTAAGAAGAGAATTTTTTGGGTCTAGCAATATATTATAGAAGATTTGTTCATATCTATCATCCTATAAAGAAACATTTGTTGTGAGAAAGTGTAAAGTGAATGTCTCAAAGTTTTTGGTGGAATGCTTGATATGCCAACAAAATAAAAGGGAAACAATAAATACTTTGAGCCTTTAGGCATTCCAATACGACATTGGGTAGAAATATTAATAGTCTTTATCACTGGGTTTCCAAAGTCAAATAATCTTGATGTAATCTCTGTTGTTGTGGATAAAGTCATTAAGAATGCATATTTTTGTGGATTCTCTCATCCATCTACTAATATTATAGAAAAAGTATTTAGACAAAATATACAGAAACTTCGTGGAATTTCCAAAATCAAATTGCAAAAAGAGCCACCTTGAAATTCCTAATCAAGTGGAAGAATTTGGCATTTAAAGATGCAACATGGAATGATGACGAATTCATACAATATATTTTAGAGTCACTAAGCATTGAGAGAAAATGCTTTTCTAAAGAGGAAGGGAATTGTTATAATCCTAATATGATATATTTCTAAGTATATATTATATATTCCTAAGCATAATATGTTGACCACTCGTGGAAGGCTTAACTTTAATATTAATCATAGCTAGCATCTTAAATACTCTAACTAGGATGAAGGGTTATGTCCTTACATGGTTAAGCTTATAAATAAAGGCAGAGATGTTTTTGCCAAAGCATAATATCATCTATTCTTGAATTCATATGTTATCATCTGATAATTGAAGGTCACCTCTTCGAAGTAGTTTGTTATATTTTTGATATTTGTAAGAAATATTATAACATAATAATAACAATAATACTAATTCTGGTTGTTTAATTATGATATATAATTTATATTTGGTATCTACCCAAAGTTAGAACCAAAAAAATGTTACTAATTCTATTCATCCTCATGGATGTGGTGATTCTAATCTGATCAGGAATAATGGAAGATGGAGATTGGGTCTTGATAGGATTAGTGGGAACAAGTAAACAAGTCCCTGGACCATTGGAACCTGTAAGACCTGTGATATACTCAAGCTCCTAAAAAATATCATCATAAAAGGGTATATAATTAGCATCATCAAAGGGAATGAGACAATCTACAACAAGATCCTCTTGGAATGGAGTACGAGGGTCTCCATGAATCTCCCAAAGATCAGTCCAAAGCGTTTCGGGACAATCAATCTTTGTTAAACACAGAGTGTCATAATCAACACTAGGACAAATCAATCCTACATGATTAGTAATGTTGCTCCATGTTGACCTACTCCTTGGTGTGTCTTATTTAGGTATGAGTCAATAAAGATAAGGCAAACAATTGAGCCACCTAAGATGTGTCAAGATGTTTTGCAAAGGCTCATATTTATCCTTTTTCAAGATTACCATAAGACGATGAGCAGAAAAACCTAGGATACGTCTTCAAATTATTAAGCTAGAGACCAATAACCTCATTGCATGAAAGCGATTGAAATGATGTCATCCTATGCAAACGAGACATTTCTAGGTGTCAAGATGTCCAAGTAATGCTCGGGGAAACTTTTGGAAGAAAATTCTCGGATAGATTTGGGGAACCTTGAAATATCTTTCCAATGTTGCAAGAATTGCAGAAATTAGAAATTCGAGCAAAACATTGTGAGCTTGGAAGCAAAAAAAAATCATCTTTGACATGTGAGAAACTGTACTAGCAAAAAAATGTGATGATAAGATTTGCACAACAGGAAAGTATGTGGAACTGATTTTCGACAGTATCTCGTTTGCCAAAACTTGACATTGTATATCCAAGTTATGCCAAAAAGGAAAAAAAAAGCTCCTTTTGTGGAAATTTAGGGTTATGGGGCCAAGAGTATAATATTGATGTTGTCACCTTGATGTCAACAAACAATGGTTGTCAAAATATTCTAGCTCTAGTCAGAATATTGCTTTGTTGCTTGGAAAAAGAGTTAGTCGTTTGACAGTAAAGATTCATTCGAATATTCATTTTTTTGGGAGTGGGGGGTGGTAATTAGAAAAATTTCTGTGGGCGGTTGGATTTTCATGGGTGCTGGGGAGGTTTTATGGGCTTGAATATTCTTGTGTGCTCGGATTATTTCTCTGGGGTCAAGCGTTGATTATTGGGTGTTGGGTTTTTGATGTCAGTCAGTGAGGTTGTTGACCATTGGCACAGGAAGATGTTGCTAGCAGAATCATAGAGGCTGGAAAAATAGGTGGTCTTAGGATTTTTGGGCATTTTAGACTCAATGGTGATGTTTAGTTTGCTCTGTGATGTGCCCATTTTTTCCTCAAGGCCAAATCTTTCAAAAAACAAGCAAGTTATAAATTTAGTTCTCAACCTGGTTGGATTTGATAGTGAATCCATTATCTCCCAAAAATCATCTGCAACCAAAAGGCCTATCACATGAAGAGAGAAAAAGCCACTGATTATGCTTTGGAATCTTGAGAAATGTTTTGTTCCAAAAAGGTAGCTGTAGGCTTCTGAATAATTGATTAATAGATGATTACAATTTACAATAATGAGGTCTTATCAAACAAAAAACAACCCTAGATGAATCCATAGGTGAAGATTAAGTTAGATCATGTCACCCGTCAACATATTCTGAGATAAAAAAGTATGACTTAAAAATAGAAAAAACATTCCTAAGTTTAGCTAAGTGTAGTAAAGTAAAAAAGGGGACTTAATTAATTAATTAGGTGATATGTGTATTTTACTCTGACACTGCATACTTTGTGTCCTTTATTGACAAAGACCTGCAAATAATCAATGGTCTACTACATGATCTCTGGATTGTTTTGTAGGAGAGTGTTAGTGCCTATTCTTATTTGTTTGACTGTGTTGATGTGTTGTGTATCGAGTACAGCCTTATGAAAGAATTTCCTGTTCATGTTTCCTTGTCTGACCCATATATCCTTGATCTTCGCCTCCAATAGCATTCTTCCCTTTGTTGCAGGACTGCTAAGTTTTGTATTAATATTTTTTATTGTTTGGTGATTTTGTTGTTGAATCCATTCTCTTTGATCTATTTTTCCTTTTAAATTCTCCATTGTATATTTTGTTCGAAAAAAAGATTTTGCCAACTTGTTGATAACATGCTTTCATTTTTAGCTTGATGACTTAAATTGTTCTGAAATTTTTACATTTCATGGTGTCAAATGGAGTAGATTTATGCCATTTTTTTTTATTGTTCAGTGATTTTGTTGTTGAATATATTCTCTTTGATCTTTTTTTCCTTCTAAATTCTCCATTGTATATTTTGTTTGAAAAAAGATTTTGCCAACTTGCTGATAACATGCTTTCATTTTTAGCCTGATGACTTCAAATTGTTCTGAATGTTTTACGTTTCATGGTGTGAAATGGAGTAGATTTATGCCATCATTTTTCCACATTTTTGTTTGAAGTTTTGGTGGGTGAGTCGCATGCTTCCAAAATTGAATTGGATTTTTCTTGTTAATTTGGTGGTAGCTGAAATGTCTAGTTGAATAGGTCAATAGATAAGGAGTCTAGTGCTTGGTGAACTTGAATGCTATGATATAGTCTCCAATGACATATTCTATTTTCTTTAGGAGAGTCTCTAACTAGCTTTCACTTGGAATAAGAGGAAGCTCAATCCAAAACGTAACTGTGCTTGAAATATCTCTAGTTGGGTAGACAGCCAGTGACCAAAGCTTAATGAAGAGATAAGATTTTTCATGAACCAGTGACACCCTGAAATCCATGGTCATGAAAATGCCAACTGATCTCCTGGACCCAAGATATGTGAGTTCCGGGTTCAGGGAGGTACCTATGAATTTGCTAGTTACAATTTGTTTCTATAGCTTTCTGATTCTATGCATCATCTCATAAAAGGTGATATGCAAACTATTTTTAGATAACATATCACCTGCTATTGTTACCAGTCCAAATTCAAGATTTAGAATACTTGTTTTGCTGGTATGGTACTCTCTGACAATACAATATAGATTAGGATAGTTCTTGCATAGAGATTAACAAATAAACTTTTATTTTGATGAATAAAACAGTTCGAGGTTAATTATCATGTCTTTTTCAATACATTCATGATGTGTCATTCATGTCTTATATTATTTATGTTAATAATGTAGTTTTCTTATTATGGAAATTAGTTTTAAACAAGGTTGAATCAAAGTTTTGTATATTACGCTATAGTCATCATTCTCATTGGTTTTCAACTTTGGTCTGTAGATCACTTCCCAGCTTTTTGATTATACGTGGCATCATTGGCGTAGTGATATGCAAACTATTTTCCATGAGTTTTCTGTTTTTGTTCAATCTCCTGTTGGAACTGTTTTTTCATTTGAACGTCAGCAAGCTCTACAATTGACAAGTGAGAGATGGCTCCTATGTTTGAAAACATTACAACGAATGCTAATTTCAGGTTTCCAAAGTGATGCAAGAAGTGTTCAAGTATGCCCCTTTGCTTTTATTTTTATTCTCTTATATAAACTACTATGTTGCTCTGTATTATCATTTATGGAAGCATTTTGTATCATTTAACAATTTCATTTTTTATTTCCACTGAACATTTTGCAGGAAGTTTTGCCAGTTAAGGAAGTCTGTCCTCCAATGTTGCAAGCGGTTCAGTCATTACTTCAGTATCGTAAGCAAATCCTGGTTCCTTTGTTTTTCAAATTCACCATTTCTGTGTCAACCAAGAAATTCCTTTGATTCACATTGGAAGCTTCAGTGTGGAATTGAAAAAGCACTCTTTCAAATTGAAATGAAAGTTACCCTCAAAGATCATTTGAAAAATTAAAAAATAATGAATGTCAAAAATTCCAAATTGATCAAGGATGAATGCAAAAAATTCAAAATTGATCAATTTAAAGAATTAAGTGCTAACACTGGTATGTTTCATATTTCATAAATATATGATACTGGAAAGTACCACTTTTAATAACAATGGCTGTATTTATGTTAGTTAAAGGCTCTTTTTATCGGATGAAGCTTTACAAGGCTTACAAATTTTACAGTTTGGAGGAAGCTTGCAAGGTTTTTTGATAATCGAGTTGTATTTAAATGCAAACATTAGTCTTGATTGCAGCTCACAGAAATAGATATGAAGAAGCAGCTATATATAGGTGAATGAATTATTTTTGTAGTGAATTTATTTATAGTTTATAGTTTGTTGCAGTTGTAGATGCTATTATCTTGGTTTTAAAAAGCAAAGTAAGGTTTCCATATTTTACACAATAAATGGAAGGTATTACTAAGAAACATAAATGAAATGGTATTCTCGAATGAAATGAAAAGTCAAGAGGAACAAAAGAAAGAAAGGCTGGTGTTTGAAAATGTCCAGAGAAGGAAAAAGTAAATAAAGAAAATTGAACGATAAGATTAAAGATATTTTCCATGCAATAAAAAATGGTTAATCTTTAAAGCTAAGAGAAGATCAAAAGGCACAAGTCTTTTAGAGGACAAGATGTAAAATCGTTTTTAGGAAGATCCAACTTTTAAGATGAGATTTTTTTTGGGTGCAAAGTAAGCTTAAGTGGTTTTTAGGGGATGAGAATGGTTTATCTACTGAGTTGAAGGCCTAGGTGTTTGTTTCCTTGCTCATGTAGGGAGAGATTTTGCTGTACTGAAGAATGATCACCTAGTGTAAATCAAATGGATTTTTGGAGTAGTATGAGATGCATTTTAAAAAAGAATAAAGATACGCCTTGGTTTTATTGCATATAGTGTTAATAGAGATTCGGTCAATGTATTTACACGTGTATTCATTTTTTTTCTAGATTTTTAATGTTTGACTAGAGTGAAAGATGTTCCACATGGGTAAACTTACACTGTCCAAGTGTTCGAAACAGAATGGAGAATTGAAATCAAAATGTACCACTTTATAGACATATTAGACCACCAACCAAAATATGGAAAAACATATATATTGACAAGAGAACTTTGATTGCATCAAATAATATATATCTAATTTAAAATGTGTCTCCAAGGGCAGAAAAAACCTCCTTCAAATTCAATGTGCTTGGATGATTTGTAATTCATCAAAGTTTAACTGTCAAAAAGCTGTTAAGGCAGGCATTGCAGGTGCTTTCTCCATCATTTATGTGAAAGAGGAGACAGTCGATCATGACTTCTAAAGTGCTTGACAAGTAAGGGTTTTGGAGTTGGTTATAAGCCAAGTTATTATCTTTAAGTGCCAATCTCTCTTGGCATGGATCTATTCTAGGGGATTCTTGGATGGTTAGGGATACCTGCTAGTGTCTCTGGCATACAGTTGATACAACACAAAATAGAATAACACATGGGGAAAACCTCTTTTCAAATTAGTAAGGGTAGCTCCCTGAGATCTAAACACTACCAATACCTAAAGCTATAAACAAGTTTACAGTTACACTCACTTTACAAGATTATCAATGGGGTTTGCATGATCTTGGAGGTACAAGACCTGAAAGGAACTTATCTCACATACAAGCTTATATGTATATAAGGTTTGCAACTAAGCAAAGTAAACTAAAGACAAATGCTTGCCAATTGGTTAAAAGAAGTTATCAGAAGATCCACATTGACGAGAGATGATTAAATGAAATTTAATCTACTAGTTGAAATGACATTGTAAGATTTAAGGAAAACAAGCCATTTAGAAATACACAAAGTTACTTGCCAAGAGTAAAGTGCTAATGCAAAGCTTAATTCTTTATCATATTCCACTTAGAAGAATCTTACACAAGAAGAAAATAACTTAGATAAAAAAATGTGAATGATAATTTCTATAACCTAAGCTTTACTTCATCTATTATTAAAAGTTCATATGTTCAAAGCATTTATTTATAGGTTACAACATAATTGCATGGAGATGCGTCTTCGATGCCCTGGGACGTGTCTTGAAGACTGAGACACATCTCTAGTACCAAAGACCTTGCTTGAGATGTCTCCAATTGCAAGAGACTTTGAACCACGGTCTCCCACTAGCTCCCACACAAATAAAACAAAAATCCCTAAAAATTAAAAGTTAAATGCATCAGGAAGCTGGATAATTAATACAACACAGAAGGGAAAATAGGAGCTAACGCAAGGGAGAAGTCAACTCCAGCTAACCAGACCACAAGTATTTGTCATTCGGCTATTTGTATTAGAGTTAAATATCTCTCTATTTATGTTTCTCTCTCTTTCGTAAATTTGTTTCTATTCTAATGGTCACTCTTCTTCCATGTTTTCATATTCTCTCTCTGTTTAATATGGAAACTTCCTTTTGTTTCTATTTCTCTCTGCAGAATGTTTCTATTTCTCTCTTTGTTCGTTATAGAAACATTCTCTTGTACATTTGTATATATAGATCATTCTTGATCTTTGTTTAATAACACATTCATTATTTTACCATAATATGGTATCAGAGCTATAGGTTAACTTTTGTGAAAATTTTGTCATCCTCCATTGAGTGGAAATTTTTGAAATAATTTAAGTTCTTTTTCCTGGCTCTTGTGTTCATTATTAATTTTCAAAAAATTAATATAATTTCTTTTTTGAAATTATTCAAGATTGTTAATTTTTTGAAATTTATCTGTTACCCCAGGGATCTTCCAGTGGCTCATTTTTTTCATGCACACAGTTTTGGGCCCATTAATGGCCACCTAGGGTTTCTGCACTTTGGACTAGGGTTTTGACCCTTTAGTTTCAGTCGAAAAATTATTTTTCTTGCAGATTTTTGATGGGGTTTCCAAACCCTCAGCTGGGTCATATTTGAAATTTTCTGGGTGCCTTGATTTTTGCACCTCGATTTCGGTGCTCGTGGATTTCAAATTTGACTTCAGATTCCTTCTGGGTTTTACGAGCTTTCTTTTGGGTCTTCGTTCATTTTTTCTGGGTCTTCTATCAATCTACCTCAGAATTTTTTTTGGATTCATTTGACGCCTTTTCAAAACTTTAATGGCGTCTCTCACCAACTTTATGTTGGAAGGCAGTCCAAGATTTAACGGCAAGATTTACCACAGCTAGAAGTAGGGAGGGTCTCAACTGGTTTTGATCGATTTTTCACCTCAAAAATCGTGACTGGTTTTTATCGATTTTCACCTAAAATATCGTGTCTGGTTTTTCACCACAAAAATCGTGACTACTGAGTCAGCTCTTCTGTGCACAACAAATTTTTTTACTGCAGTTTTCGCAAGGTTTACACTTCTCCTGGCGCCTTTTGAGGATTCACTTGCAAACTTTTGTTTTGAAGTTAGATTGACCATTAAGGGAGGGTAGTAGAGTTAAATATCTCTCTATTTATGTTTCTCTCTTTCGTAAATTTGTTTCTATTCTAATGGTCACTCTTCTTCCATGTTTCCATATTCTCTCTCTGTTCAATATGGAAACTTCCTTGGATTCATTCGACGCCTTTTCAAATTTTTAATGGCGTCTCTCACCAACATTATGTTGGAAGGGAGTCCACGATTTAACGACAAGATTTACCACACCCGGAAGCAGGGAGGGTCTCAGTTGGTTGTGATCGATTTTTCACCTAAAAAATCGTGTCTCGTTTTTCCGGTTTTCCACCAGAAAAATCATGACTACTAAGTCTCAGCTCTTCTATGCGCAACGGAGTTTTTTACTGCAGTTTTCGCAAGGTTTTCACTTCTCCTGGCGCCTTTTGAGGATTCACTTGCAGACTTTTGTTTTGAAGTTAGGTTGACCATTAAGGGAGGGTATTAGAGTTAAATATCTCTCTATTTATGTTTCTCTCTCTTTCGTAAATTTGTTTCTATTCTAATGGTCACTCTTCTTCCATGTTTCCATATTCTCTCTCTGTTCAATATGGAAACTTCTCTCTCTCTGTTCATTATAGAAATATTCTCTTGTACACTTGTATAAATAGATCATTCTTGATCTCTGTTTAATAACACATTCATTATTTTACCGTAATAATTTGCAGTTCGATGCAAAACTCAAAAGATATTCATATTTTCTGTATTCTTCTTGTTGTTCTTTTAATTCCTTCATGTAGACTTTGCAGTATACACAATGGGGGTGAATTCTATTAGATCCTTGAGAATCAGGAAGTTTCCTATGATGTACATTTCCTTTCTTCATTCTCACTAGTATGTCTATATTCATATTCTCATATATATAATCTGTATTGACATTCTCATATATATAATCTATATTCACATTTTCATATATATAATCACATAGAATAGCAAAAGGATTTGCAGTGTTGAAAGATTCAACTTTTTGGTTTGGGCTGTTGCCTTCAATTACCTTATACACTTTTGCCTATATTCATATATAGTTTACAAATATACACTTATTTTCAGATTTTCTATAAATTTATTAAATTATTTTAAAATAATTGGTGTCTCCAAGGTTCCCCATCTCCTATTTTGAAAAGTAGCTATACCGGTATGAGTTTCTAGACTTTCCAAGTACCCCTGTCTCGGTGTAACCTTGGTTTACAACAAACCTATTTTAGGGATCTGAGAATCATACCTAAGTATTCCAAAAAGAACTGCTTTAAAGCAAACCTATCGTCAAACTGCAAAAAAAATAGAAATAAAGCAACTTTGAAGCAAACTCATCCTAAAGCAACTAATAAAATACAAAAGGCCTAAACTTAAACTCTCAACTGCTTGGAAATAGGACACTAAGAATAGCTGCTGCTGTTAATGATCATTGGTTGCTCTTCTCTCATAAAATTAATATTTGAATTAATAATATAAATAATAACACATACAGATAGAGGAGTACAAGTATATATTTATCACTCACGAAGTTATTACAGAAGTAGACCAAAGATGACCGAAGAAGGATCAAATTGCAAAAGATTGCAAATGGTTGGAAATGGTCATAGCAGCCACTTGGTGGGGAAACTGCAATTGAACGGTAGAAGAGTACTGATACTATAAATCATGAACGCTGTTTACATTTTGCCTTTTAATTCTTGATCCCATAGGCTGTACAGTTGGGAAAGGATTAAGAACTTTATGATTTTTTTTTTTTGATTTTATTCTTTCCCTATATTGCAAAATACTTATACTATAATTATTTTTCCTTTTTGTTACCATGTGGCCAACATATTATTATCTGCTTTGACTATTAGAAATTTCTGTCCGGCACTTTGTATGATACTTTTCCCCTTTCAGTAATTATCCTGTGAAGTTGGTGTGAAGTTGATTTGACTTGTTGACAAGTATCAATATACTCCAAATCAAATATTTAAATTTTACCTAAATTAATTTTGCAATCTTTGGTAAAGTTGGGTGTGTTTACTAGACCCAAAATTGCCACCTTTTGCAAATCATATACTATGTCTGACACACATAAATTGTCCATCTTTTCAAAGTCATCCTTCATTTGTTGCTTTTCACTGATCTTTATATCCTCAATAAACTACAATTCAAAGGATATTTCTCACAGTCCTCCATTTCCTAGTGAAATAGGTGTAAGAATTTGCCTAAGGCGATATGCCAAGATCTAGAAGCCCATTGTGTTAAGGAAATTGGATCAGAAGATATTAATATATAAATATATTATGGATAGTTGATATTCGCTGAACAATGCAATTGCCGTTGTGATTGATTGATTGTCCATCGAATATCAACTATATATATATTAAGTTGAATCGTTATAACTATCAACAGTCACGACTTTTCATAAATGCCGACCATTCATAACATGCGACATAATAATATGGTCGCTGTTTTACATAGCTGTCAGCGGTAATTAGTTATAGCTTAATGGTCACGATACTTATCGTGACTGTTATACATGAACAGTCACGATAATACCGTGACTGTTTATGTATAACAATCACGATACTTATCGTGATTTATAGTATAACCAAGTTATAATTATTTCATTCGATTTAATATTATTTTATTTTATGATATATATATATATATATCATAATTAATGTTTGATATATTATATTAGTATATATTATATATTTAATTTAATATATGTTCTATATCTCATTATATATATATATAATAGTTATTCATCGTTTTAGTAAACTCGAACGAACATATTTTAACACTCCCTCTTGAGAGAGAGTTTACCAAGTTTGTAGAATTTCATATCATAATATATGACTCAATTCAAAATGTCATATCTTGATAATTTATCACTTATAAGTTATAACAATATACATATTTGAGATGTCCGGACCAATCCGGCTCAACCCCTTTCGGGAGTCTATCTTAAATAATTGTTATACACAAGTGATAATTTTAGTAACAAGATGTCCGGACCAATCCGGCTC
>MU226535.1:312520-348009 GCA_018584345.1 Thuja plicata
TATATATATCATAATTAATGTTTGATATATTATATTAGTATATATTATATATTTAATTTAATATATGTTCTATATCTCATTATATATATATATATATATATATATATATATAATAGTTATTCATCGTTTTAGTAAACTCGAACGAACATATTTTAACACATTGAATAGCACAAACAAGAGAGATAAGATGAACAAGAATAAATTGTATTCTCATTAATATGATCAAGCAAAAAAGATAAATACAATGAAGATAGGCAAGGCAATAAGAGTACGTGATAAGAAAAAAATAGCTGATCACCCATACAAGGTGGAAGCACATGTCCACCAAAGATGGATCATTCTCCATTGTGCAATGGAGTATGTGCAACATTTGGAGGATGCTAATGTGATAAGAGCACTAAAGGTGGAGACAACACATAAAGTGGAATGTGATAACAACTATCACCACCTGAAGTGGAGTTTCTCCTGCACTATGTGCAAAAATAAGATGCAAACTCGTATGTGTCTCATGCACAAACTACTATGCAGTGCATTATCCTAAGTAAAGCTTAAGTAGGTGTAATTAAGAATATTTAATTACACCAACAATAGGATGTGGGTGGAATTTGTTTTCTGTCCTTGGTAGAAAGATCAGGCTTTAAAATCCTCATTAAAGTGCACTCGAGTCTTAAGAAATTGCATTTTGTTTTATGATTGGTGCATATCACTAATGACTTTGACACTTTTTAGAGCTGCAGGTGGAAATATTTAGTGGCAAAAGCCTTCCAAAAATGCGCCTGTTTTAACTTGAAATCTTTTACTTTAGATGCAAATCATTGACATATTTGTTCAGTTTCTAATGCTTGGTTGAATTTTGTGAGGAAAAACCCATGGACATGTATCCTAACACATTGATTTTTTACTGCCTGTACAAGCTGGCATACTTAACTAATGTAACTGCCATGTTTTGGGTGGATAAAATTGCTATTTTAGCCCACCAAAAGTGTTAACCTGCTTTACGCACTTTGAGTGGAATTCATTTAAGGTTCAGCTCATTTGGGATGAGAAAAAAGGTGGCCAAGTCACTAAACCATCAAAAAGGCGCACCTGACTTTGACTTGGAATTTCACATCATCTTTGGCATTGATCCAATAAGTTTTTGTTACCTTCCTTCCTTACCTTTGTGGGAAAAAATGTGATCTCAACAATGATGGAACTGCAAAGTGGAAATTTGAGCTGTATTTTCCAAGCACATTGCCACCTTGCCTTCATATCTTTCTTCATTTCATGTTTCTTGTTTTATCTCATCTATCATCAATCTTGAACCTTGTCATTATTTCATTTTAGAATGGCTGCAACCTTGGACATTCTGCAAAAGGCATCTGGTTATAAAATAAAAAGACCATGACATGACATCCTTACAATCCATTGAGAGAAAAACTGCAACTGTCATTAACTGACATGTAAGCAATGATTAGCTGATTACAAAATGGACACAAAGTAGTATGAAGTTGAACATTGTGTTTTGTATGAGTACCAACATGTTTGAGTGTGCAAACCTAATCTTTGATGAATTAAGAACAATGTAAATGTTTTCCATTGAGGTAAAGGCCCAAATGCTCTCTGGCCTATGTAGAGGCTTTGCCATATTTTCCATGCATGGATGGTGCTAATAGAAATCGGTGTCATGTATTCCATATTTTTTTGCATTTTGAAATTTGAATGTTTGACCAGTGAAAGAAACTCCATGTGTAAACATAAATAGGGTACAGGTGTTCTGAACATCACAAAAAATAGGAATCAAACATGTGAAATACAGAAACAAAATGATGATTAGTCATTGTCATTAACACACAGACATACATATATATCTGTTTGTATATATATATATATATATATATATATATATATATATATATATATTTTTTTTTTTTTATATATATAGACATGTGCGTGTATGTGTAGGCTTGCATGAATGTATATATGTGTGTATATGTAAGAATATCGGTGTATGCTGGTCATTCTAACTGCAGAGAACTTTAAAAACTCACCATTCCTTCTGTCAGCGGCTAGAAACATTGGTTTCCCCTTGGAGATGTGCCCAATGCAATCAAATGTGACAGGAAAGTGCCAAATAGTGCAGCGAAATTGAAGTTTGAAAAACATGACTGCAAAAATCAAGCACCTAGTCTGAGTCAAAAATCATCCAAACAAGTCAGATGCGTCTGAGTCTTGCAAATCCGCATGTGTATGGATATATTATTGTTGAGACTCAGACTTGCCATTGACTTGGCAAGCCATTTTTTGCCTTTGATTTGGATTTAGTACCAAAACTTGGCTCAAACTCTGTGAAACTTTCTTATGTTATTTTTGAAGTTTTGAGTTGATTTTCTGATTTTTCACACAATCAACTGAGTTTGACAAGTGATACTCATGAGTCTTTGCTGTCAAATGCATCTGAGTGTGAGTTGAGCCTACCAATTCGCTGAACTTGACTTGGAATTTGATCTGCTATAATCATCTAACATAGTCACTTAAATGTCCCAACTCAGAGTTCTCATTGAAGGTAATTACATGTGATAAACACTCTTGATGGATCATTCTTTTAGGCTACCTAAACAAAGTTTCAAATGATGTCTGTCAGAAGATAGAGAAGAATTGGACCGAAGGACTTTAGCACTCAGTTTCACTGGAAGTGATGGAAAATCAGGCAGTAGTGATGGGTTCAATTCGGGTCCTATGCATGTCACTCATTTGACCACTGTTGAACCTGTCTCTGATAGGACTGTGTGTGCAGGATGGTTGTGATCTCAGTTGAACACACCACATTAAATGATAGAGATAGGGTATGAGGGGTTTGGAGGCATTCAGATGTGTCAAAGGCTTAATTTTAAGTTACATGAATGCTTGGGCTTCCTTTCCGACTCTTCTTTTAACTCTTTCAGTCTCTCTTGTTAAAATCTCCAATTAAGTCATTAGAATTAGTAATTCCTCGGTGTTTTTGTACAAGTTGGGTTTAAAGTCTTATGTTACTTCAGCTTGTGAGTCTTCAGGAGTTGTAGCAGGATTTTGGGGAGTGAGAACATCTGTAGAACTTGTTTGATGTTTGGAGATTGGTTTTTTGCACAAAATAAGTCTGTGAAGGATTTTTCAAAGGTAGTAAATCACTGTAACAGCTCATGAGATAGTGGCTTGAGGAGGAAATCACTCACTTCTGGAATTTATCTCCATTTTGGGTTCCTCTAGGCAATGTTATTTTCATGTTACATTTTAATTGTTGTTTTATGCTCTCTTTTTGTATATACATGTTTCTCTTTATTGTTCATTACTCTTATCGACTTAGGAATTCATTTATAAGGACGATATTTTCATATTTCTCCACAAAGAACAGCAACTTATTCAATCAATTCATTTTAAGGATCAATAATATCTGTTTTGGTGAATACATAGGTGAAAGAAGTTGCTGTTTTCTTCCCAAAGCTAGCAGCAACATAATTACTTCTCTCAAAATCCATTGAGATTCATTATAATCGGCTCTTCTGTTTTGCTTAAAGATGTAATCTAATTAGTTATTGTATTATGTAGCTTTACTATTTATATAATCTACCTTGTCACAAAGCTCTTTCCTGTGTAGTCACTTTATATCTCTCTTCTTTAGCTATTTTATTGTTTAGCTATCGGTGAGTACTTTGGCAAATAATGCGAATTACTGTTTTCTCTAGAATCTTTTAGGTTTTGAGGTATTTTAGTTTAGTTTGTGAAAATTCTTGTTTGGGTATGAAGATTTCTTGAGGTTACTTCGAAGCACATAAACTTGATTCTTTAGAGGAATATTCCGCCACTTAATTTTTTTTGTTGAAATCATACATCTCTAAGTTGACCCTCATTGGTTCTTGTAATGCAGGTTCTGCTTTTCAGCAAGGTCATGAGACTTTATGTGCTTTTGCAGATAGGGCATGCTTGAAATTGATGAAGGTCTTGGTTTCAGTGCAGTGTGTACATCCATATTCGTTCAGCAACCAGCATGTGCTTCCTTCTATTTTGGACTTCTGCTACAAGCAAATCACTGATCCAGAGCCATATATTGTTTCATTTGAATCCTTCCTGATACAGTGTATGATTTTGTTTAAGTCTGTGCTTGAATGTAAAGATTATAAGTCTAGCGACGCTGGTCGTGTAATTGGTGATACGGTTATTACTTTGGAGCAAGCAAAGAATAATATTGCCAGAGAAGCTGAGAAAATTGTTAAGTCTCTGATGGTCAGTGAACGTGTTGTTTTGCTGTGCAATGTACTTATTCGAAGGTATGGTTTGAAAAAGTGTACTTGGGTCCATCAATCTTTAAGTGGTGGAATAGTCTTACATCTGTCTCTATCTCTGTTTACTAAAAATATGATTTTATTATTTTTTTTGATTCATTTATAATCCATAATATAAAAAGCAAAGATTCTATCCATCTTATAGATTCTGCTTCGACTTGTATCTATGCTCATGTATTAATTACATACTGGTCTGTGAATAACCACAATGTTGTCTAGAAATAGGCTTATGTTGGAGAAAATGTTCCATTGCACGATTAAAAATTGGATTTATTTTTTCATTTTTTGGGTTATAAAAAGCTCGTGTGGTGTAACACCAAATAGAAATATCAGTTTATAATTTTATGAATATTACAATAATTTTATGGCTATTATTAATTATAGACTTATAGGCGTAAATTTATAATTATGTTAAATTAAACTGCCGACTTCATACCAGACAGTTAGTTTGATATGTCCTGGAATCTGTGTATTAGTTTATCAATATAATAGTCATAGAGTGAATCCAATTTGGAACTAAAGTGTGATGTCATCTAGAGCTCATGTGTTCAAATTTTTTTAAGATGTTTAACATATCTAGAGATCGTGAGGACTCAAAATGTCATCTTTATTGATATCTATTGTTAGCATCAACTGATATTTAAATGCAATGTTAACTGGTAATAGAAACTGATAAATACAGCAGAATGATCAAATCATTTCCTACAGAGAAAGAAGATATTATATTCATGTTGAGAAATGACCATTACAATGGGAGGCAGTGTAATTTTATATTAAAACACTACAATTATCAGAACACATGTGATTGGGGTAAACACAAAGTCATAAATTCATGTTCAATTATAAATAACTATGAGAGAATAATCCCATCTTGAAACTCCAGAAAGTAAGGATGCAGAAAGAGGTTATAGTTTCTAAATGATTTCTTTTATGAGATAAAAAATGACTCAAGAAAGGGAGTAAATTAAAACAGTATATACTTTTTGATTGATTTCTTTAACAGTGATGAGATTCCTAGAACAAGAGAAAAAAAAGTCCGTCCTTGGCCATTGTTTTAAAATCCAAGGCTAGGAGGTGATCATGAAAAAGGAAGTTATATGGTGGTTAGATACTTTTGGGTATGTAAATGGGGAATATGAACGTGCCACTTAAAGGATTTTTTCGTATTGAGGTTATCACGCCAACTCCTCCATTGAACAAGGATGCCTGCAAACATTTTGTTTAGAGAAATTCCCTTTGTTCAAGCTGGTAGTCATCTTAGTGAGCATTGCCACGTTCTTTTTGGATGTGTGGAAAACTTTATGTTAACACCATGAAGAGAGTACAAAACAGGCCTCAGTCAGTAGAACCAGGCCACTCTTACATATAAAGACTAAGCTTGCTACTGTTGAAAGACATTTGGCCTCTACTATTCCACCTTACAACATAAATCCTCAGTCAAAACAATATTTAGTAATTAGTAGTATGATTAGTAGGAAAAAACATCAACTTTTTGAGGTGATGGACAACTTTGCCAAGGAAATCTGTCCAGCCCCCACTAGACACTTCATATTTCATATCTCAGCTTCATGGCATTGATGTCCAAGTTTTCAATTTTATTAGGTGAATTCCACCCAATGTTTTCAAATGGGCTTTCATTCCATACCTTTATCTTTGTTGGCTTCTACATTGGTCAGCGGATGGTCTTTTAGCCCGATGAATATTGTCTTTAACTGTCTTGAGGGTTTGATAGAGAAACTGCAGAACTGCTGATTTTTCTGGATGAAACTGTCTTGGTTAATTAAATCCCACCATGGGGACTCCGGTGACCTTATTATTACAAAGACACCACTATATAATTTTATTAGATATTGTAGTGAGTGTTACAAAGAGATTCATCTCCTCCTGTAGAGTTTGGGAAATGTAACCGACAATAAATAAAAGTGACACTTTGTCTAAGATTCAAAATACTAATAATAGCAACACTAAAACTCCCCTAAGTAATTATTTTGACTATTACAAAAGTAAGCCTTATATTCTAATACCCCCTCTTTTAGGGCTTATAGCAGTAAAAGAAAATCATACTAATATTCTCTTGGAATTTATGAGTCTACAGATATGCTTGACTAAAAGTTTGGGTAGGTGACTTACTAAATTCCTTTAAACATGCATCAACATTTATTTTATATTTATAGAAAAAAATATATTTTTGTAAGTGTTAAAAGTGTTAAAAATATATTACAATTTAAAATATTTATTAGTATCTATAAATTAAGATACATTTGCAAGCAAAGTGGGCTTAACCTTGGAGGAAACTCCGTGGTTAAGCACACTTGTGTTGGAGTAGTACTGGGAAGGGTGACCTCCCGCGAAGTCTCGTTGCTTCACCTTTGTAAGCATCACCTGGATGCAATGAGTGCTAAGTGTTCCATTCATTCTCATGAGAGATGGTTTCTTGTGAACCAGTACTCATGAAACATGAGTCAATAAGTTTGACTCAAAAAGTACACAGTTGAATCTTGATAGCAATATCACAATTTGACTTGCTGTGGAATATATCTTTTACTTAGCTATTTAATGAAGAATTATTTTATGTTATTTGATGGCAAACTAGGGTTTAGGTTTACACCTTTGTATAAAAAATGCAAGAGGAGAATCTAATGAGGATAGATTAAAATGTTTCTTCGTGAACAAAACTCACAATCTTTTCCAAAACACACTTGGTGGGGATCTTTCGACGCATTGATAAACCAATTAAAAGTTGACCTTGGAAAAAAAATCTCTCCTTTTCATTGAAACATATGAAACACTTTATTATATATGGCTGTTTTCTATAAAATGTTTTTTAAATTTTTACCAAAGTGTTTAGAAAATATTATTTGTTTTCCTTAATAATGTAAGGGAGTTTTCTTAAGCTGCCCCAAACCTCCATGAGTGGTGCTGCCCTTCAACCTCAATAGGGTCTCCACTCCAAGACCTCCACTATTATTGAGATCTCTCGTCACTTAAGAAACTTGATTACAATAAGGGAGTGACAAGAAATTGTGATTTAACTCTTGAGGGTGTTGACTTAGAAGTTACTATTGTACAACATGTCAAAATCTATTTATATGAGGCAACTTGTACATATGGCATGGCAAGTGGAAGTGACATTGTGACTCATTGCCCCTAGACCCCTTTGAGGGGCACCACCACTTGACCCCCTTGCTTGTTGACTAGACCCTCTTGATAAAGCATGCCCCTTGACCATGCTAGGGGCTACCGCCCTAGATTTCTGCTCTAATTCTATTTTCTCTCGATATCTCTATGCTATTAAAATGCATTTAAATTTAAAATAGTTGGTGTTTCTCTATTTTTTTAATGTTTTTCTACTTTTTAAATTTTTAATTATACATTTTTTTCTCAATTTTATCTCTAATCTTGTGAATTGCTTTAAATACTTTTGGTTTGCTGATTTTTTCCTCAATTGTTTTTTGCTGCTATTTCCTAAACGAACTAGGCAACCATTGATGTTGAGCTTCATTCACTATAGATCTCGTCTTCAAACTGCTTAAACTACGTGTTCATCATTAGTGAATTCTTCATCACTGGTCTATCTAGAGGGTCTTTAACAATGGCTATATTAGCTTTGTTTAGTATTTTTGTAAGCTTTCCCTTGAGAATATCATTTGCTTAAATTTTATAGTTCTAGGTTATGTGACCTATTTTCTTGCAGTAGTAACATTCAGTCTCCCTTTTGTCTTCATCTAATCTTCTATGATTATTTCCTTAGTGCAATGTCATCTTAGGTTGAGGCCAGCTTTTGTATCTATTGCAATTGTTCTGTTTTCTTTAGCCAAGAGAGCTGAAATAATATCTTCTAGAGTTTGAGAAGGTAGCTAGCTGAGAGTAATAATGACATTGCTGAATTTATAAGGTAGATTGTTTAACGAAATGGCTTGAGATCTTTGTCATCTATTGTAGCATTGAATTCCACTAGCTATCGAAAGAGAGATGTCAGATTGCTTATGTGTCTAGAAATAGTGACTCCATCAGCCATCTTGAATTTGAAAAGCTCAAGTGCTAGAGATTTTTTTTTTAATTACTTTTTCTTCAAACAATTTATTTAGATTCTCCTAGATTTCCTTGTTTGATTATTCCAGATATCCTTGGGTGATTATTTCAGATCTACATGATGTAACTCTAAATTAGAGAAAGCAAGATTAATAGCTTTAGCTTTATCAACTCTGCTTTACCAATCTTGTAATTTATTTGCATCTATTGGTGGTTTCTCATTCCCATTTACTCTCCCCCATAAATTCTTGTTTTTTGGATTTTAACTTTTCCAATTGTGGAAGTTGAGTCCAAACTATTTATCTTAATAGAATCTCCATTTCAAGAAAAAAGATTACACCCTAGTTTTTTTTTTTGCAAAATTAAAGAGCTTTTAAATGCAAACTTTAACGGAGTTTTTAATATTGCATATGTCCTAGCTGTGATAGTTTCGTGTTAGGAATGTTGATTATGTGCGCTTGTTTAACCACGGGCAATGACTCAATCATTGTTGCTCTCCCAACCATAGACGATAAACGCTTATCGTCTCCCCCGAGCACTTCTCTAAAGTAGATCTGCAAATTGTGCATATATTTCAAAATGCCAAGAGAGGAAGATTTAATCTTCCTTTATAACTATTGGTGGTGCCCCTTCACCAAGGGTCACCACTCTTCTAGGTTGGCCCAATTAATTATATAAATGTCTCGTATAATTAATTCATATAATTATATTAATATATAATTAATATTATAATCATAACCCATATAATTAATATATAATTATATATCATATAATTCATTATCAATACAATTATATTATAATATAATTATTATATTATCACAACCTTTATGTTATCTATGTCGGCCTGAAGGAATCCGACCATAGCTACAATAACATTAACACTCCCTCTTAGCTAGGGAGGAATCCTTCTCGATATTTGAGTTATGTAGTGATATCCAGCATGGCTACTCCCAGAGTGTGGGTCCATCATGGCTACTCCCACGAATGGAAATGCAAATGAACATAAGCGCCCATCACAGAATCACTCAACGTGATGTCGTTATCTCATCATGACGTTCACCATGGCTACTCCTAGAGGGTGAATAAACACAGGTGCTAAGTCATGGAGTCTCTCACATGACATCCACCATGGCTACTCCTAGAGGGTGAGTAAACACAAGTGCTAAGTCATAGAGTCTCTCATATGACATCCACCATGGCCACTCCCAGAGGGTGAATAAACACAAGTGCTAAGTCACAGAGTCTCTCACATGACATCCACCATGACTACTCCCAGAGGGTGGATCCACCATGACTACTCCAAAGGGTGGAACAAGGGCTTTCACCTCAAACTTCTCTCTCACAAAGAAGAATGCATTAACAAGGGCTTGCACCTCAAACTTCTCTCTCTGTCTGAGAAGAATGCATTATAGTACATCTCTGGAAGTCATTGATGCTGAGACTCCATCTCAAAAATGGCTTCATTCTCCACAATTCCAAGCTTGTCTCGAAAATGCACAAACTTTACTTTGGCAAAGGGCTTGGTGAGAATATCGGCCATTTGATCATCAGTGCTAATGTACCTCAACTGAATAGCACTCCTTTGCACCTAGGTGTCGACATAAAGGCCTTCCAGCCTACACACATGGAACTCCATCCCATGAATCATAGTCCTCTGAGTGCTACAGTTTCCTGATCACTAGAGAAACAATCTCGACATGGTCCACACCCTCTGAACCAATATGACCAAGATCCTCGGAAGTTAGCTGAAGCAGATCCTCTAGCTAAAGCAGATCCTCTAGCTGCTCCCTCTGTCACGAAAGCATACCTTTCTCACATGGTCCCAATCATGGAAGATATCTTGCTCCAAGAGACTCATCATCTGACATGATCCACAGACGGCTGAAAGTGCTAGATCCAAGACCACCTTGGACCTACTGTCATAACATCAAGCCCTAGGCAAGACAGGAATATGACCATCCTGAGATTAGAACAAAATCCCCTCATAGTCCCCTCCCTCTCTGTGATTCATTGCTCTGCAAATCAATCTCTATATTGAAGGAGCGAATGACAATTCCATATTGTTCCTAGAGCAATGAATTCACAGACACTAATCACACAGAAAACTTCAATCTCTTACTCATGCGGTAGCTAGTATTGCTTTGTGGAAAGTGGCTTGGTACCAATAACTCCACCCCTCAAAACTGTCGTCTCCTAGCAATCTATACACAAGAAATAAAACACCTCAAATCACCGGTGTCTTGTCTTGTCAAGTCATGTTGAAAGGACACCAACAAAGTTTTCACCCGATTGATACTCTGTTTCCAAGCTTAGAAAACTCAATTTTTGGTATTCAAAAACTATAACTGAGCTGCAATCAAATACAAAGTTGCACAATCGAACAATACTCTTCAAACGACAGCTACACAGGGAAAATTGTCAAGGCCTCTTGCATCTGACTTAAGCTTCAACAATGAAAACTCTCGACTCTTGCTCAATAAACTTCTGTCCTACACAATAGTTTAGCAAAACTTGCAACTAATCTCAAAGCGTCAAATTTCTGACACAGATGGGAATTGCCAAACACATTACCAACGACATTTCAGTCAAACATGTATTCACGCCCAATACGACAAAAGTAGGTTCCACAAAATGGTGAAGATTGAGTTTCCCGTGAGTTCTCCAATGCACGTAGTTTGCAAGAAACTCACGAAGCTAGAACCAAGCTTCTGTGAAAACTCTTAAGCTATTAATCACGCCTTGGTTTGTGATGCCGTCTCTACCCAGTAAGGATCCTGTCAATGCCAACTCAGAAGACTCGGTACAGAATTCCCAATTCCGTTCCAAAACCAATTGAAGTACTTTGTTGCTGTAATATGAAACGACATGCTAGTTTTCTGAAGATATTCTCCTCGCAAGTTGAGATGCTTTCTCGGTGGTATATATATATATATATAGACACGCTGAATAAATCACTGAAAATGAAGGCGTCACTTTTAATAATGTCTCCACGGCTTCAGAAAAACAACAATCGAGTCCTATGGTGTTAAAATACTAAGCATTATCTTCACTTAAAACGACACTGAAAGCACTCCTAGAGATGTCGCAATCCTTCAAAACCAATAAATTTGAATAATAAAATGCTTCTTTCACCCAAGACTTCACGCCATGTGCTGTTTAGCGATACTAATTAAAACATTTTCCATTCGTTTGGTAGCCTCAGAATATACAAAGGCTCTATTATATCATCCTTAAAATATAAATGGCCTGTATTAAATATCATACTGGCCATTAATCCTCCCATGACAATATATTTGAGCGAAAACTATTTAACACCTAACCTTTGAAGAATCACCGCGTAGACCAATTTGGGTTCCACCGATATAATATTACTCTGGTATAACATGTCAAAGCCTTATGCTGATAGATATATGCTGCCCAAATACAAATGTTTGCCAACCTCGAACACAAGTCTCATGGCTTATGGAAATCATGTGAATAAAATATAGTTGTTCCCACCAAGAGATAAACTCAGAAGTTTCTTTATATTCCAATGTAGCCATGTCAAAATTCCACCAACAGTAAATTGTACCTTTCTGTTACTCATAAAAAAGCTTCACAGGCTGGTAGGAAAACCTGGCTCTGATACCATGTTGATTATGTGTGCTCGTTTAACCACGGGCAATGACTCAATCATTATTGCCCTCCCAACCATTGATGATAAATGCTTATCGTCTCCCCCGAGCACTGCTCTAAAGTAGATTTGCAGATTGTGTATATATTTCAAAATGCCAAGAGAGGAAGATTTAATCTTCCTTTATATCTATCGGTGGTGCCACTTAACCTAGGGTCACCACTCTTCCATGTTGGCCCAATTAATTATATAAATGTCTCATATAATTAATTCATATAATTATATTAATATATAATTAGTATTATAATCATAACTCATCTAATTAATATATGATTATATATCATATAATTCATTATCAATATAATTATATTATAATATAATTATTATATTATCACAACCTTTATGTTATCTATGTCGGCCTGAAGGAATCCGACCATAGCTACAATAACTACAACCTTTATGTTATCTATGCCGGCTTGAAGGAATCCGACCATAGCTATAATACCATTAACAAGGAAGTCTTTAGTCATCGTGATTTTTGTTGCCTAATTTGTTCCCTAAAAGAAGCAATTCTTGACTGTATTTTTTGCATTTTCTTGTGCAATCAGTCTTTTGTGATGCAACTTACAACTCATGTGCCCTTGTGATGGGACAACTTATATATATTTTGGGCATGATTGTTATTTTCATCCTGTGATTTTTGTGACTGTAATTTGTACACGACTTCAATTTCTGATCACGTCTTTCTTTTGCCTAACTCAACTCACAACCTTTAAATACGACCCTGCTCTAGAACTTATCTGCCAAAAAAAATTGGCTGTGACATTTGACAATCTTTGATCTACACATGACACAATTTCTAGTGCTCTTTTCTGCTATAACCTATGAATCCTCTTGGCGACCTTGTGATTCGATCTTTTTTTTGACCTTAGGCTTGGATATCATATTGAAAGAGAGAAAACGCAGTATAATATTATTAGATATTAGAGTATTACAAAGATGTAACATCTTTATATAGAGTTTTAGAGATGTAGTTGACAATAAATAAACATGACAGCTGTCGAAGATTCTAAATGCTAATATAGCAACACAAACACACGACTAGGTCACTATGGTGACTTTGTTACGAAGATAAGCATTATATTTTAACACATGTAAGCTAGGGTATTGGATTCATTAGGCATTCTTTGATTTTTAAGAGACAAAGATCTTCTATTTTATCTTGAATTGGGATGTGCAATAAATTATCTGAACACTATCTAATCATATATTTTTCACAATTACTATTGATGTGGTTCTTAAAGGTGAATCAAATTCAATGTTGCATTCAAGTCATTTTTGACAAATACAGGATTAAAGCCTATGATACCGCAAGTTTTGGGGTGGGGACAACAAGGGTCAGGGGGATGTGTTTCGGGGAAGGGGATGGGAGGGAGCCATTTTAAGGGGATGACAATTAGACAACTTAAAAAGAGATTAAAATTTAAAAAGTATACAGCATTTCAAATATTCATACGATACCATTGAGAAAGCAATCATCATATACATCATAGAACCATAACACATAATATTCGATTTCAATTGAGATTTTCATTTCATAGAAAGCGACAAACAAATTTGAAGTTAGATTTTAACATAATTTATTTGCATTCATTGACAAGTTGCATATATACTATATCAAAATTACTACAAAAATACCCTAAGGCTGCAAGTTTCAACTACAAAATAACAAATATATAGAAATATGCAGCTATCTCTAATCAGCCTATCCTTACATTGCATCAAAATTAGAGTCCGAGTCACTGCCACTATGAGAGGTTGTCTTATCCTAATCCACTGGAGTACCAAGTAATAAATCATGTACCTTATCATCATCAACCTTTGTAGTATCTTCGGGATCAACATCCCAACGTGCAGCTGGAGTTTGACGATACTCCATAGTGTTTTTTCTCTTGGAGCTGCAAATATTTATGCATAGCCACTAGCTTCTCCATTCATCTAGAGGTAGGCATATTCCTCTTTATTGATTGCATGAAGCTATATGTGGACCAAATCCTCTTTGCAACAGAGGTACTAGCAACTTATGAAAGGAGTTGAGTGGCAAGCATCTTCAACTTTGGTGTGTCCTTGCCATTCCATGTCCACCAGTCAATGAGGTTGATTTGAGCTAATGTAGCTCTCCATTAATTGCAGAGGCTTCTGCACCTCAATCACCCTCTGCAACAAAATAAAGTAGCTAGCATATTTGGTATCCATGGGTTGTAGAATTCCTTCCTTGAAAATGCCCTAAACAAAGCAAGTGATGTCTGATGATTGCAAATAAACATTTGAATGCCTCAAGTTTCTAACACCACTTCATTTACCCAATCTATTTTCCCAATTTGTTTCAATGCATTGTTTAATGCATAACCACAAGGGGTCCAAAGAATATGCTTGCAAGTACCCTTCACCTTTGATCTAGCTAATTTGTGTACACAAGCATAATTAGTCACTACTTGCACAAAATTAGAGGTCCAACCTCTTCTATGGTATTCTTCAAAATATGAAATTGG
Source organism: Thuja plicata (assembly GCA_018584345.1). Lineage (NCBI taxonomy): Eukaryota > Viridiplantae > Streptophyta > Pinopsida > Cupressales > Cupressaceae > Thuja > Thuja plicata. Next base: position 327,016 of record MU226535.1, read on the forward strand.
AAGCTTACACCCTCTCCCCTGAACAATCAATATCTCTAAGAAAATAAGAGCATGTTTTGCATGTGACAGTGACATTGATGAGTGGCCAATGTCTACTATGAGTTCATCCATTCATAATGATAGAGCAATCATGACTTTTCCAAATTTCTCTGTCTCTCAACTCCATCATCATATTCATCTTGTAATACTCCTTATCAAGGAGGGAGGTGTGTAACTTATGATCTCTAGGGGGAACATATGAAGGACCAACAACAAATGGTCTTTGAACATTTGTTTAAAGTATGGAGAGTGTGCCACATCAAATGGTATGGTGTTAGCATAGGAAAAATTGGCAACAAAACTGTCAGCTACACCTTGTGATTGCATGTTAAATATGATTGCAACACTAGTGGACCTTTTTTTTCTTCTTTGACTCTTAGGGTCAACAGTAGCAGCAGCAGTAGCACTAGACAATGATGCACTAGGCTGCAAAGCCTCGATTGGTATTCCTGTTTTTTTTCCTTCACCCTCCATGTGCAGCCAAGGTATGCCTTCTCAGCTAATATTATGGTTTTACAAAATTTTACACCTTGAAAAGGTATGCCTATAAGATGGGAGTAAATTCTTGTGTAGCTGCCTCTGTACTGCTCCTTGCAAATATGGCATAATCATACTCACTCCCCCTTGATTTGTTTTTTCATGTATGGCTGTTGCAAACTGTAGAAGAGTTTTTTTTTGAATTAAATGGCCCCTTTATGTAATCTTTCAAGAAGCTAGAAGGTCATTGAAATGGATTGTTTGAAATACTCACAATTCTTGAACTTCCATGGCATGCTTTTTCAATTTCAATTTCAATTTCTTGATCCTCACTACCCTCATTGCTGCTAGTGTTGATTGTTTTTAATTTTTTTTGGTTGAAAATGTAAATCAAACGTGCAAATAACAAAAATAAAACACAAACAAACAAAAACCCCTCTTAAGTATTTGAAATTTTGACAAAAAAAAGAATGCAAAAATAATTTGTAAAAATAAATAAAAATATTGAATTTACTTCAAATGATGGAGAAATGATCTTCTTTTGCTCTTTGCTCGCTTTTCTTTCCTTCTTTCACTTGGCTTCTCACAATTGTGCTCTTCTTTTTTCTTTTCACACTTCGTAAATTGACACAAATGAACTCTTTTTCTTTTGTTTTGTAATATTGTTTTTAGGTTTAGGTTTTGTGCAACGATGGCCCCCACACCCCTTTACTTTTCATTACTTGATGTGTTTTATTTTTAATGAAACATATTGTTGTTGGGCTGTAGAGATGGCTAGCTGCCCTTGGGACAGTTGGGGGTGTCTAGGTGTCCCCTATCCGTCTCAGGGATGGCTTGCCGCCCCCATAGCGTTTCTAGTGTTTCCTCAGATGTCCTTGGGAAGTTTCCTTTTTTGCAGGCAACAGGGTGACGTTTCTGACCTGTCCCCGTGTCCCTTGGACGTTTCTGAGTAGGGATGACCCCAATTTAGACTGGAAAGTGTCCCAGGGTTACGTAGATTAAAACCAATGGCAAGCAGTTTATCACACAACACAACTGTTATAAGATGGATCTAAAGAGGCTATTGAAGTTATTTTGTTCCAGTCCTTTAATGCTCTTTATGGATTATGATTTTATAGCAGAGGTTTCGATCCGTGACTTTTATCTGAAACACATTTGTCCTCTTTGATTAAAGTACATGGAGTCTAACGTCGAACAAAAAGAAAGTTGGATGCTTTCATTTATGATAAAAATAACGATTTAATTTTTCTTTCTAAATGAGCTTTCTCAAAGCACATCATTGCACTTTGTGAAATGGATCGTGAAAGAAGGGAAAAACAGAACCATTTTCAAGGATATGTATTGCGTGTTTCTAGAAAACTAAATAATTTGAAGCTAAGGACTGTAGGCAACCCTATCAATGGTCAGTTGCCCTTAGGAAAGTATATTTATGAAATTTTTAAGTGGAATACCTTAATGATAGGCAAGAGAATTTCTATTTTATTGTTATTGTAGATCATTTCAACAATATGTGCATGATACTCTGTAGGAAGGCTACATCAGGGCAGTGAATGGTGCAAAATTTGCAAACCATTTACAGGTGTACTTTGGTTTGGTAAAATCTGTAGGTTAGATTGGTATGCTCATTTGTGCAGCAGCATTTGGAAGATTTGGCAGTGTAAGATGAACATGAAGTTGTTGAGATGAATAATTTTCTACCGATATGAAGATAGAAAATATGAAGATAGAGATATGAAGATTAACATCTCTATTACATAGTAATAGAGATATTAATCTTAAAAACTTGAGAGAGAGTTCGCCTTTTATCCAACATTAAAGTAGGGTAGTTGACATCTCAACAAATTCATCTCAATCGAAAGCTCCAAGGTTTCTTACCGTAATCCCTGTTAGATGCATATTTGAGCAAGAAATTACATTGAAGATTGCAGATAGCTCAAAAGCCAATTATTGGCGATTCAGATCTTGTATACTTAATAATCTCAAAAACTTGAGAGAGAGTTCGCCTTTTATCCAACATTAAAGTAGGGTAGTTGACATCTCAACAAATTCATCTCAATCGGAAGCTCCAAGGTTTCATATCATAGTCTCTGTTAGATGGATATTTGAGCAAGAAATCGCAGTGAAGATTGCAATTAGCTCAAAAGCGAATGAAGCTACAATATTCTTATAGAAGATAAACTAGATTTCTCAGAAGGTGCATGGGCAACTACAGCATTCTCAACAGAAGGACAAACCTGAATATGACTAATATTGAATATCTCATAATTTCTATGTTGGCCATTTGATATGGTTATACCTGAGCAACAACACATTTCAAGAGAACGGTCAAAACTCAAAGCGACTCGCTGCTATGAATTGGAATTAATGTTTTGCAAAGAGATACCATCAAGTATCTCCCATGGATAGTTTGAACATTTTCAAATTTACCACTTTCCGAACTAAAAAGCATATGCATATATATCTCCTCATCCACCATGGACAGTTTGATTGTTTTCAAATTTACTACATTTCCAACTAAAAAATACATGCATTTATGGAGGCTGGATCTGAACAGAGATTTCTTTCTTTTGAATCCCAAGGTGGTGAGGGATAATTCTCCATATGTCAAATGACTAAATTTTGAAGTACCAAAAACTTTGTGAATAGGGAGGTAATCAAAATGGATCATGAAAAAGGAAATCCACATGTTCAAAATTATGAAAACTTGTTTGCATTCTTTTTATTAGACATACAACTGTTATTTTTTAGTGAAAATGAAAAAGACAGTCTTCATAAGTGGCTCTTGGTTGTAAATTTTACTTTGTTTTAGGTATTTTGAGAAGTTGGTGGATGAGGGTATGAACAATATTCAGCCATATGCAGCTCTAACTTTGAGGGCACTATTTTTTTTCATGTCTTTGATTGGAGAAAACAATGTATTCAAGTAGAAATTACTTGAAACAAGTAGAAATGAGGTAAATCTCTATACATCAAGCTCATCATTTAGGTGGTAGCAATTGAATACGGGAAGTAGTACTTCTGATTAATGGCACCATATCAGGGCAGACGGGCTACACAATTGGAAAAAAATGCTTTGTTTTGCATAGCCAATCAAAGAATTGAAGAGGCAATCTTAAGTTTTCCTTGTTGGCCATTTCTGATGGATAGGGAGTTATGAAACATGAGACCATTGTACTCTAACTGAAATAGGCATGAGATTTTGTTGGAAAACGATAGTAAAGTTAGACCCAAAGGAAGATATATGAAAGTTTTTATGGAATGTGGACACTGGGGCCTATTTTAATGAATATAAAAAATTGAGAATCATATTTTAAAGAATAGATAGAAGTCCACCCAATAGAGTAGATCAGCCTCTACTAAAGATGCACATACCATGATGGATTTATGCCTGGTATGAAAACTTGTTTCAATTCTTTTTATTAGACATACGACTGTTTTTTTTAGTGAAAATGGAAAAGACAGTCTTCATAAGTGGCTCTTGGTTGTAAATTTTACTTTGTTTCAGGCATTTTGAGAAGTTGGTGGATGAGGCTATGAACAATTTTCAGCCATTTGCAGCTCTAACTTTGAGGGCACTATATTTTTTCATGTCATTGATTGGAGAAAACAATGTATTCAAGTAGAAATTACTCGAAACCTAAGTTAGTGATTCGGGTGCGGATGCGGGTACAAGAATCGAATGCGCAGATGCTTGAAATTTTTTTTGAGGGTTTTGGATGCGTTTGGGTGCGTTCATATATATGTATGTATGTATAAAATGCAAGAAATATGCAGAATTAAATCATTTGATAATATGATACTTCATCATTGATCAAGATAAATATTAAATGCCAATTGATAGTTCACAAATATTCAAATAAGCAATATCATATACATCTATGTTCATGATTCCAATGATTAAATAAATAATAAATATAATATTAGAATAATTAAATAATTAATTATTATATAATTTATTATTAATATAATAATATAAAATATTAATAATTAAATAATTAATAAATAATATAATATAATATAATTAATACAATAATATATTGAATATAATAGTAATATTAAACTTTTAAGTGAATGATTTTCACTTTATAATGGAATTTTTAAAATTTTTTAAGCATCCCCATGTGCAGAGGCTTCCGGATGCAAGCCGAAGCCCACAGGGAGCGTAGCATGTCCCTATGGATGCTCAACGCTGTGCATCGTCAAGCATCCACAGGGAGATGCTACGCTCCCTGTGGGCTTCGACCCACATCTGTGCCCGCTTCCGCACCACTACGCATTCGCCTCCTCACCAGGTGCCTTGACCAGCGAATCGGTAACTAAGCTTAAAACAAGTAGAAATGAGGTAAATCTCTATACATCAAGCTCATCATTTAGGTGATAGCAATTGAATACGGGAAGTGGTACTTCCGATTAATGGCACCATAGCAGGGCATACGGGCTACATGATTGAAAAATGCTTTGTTTTGCATAGCCAATCAAAGAATTAAAGAAGCAATCTTAATTTTTCCTTGTTGGCCATTTCTGAGCGATAGGGAGTTATGAAACATGAGACCTTTGTACTCTAACTGAAATAGTCATGAGATTTTTGTTGGAAAAGGATAGTAAAGTTAGACCCGAAGGAAGATATATGAAAGTTTTTATGGAATGCGGACATTGATGCCTATTTTAATGAATATAAAAATTTGAGAATCATATTTTAAAGAATATATGATCTACACCCAATAGTGTAGATCAGCCTCTACAAAAGATGCACATACCATGATGGATTTATGCCTGGTAACTCCTTCATCACATGCTATTTTTCCTAATGAAGCACTGAGAGGGAATAAAAGAAACAAGGTTTCAATTAGAGGATAAAGATGAGAAAGAAGAACTTCCAGGAAGTTATACCTGCCCCAGGCATGCCTTTTTCTTGAACATTCCCCAAAATGACCCCAATATTATATGTGAAGTGTCTTGGAGATTAGCATTAAACATATTTGGAAGGAATTGACCACTGAGGATTTTTGATTGAAGGCCTGCTACATTGAAATGAAAGAGAAGAAGCAAAGCTTCGTAAATGTAGTTGGTAGCTCTTCAAGATGTCGGAATTAATCTAAAGGAAAAGAAAAATGGAATTAAATTGCCGAGCCACTTAAACTAAGGTGTGATAAGGCCTAGATTTATTGTCTTCTAGGTCACCTATAGTATTGCTACCTGAGAAAGATGTTTTAGTACATGTTTGGGGAACTCTCTAGTAGCTTCCCTGATTGTAATTGTTGTTCTATGGGGAGAATCTATTTTACATGAGATTGCTTTGCAGAGTACCATTTGTTCAATTTCCAGTACTGGGCATCGCCTATATCTTTTTCTCTCTAGTTTAATTTTGAAATCTTGTTTGTTATTTGCACATAATTTGAAGCATACCATTGCCTAGAAATTTTTATTATATCTAGATTTTGTGATTGGTAGACGACATACTATAATGGTCAAAAATTTCTGGTAATGCTTTTACAGATGTTATTCTGTATCTTGAAAATTTCAAAGCCCATTTATTGATGACTATGACATCATTCCATGCCCTTCCATGATGTTGTTAGTTTGTCTGGGGTAAATTCCAACAATAATATTTTAAGCAATTGAAGAAGAACTTGAAAAAATGCATCAGATTAGGCAAGAGGAGCTTGCTGGTGCAAGGAGGGAAGCAGTCATCACCTAGAATGATTCTTGGGAGCTTTAGTGAACTATGTTAGGTATATCTAGTAGCTGAAGTTGTGGATTCAATCTTTATTTACTGGAAAAAGAAAGTGCAATCTGTACAATCAACAACATTGCAGTCCTTGGAAACCTAGAGTCATTTGTGGCAGGCCTGTTCCTTCAAGTGAATTAGATTTTCACTGCTGTCAAGTTGGTGATTAAATGTAAAAAAGAAACAGAATATAAGATTGCTGATATATTTTCCAGATTGCCAAGGACTAAGAGAGCTGAAGGAAATGCATCATGCAATTGGATCCTCTTACCATAAGGAATACAAGCAACAATATGGAAAATATCTAAGGTTCTAGGAGGCTTACGCTTGATAGAATGAGGATGTACATCAGATTTCAAGTAATCAACAAGTTGTTTTTAGGAGAAGGATTTTAGGAGTGGAGTGAGGAAAGAGGCCCACTCTTCTAAAGTCATCTGACACTTTGACGTTGGCAAAACTTGCTAACTTTTAGCAACAGTTGCATTATCAGCTCTGTTTTAACTTGTTTCATGTAATTGCAAATCATTCTAATGTTCACTTAGTGCACTGCTTCTGTTGTTTATACCATATTGATAAATGGATAAATAGTTTTTTTTGAAATTATGAACTCTATGCCATAGAAAGTATGATAGCATTTTCCTTTTCTGAGCTAAAAAAAAGACATGTTTTCAAAATCATCAGTATTTTGTTTCAAAGAGATGTTTTGTTTTTAGATTTTCTAATATCAACATATGAGTAAAACATGCATGTGAAATTAACCAAACAACTTTAATTCGTATACAATTCTTGAAACTTAGGAAACTGCACTCTGATGATTTGTTATAATTCCATTTATATTTATTTTTCCAGATATTTTATTTTTTCTTCAAAAGATTTAGAAGAATGGGGTCGTGATCCAGAAAGTTTTCATCATGATCAGGACATGATTCAGTGGACAGAGAAGTTGCGTCCTTGTGCTGAGGCACTGTATCTGACATTATTTGAAAATTATCGGCAGGTGTGAATGGTATCCTCATCCCTGTTGGCATTTGTCTGTGCATGTGCACATGTTCATAACCCGCATGTGCCCACTTGCACCTGTAGTGTTTGTGTCTCTGTAAAATCTTTTTTTCATCTTTTAATTTTGTCCTTCATGGTATTCTTGTCTACTTTTATGATGTATAGGGTATGCTTTCATGCGTGTATGTGTGCACCTCTTGTGAGCCCACTTGTACATTTAGTATATGCGTCTTGGTAAATTCTTTATCCCATCTTTGAATTTTTATCTTGAATTGTATTTTTGTCTACTTTTATAATGTATAGGGAATGCTTTTGTGTGTGTGTGGGTTTCATGCAATTTTGTATGTGCCTGTGCCTGTGCCTGTGTCCCTCATATGCTTACATGCCCACATAGTATTCGCGTCTTGGTAAATCCTTACTTTATCTTGAATACTTTTCTTGTATGGTGTTCATGTCTACTTTTATAATGTATAGGACATGCTTTTGTCTGAGATGATTTTGTGGCATGTAATGTTCTGATTGATGCAAATGCTACTTATGGTGTTATTGGGGTCTACAGAAACAGTACTTAATCCTCTCCTGTTCATATTTTTAGTTGTCTAGATTCCTTGTTTGTCTTTTGCTTTCTGGGTTTTACCTCATTGCTTTATTGTATGATGTATCTTTATGGGTCAAGTTTCTTTTGCACTCATTTTTCTGTTGCAACATCACCATATAAATTTGTTCCTATATAGAAGTCTTCCTGCCCTGTTGTAGTTTTGTCTAATAAATGCAGAAGTTTTGGGAGTGTGAATTCTTATCGCACATTGTGTCTCACAGGTTTTAGCTCCCATGGTAGTTGATATTCTTAAGGAGGCAATGAGTAATTGTCTTGCAACAGAGGCTGAGATAACACAGCAAATGCTTCTCAAGGAGGCTGCTTACAGTGCTGTTGGAATGACTCATTATGAACTTTCTAATTATCTAAGCTTCAAGGGATGGTGTGTACCCTTTTCTTTTCTTATTTGATTTTATTGAAACCATACCAGGGCATTTCACATTTGGGAAGTTCTAAAGCATCTGCCTTCAACATCTTGTAGTTTATGTTTGAGAGGAGCAACTGACTTTAATTACCTAAAGTTTTGCATGAAGTGGATATGCTTCAATAATGATATTTGGTTCTGTAGTTCACTCGTAAAGCTGAATATTCAATATTATTGTTGTAGGTTTGAAGGAGCTCTTTTGCCAGAACTCCGTAATACACATTCAAACCGATGGATTATTCGTCGCAGGGTTGCATGGCTTTTTGGCCAGTGGGTATCTGAGGTTTGTTAGAATAATTATAATTAGTTTGATTGCTTGGTTTGCAAATTCTAATGAAAATGCTTAACAAAATTTTACTATTATTTTCATTACACCTGTGTGAGGTTTCTGGTCTAGATTATTCATCACAGTCTTACCATTTGGGTATATTGAATATTCATATAGGTAGCAGCATAGAGAAATAGAATGGGTACTACATGCAATTCTGTGAAAATTCAAGATAAAGACATACTTTTGTTGTTGGAAAGTCCTGCATGCATGTTGTATAGTAGCTGCTAATGAAGCTCAGTAAGTTATTGGATGTTTGCTGATAGGGATGTATTACAAGTGGACTGCACCTTGGTTGGAATGATGATTACTATTAATGGTTAACTAGTTAATGAAGAAGTTGGTTAAATGGTTGTTAGAGATGATAATATTGTATGGAATTTGTAATGGGCTTTGAGGATTTCAACAATAGTTTGGAATTATTAAGCACATAAGCAGGCTTTGCTAAAGAGTTGGGCATGACAAAAGATTTGGGCATTGCCAGAGAGATTGACATTGCTAGACAAGTACCCACCAAACAGTGTCAGTATGGTAGATGAGTTTGCCAACAAAGGACATTTGGTGGAGTGGTTCATATGACAGAAAGGTTGCTTGACAATTTAAATTTGGACTATTGTTGTGTAGGGTATGCTTTCATGCGTGTATGTATGGTAGATGTATTCATATCACATATTATTTTGGTCTAACTTTGGTGGATCACTTGTTGAAGTGCTCTCATGGATTGGTGGAAGAACTGTTACTAACAGTGAATAAATTAGCTATGCTCCACGGAGTTTCCGGGATAGGGACGTTTTAGGGGACGGGGACGTGTTTCCAGTACGGGTACGGGTCAAAGCCAAAATTTAGGGGACGGGACCTTAGGGGACAACGATTAAAAATATAGGGGAATTTATATATAGAGAGAGATAACTCAAATATGCATATCATAACAATGATAAATTATTCATCATAGACAGTTTAGAGGCTCAATACATAGCAAATTAACAAAATTCAAATACTAAGTACTTTCATTGTAAAAATATGGCGTAGATATAGCAAAAACGCCCAAAGGCTCCAAGTATCATGCATGCAATCAAAATTACATAAAGAGAAGTCCAACTAAAATACTAAAAGTAAATAGTAAACAATAACATAGAAGTTCAACTCCATAATCGGATGTCCATAATAATCTCCTCTTGCAACTCCAAAATGCAATCTTTCCTCACTGTTGTTGCTGCTCTATGTTTTCCTCCTCCTCTTAGCAACTTTGATAAAACTACAAATGAGAAGAAGACTTACACTTTTAGTGTTTTAATGGTCAAATTAGGGTTTACATTATTTTATTATAAGCTAGAAGCCACGTGGGGCCCGCGCGGTCTAATAAATTTTTTTAAAAATGTGTTTTTTTTGCTTTAAGCGCCGTCCAAGTGCCGGCTGGAAAATAGGGGACGAGAATCAGTACAGGGAACGGCTGAGGGACGGCCACGCCATCCCCGGTACTGATTCCTGTCCCCAAGTTTCGGCTGGTCTAAAAATTGCCGTTTTGGGGACGGTCCCCGATTAGGCCTATTTGGGGACGGCTTGGGGGACGGCAAAAATCCGTCCCCGCGTCCCCGTTCCGTCCCCGGTACGGGAATGGGTCCAAAATTCTAGGGGACACGTCCCCGTGGAGCATAGTAAATTAGTGATAGTGCAACTGTGATTGATTTTGTGATTACTGGGCTCAAGTCAAATAATTTTATCATTTTGTGGAGAAGTTGCCAGTAATATCTTTCAAAGGTGAGTGGATGATTTCTTGGACTACTATAGTGCTGTCTTGGGATAGTGTCTTACTTTTCCAAAGGCCAATTGGGATGGTCAGATGAGTTCAGGGAATAAAGGTTGAAGCTTTTCGGCTGTGATCTTTGAGATTATCCTACAGAATAGGAAGGTGAGCTAAATTATTTAAAAGCATAGTTTTAGCCTCTAGGACTTGGACTCATATTGATATGGTACTTGGTAGGTTGATTTTCAGCTAAGAGTTGGGCCAACAACTTTGCAAGGAAATCTTAAAAAACCTAGCAAAGTCATCCAAATGTTGACCACGCCACAAAAGAGTTCTCCCTGCTGCAAAACGTAGTTATTTTTTTGCAAGGATCTTACAACGCAAAAAGCCGGATGCTTGAAATGAGGGAGGAATGTTTTGCAGACTAAATTACTACTTGACTTGTAATTCAAGTTACAACATAGACTAATGCATTCTTATGCTAGAATAAGTTTGTATTTCTGATGGAATGAAAACCTAAAGAATACAGTAAAATGTAAATGGAAATAAATGGATAAGCTCAAGGAATTTTACATTGGAATCATTATGGGTAAATCAGCTTGAAAATGTTAGATTCCTTCAACTTGAGGCAATTGTAAAGAGGAGGATATGGACTATACTTGTAGAAATCAACTACTACACTTGTCCCAACTCATTATTACCTCTATTTCTTGTATAAACAACTGAAATCACTTACTGTAACTTTCCATATTCCAATGTTTACAATGGATTATGCCTCATTTTAAAAAGTATTGTGGTCTCTTTCCACACATGGATCTTTAATTGTTGGGACTTAGAAGAAACACCATTTCTTAGCTGTTTTTTTTATTGGACTTGCTGTCAGATTTGGGCAAAATTGCTACTTTTTCGGATGAAATGTCTGCTGCCAAGAATGCGAGCATCCCATCTTAAACAAACTAATTAGTTTTACATCATTAACTTTGTCTATCAATGCAACCATGTCACTAACTCCAATGCTGCCGACTTTTAGGAATAGGTTACTAGTTTGAATGGTCAGATGTGAAGACAACTTTTCTATATGATGATTTGGCAGCGGAGATCTACGTGACAGAGTAAGAGCACTTTGTGGTGTGGTGTAAGGAGGACATGGTTTGCACTTTGCAGGATACCTCTTAATGGCCTCAAAAACACCCCTATATCAAAAGTTTGATCCTATGTTATTGGAGTTTGGCTTTGTTAGAGCTAAGTAAGATTCTTGTGTTCTTTTCAAACATGTTGGTGATCATTTACTGTTATTTCGCATCATTGTTTTTAAAAACTAGTAAGCAAATGATTAGTGCTTTTAAATCTTAGATATAAAAAACACGGGATAACTAAGTTTATCTTAGAACATGGAGATTTGGAGGGATAGAGATAATTGAAAACTCTAGATCAATTAGAAGAAGTATGTTAACTTTATTTTGTAGAGATTCAAGAGGGAGGATTGTGAATCAGTGAGTGTTCCAATTTTGTGGGAACAAAACTTTCTATTGATTAGTGTCTTTCAATACTAGATGAGATAGAAGACATGAGCCATGTCCCCTATGCAAGTGCTAATGGTAGTCTTACGTATGCTATGGACTGCACTAAACCAGACATTGCCTAAACAGCTGGAGCTTTCAGGTAAGGTATATGTTGGATCCAAGCAAGGAGCATTGGACTCTAGCGAAGAGTCTTTAGGTATCTCAAAGACACAGTAGAGTGTTAGCTTTACTACTAGGGAGGATACACTTTGCGTATGATAGTGGAATACAGGGATTTATGGATTCCATTTGGGGTAGTGATGTGGATAGTAAGAGGCATATGGATGTGTATGTTTTTACTTTGTTCAGTGGCACAATTATTTGAATGAGTGGGTGAGAGATTATAGTTGTCCTTTTGACTATAGAGGTAGAGTATGTGGCAGCCACTCATGTTTACAAGGTGGTAGTTTGGCTTTGGAGATGTATTTGGACATCGAGTTCATACTTGATAGAATGGTGATTCAGTGTGACAATTAGACTGCCATTCACTTGATTCCTACCTTTCATACATAGACAAAGAACTTTGGTGCAGCCTCACTTTTTTTGTGACATGCTGGAAGATAAGAGGGTTATGGTCAAGAAAGTGGATACGTCGTTGAATGTTGCAGATGCATTGACAAAGATTGTAAGCACAAAGAAGTTCCAATGGTGCAAGATGGGTATGGAGTTATGCCCTTAGCATTCAGTTCACCATTTTGAGTACCCCTCATGACTCTTGTAGTGTCGTGTCCCCACTTGGTCGGCCAACACAGTAATCAATAAATATTTAAAAATCAAATCAAATCAAATCAATAAATAGCTGCATCGGTCAAGTCTAAATAATAATATTATATACAAATAATAATATCATTATAGATTAATGATAGTAATTCTAATAATGAATTATAATTTTTCTTTGTGGGAGTCCTCAGTCGACACACTTTTGAATTTCAAAATTATGGCACCGACTTTTGGAACCTAGGTACTAGTGCTAAAGATGTATAAAGGAGAAAGCTTGTCTCCATTTTCGGGTATTGGATCATATTTTGCCAATTTTTATCAAGCACACAAAGTTTGTAAATGTGTTTGGGATGAAATCCCCAGACCGTATTCTGGTTAGGATGCAACCCCTACCCGATTTTGAGACAAAATTCCACTGTTAGAATGAATTCATGATGGGATCTTTTGCTGAAATGATTGGATCTGATGAATCTATGAGGCTGTATCTGCTGCTTCTAGATGATGGGAGTCAGCTAAAACATAGGATGGGTATACCCTAGGTAAGTGTTTGAACTTTGGGTAGTTGACAGATTGAGAAAGAATGTTTTGGTGGTCAAACCAGACAGAGAATAATATATATCCTCACATACTTTAGAATGCCAAGGTGAAGGTTTAATTTTGAGGCAGTCGTATACTCTCCTTTGGAGGTGTTAATTATTTTTCTTAGAAAGAAGAAATTATATTAATGTCCATGAATGACTTAAGAAGAGATCAATGAGGCTTGAACATACAACTGTTACTATAGAAAAGTACTTTGGCAAAGAGGGCTCTATACGCAAAGCTAACAAAATAAAGCAAAGAAATTTAAGAAGACTGTGAAATAGATTAATAGGGATGAACTTAACACTGTCATTCCATAACAAGTACAAGTGCAAATAGCTGTGCAAAGGTAATGCCCTTCAATGAGGTGGGACCTGATTAACACCAAAGCCGGCAGCAAAAACCATCTGGGGTCTGTTCCTCCCCATGCATTGGAAGAGCTATTGATTTGTGCTGGAATTGGCTGGAACTGTGCTTTGAGGTCATTTGTTGAGATTCATTAATTTACCTGCAGTATGGGTCAATTTAACATGAATAAAAATATTTGATTTTCACTTCTTTAACTTAAAATTTTAACACAAGTAGTGAAAAAGACTCTTTGCTATGATTATAATTAAACTGAAATAGATGCCTTCACTATATTAATACTACAGTGCAGCGACTTCGGTACTAGGTTAACATTACCAGAGACAGATAGTTGCTATCACATGTATTAAACATAGATTATAGATTAATATCATGCTTGTTCGTGTTCATGACTTGAGTATTCACTTGTCTGCGTGCATACATTTGCATGTGTGTCATTGGCTGTGCAGGCATGCATGGGATTTGGGTTTGCATCGTCAACAACTGTTTTTATTTATTATGATTGTTATAAAGATTAATGGTTTTATTCTGTATGGTATTGTTGTTCAATCTTCTAATGGATCGTCTGTTGCTTGTGATATGACAGATCAAGGATGAGATCAGAAGACCAGTATATTGTGAATTGCTTGGTTTGCTACAAGATAAGGATCTAGCCGTAAAAGTACGTTTTTGATATAATTGTTTGACATTGATTGTAAACAGTCATCATCTTGTATTGAAAGTTTATCTGTGTTAGTAATTTTTGTGCGTCAGGCAATCTATATTTGTGAATCATGCTGCTAAACTGTTGTGTATTTTTTTATTTTAACTTAACTTTTAGTTTTTGCTGTATTTCAGCTTGCAGCATGCCGATCTTTGTGTTCTCTTTTTGAGGATGTTGAGTTCTACGAGGAAGACTTTATGGATTATATAACAAGATGCTTGGAGATCTGTTTTCAAGCCATGCAGGATGTGCAAGAGTTTGACTCAAAGGTTTTTTTAATTATTTTCTATTCCTTTGGCAATTGTTAGTTGACTATTTTGAGTTGTAATGTTCTGTCAATTCATAATCTTGCATCATAGCATCTTCCTTGTTCATTTGGGGATTTATCCTCCATACTAGTGTTCATGCTTGTAAGGATGAACAAACTAATCTGAATTCAATTCTCTGGTCAATATCCTTTGTAGAAATATGTTAAGAAAAGGATGTAGCTAACTATTCTTACAACAAAACTCAATAGGAAACAAAACATATTTGGCAGATGCACAAGAAACTATCTACTATAAATCTGCAGTCATCGCATGAAGAAATGAACACTGCACAATAGAATGGAATAGGAACGTCATCATTGTTATTCACTTTAATACTAATATGCTTGTATCTAACATGCTGAAGTGTGCTTTAAATATGATAATTGACTAAAGGATAGCAATAAAATTTTGACCTTTGCTGGCTTTGGTCTTAATTATTCAGTTGAGGGATCCTCCACTCGCAGTACTAGTATTGCTTTTCATACCATCATGTTAGGTTCATGCCCACTTGTTTATTGTTAAGTTTTAGGATCACTGCAAATGTAATAGAACACTCTATATTGTCTGTGTGTTTCAAATGTAGCAATCTCTCTTGCATTTATATTGAGGATGAGGCAAGGAGAGACATGTCCCTTCATGGGACATGTCTATTCATTATTATATGATAATATGATAAATATAATGATGATTGATTATGTAACTATGCCTTTAGAGAGGCATGTCCTCTTCCCATTAATTATAATTTAATCAATCTTTTAATGTTTCATCAATCAATTATTAGTTTAGAATAATAGAATAGATTCATATGATTAATAATAATATAACATATATAATATATATTATTAATCAACATATATTATATGTATTCTAAATGATCATACGACTGAAGCTACAAACATTAACACTCCCTCTTAGCTAGGGAGGATGATCAAACATAATGTGTAGTGGTCTCCCGTGCCAACACTTATGACCCTCACCATAGCTATACAAAACATCAACACTCCCTCTTAGCCAGAGAAGATAAAATCACCTCACTGTGATATCAAGAGATATGATATATGCAAGAATATCAAGTCACATGATATTCACCATAAGTAAAAAAAAAACATTTTAGATATCACCTCAATTTATGATATCAGAGATATGGTTTGACCAAGAATATCAAGTCTCATGATATTCACCATAACTCAAAAAATGTCCTATAGGTAATGTGCACATGTACCCTCAATAATACTTACCATAGGAACATTTATCATCTATCATGACCTGTTTCAGCCATCAGAAGATGTCTATCACAATATAAGGCCATGGTCTGTTGAAGGAACTTAATCCACCATGCAAGATATCATCTATTATGATCTCCTTCAGCCATCATGCCTCAATTTTCTCTGCGTGGTAAGAGACACATAGGTTCATGACCCTACGTGGTCATAACTATTTGTTATGTGCTATAACTCTAACACTTCCTCTTAGCGAGGGAGGATATGCTTAATTAGATAATTGGTGATCTTATTTTGAGCAACCTCATTAATCTCATATGAGTGTTAGCATCAACATCGCTGGGCATCACAAACAGTGTTGAACAATTCTGAGATCAGATCGAACCATTTTGAATAATCAATTTATAATACTATATATATATATATATATCTCAATGCAAGTAGATATTTTTAATAACCGATTGATACTATATATTCAACACTCTCTTTTAGCGAGGGAGGATATGATTATCTCACAAAATGGGGATCTAGTTTCTCATCAATCTCCCACTAGCATCATTAAGATGCTTATCAACACATATGACCTAGAAGGATGTTAGTTATCTAATTTCTGGCACATTCCAGGACAATAACTGAGCATAGTCTATTAGATAACAATCTTGATCTCAGAGACAACATAGTATCATGATCTCCGACTCATTCCGGGACTAATGTAGTCTATCATGATTCACTTATTGTCATGATTTCTGGCACAGTTTGGGACAACAAATTAATGTAGTCTATCATGACAATGGATAAAGAACTCAAGAAATTAACAACACAAGTAGCATCATGATTTCCGTCTCACTCCGGGACAACTACTTAATGAAGTCAATCATGATGCTTTTGTTATCATAATTTCCGACACATTCTGGGACAACAACTTAATGAAGTCTATGATAACAGGTCAATCTATTGTTAAGATCATCACCTTACAATAGTGACCTTATAAATATATCAATGAAAGATCGTCATCAAGTTTACCTCTGAATTGTCAGACTCCCTCTGAATCTGATATCAATCTTCTTTTCCTGCAAGACCATCCCAGAAAAGATCAAGGCAAATAGCTCTTATGGTACGTATAGAAATGCAAATAAGAGAGACTACAATGAGTAGATAAATCTAATATTCAAGGATAATAAATACTTATCTGCGCATCAACATCCTTGATACAAGTTGTTCCAATGAGGGTCCACATACATCAAATCAAAAAACACCTCAGATTATTTGAGAGACATCTCCCCTTTGAATCATCTCCCCACTAAGGATGGTTCAAATGAGAATGTAACATTGGTTATTATTGCCCCCCACAATGTACAATTCCCACTCTTATATCGTTGAACAATTCTCATGTCTTCTTGTGAAATGAATTGATTACTCCAAGAGAGGCGACACTCTATAATTAATGCTTTCTTTATAGAAAGAGACACCTTTCCTTGAATACGTTCTTCTTTGTTAATGCTTGACCACGATTATAACAAATTAATATCTCTTTAATGAAAGCCGCTTTCAGGAATTTCACATAGACCCGTACACATTCTGTCATAACTTTTGAACCACACACTTTCTCTCCAATCGCTCTGGTGAGATTCTTCAAAATTGTTTTTTCACCAACATATCGAAACTTCAGCAAAATCCAACGGTGGATTTGTGAGATATGGTCCATGTACTGAGACTGTATTTTCTGAGATAGCCACACATTCACCATCAACAAACTACTCTCTTACATTTGCAGTCTGGCTCTGATACCATGTTAAGTTTTAGAATCACTGCAAATGTAATAGCACTCTCTATATTGTCTGTGTGTTTCAAATGCAACAATCTCTCTTGCATTTATCTATGAGAGAATCATTACGCGGTACAACATCCGCATCTAGTGACAAGCTATCGGGGAGGACACTTCGTCAATCATGTGATCAAGTTGATAATGATGGAGTTCAAAATTTTTCACTCCCTGTCGAGCCCCTACTACCCGAGAGCCAATGGGTAGGCCAAAGCTACCAATAAATATTGGTCTCGGTAATATACAAGTCATGCGGCGTCGAACAAGAAGATTGGGAGGAAAAGCTTTCGTCACTACTCTGGGCCTACCATAAAACGTACAAAGTGACAACGGGCCAAACACCATTCTAGTTGATGTATAGCCAGGAAGCCATCGTACCTGCCGAGTTTATGGTACCAAGCCTGCAAATAGCCATTGAGAACAGACTGGGTGATATGGAGAGTTTGCGAGAGCGGCTATATGCCTTAAACAAGCTGGATGAACGATGAATGATGACGCAGTGGGCGATGGAGGCAACCCAACAATGTCGAAAATTATGGCATGATAAGCATCTGAGGCGGATGAGATTCACCCCAGGCCAACTAGTTTTGAAGTACAATGGGCGGAATGAAATAAAGCTAGGGAAATTCAAAGTGAGATGGCTGGATCTGTATAAAGTTTGGGATGTTGCGAAGAATGAAGTGATCAAGTTATGGACATTGGATGGGCAGGAGGTTTTGAATGCGGTGAACGGGTTGAAGTTGAAATTGTACCATGAACGACGAAGGAGGAATGACCTAGCTCACCCTGAAACGCCCGATGAGAGGTAAACTGTATTATTGGGTTGGGCAGAATCGAGTGACACTTCAGAATCCAGTGGAGATAGCCTTCGGGTAGTAGTAGGCCGAGTGAGTCACGCAGCAAAGGAGGAGGTAGTGGACTCTCAGATAGGAGTGGACATACTCACACCTTCCAACAGTGGTACTCAAAGAGTCCTTTTCACTCCACTTCTGTCTTGGGTTGCCCAGTTGACCCCACCTACTTCCTTTGGCACGACGGTGACAACTCCCATGCCCGACTTTGGCCAGTTGAGGGCCCCAATCATCATGGTACCTTCGAGTTGGGAGACGATAGTAGTGGCTGAGTCTTCTATTAGCGTAGTTGAGCAGCAAGGAGCGACCAAGATAGTTGTGGCTATAGGGGAGTTGGTACAACAGGAGATGCCGAGTGAGGCGGTTCAGACAGTTGAGACATAGGCCATGGAGGTGGTTGAGACAGAGGCAATAGGAACAGAGTTGGTTGAGAAACCGACATGGATGGAAGTACAGGGGTTGGAGAGTGGTACTTCACAGGTAGATATGAGGGCTTAGCTCAGCCACTTCCTGATGACACCAATGGCCCCTGTCGGAACCGCCATCCTCTCACCATGGTGATAGATACCATCTGAGGTAGTGGACCTAGAGGGAGAGAGTTCACCAGTCAGGCAGTTGGCAGAGAGTCCACCAGTTGGACAGTTGGCCATGACTCCTCGGCGTGATATAGGCATACCAGAGCCTTAGCAGGAGTTTAGTGACCGAGATCAGTATATTGCGGATGTGGTAGTAGGAGCCAGGCAGATAGTGGCCTCGTCTCGGTCACAGGGCCACGCAGTGGTTGATCAACAAGTGGAGGAGTTGTTAGAGTTTGTGAGAATGGGTTGCACTCAAGAGTTCCACCAATGTTTTGAGTCTCGAGGATGGCCCGCCACAGAGACCTTAGAGATGTTGGAGTGTTGGGGCCTTTCGTAGAGTGTGGGGGAGAGTAGGTTTAGTCCCTATTGCGAGAGGTGGAACAGGTCTTCCGTGAGGGCTACTATGAGTTGAGGACTCAACACATGGCATCAGAGGCCGAGGCCTAGTGATTGATAGTAGTGGCGGCCCGAGAGGAGATGACCACTAGACTCCAGGAGATTGAGGAGCATCACAGAGATGAGTTGGCTCAGGCGAGGACTGTGTGGTCAGCTAAGAGGGTAGCTTTGCCAGCATAGTTGGAGGTGAAACGGACATAGAAAGGTGCTATGGAAGCTCAGTTGGAGGAGGTACAGACAGAGAGAGCCATGGTAGAGACTTGCCTGGCTAGTGCTATGGAGGCAACCGACAAGAAGGATAAGGAGGTCCTGGAGGCAACCTATATGGTAAAGACTACTATGGAGCGACAGATGTTGGCTGAGCGCGACCTGAAACTAAGGACAAAGCAGGTATATAAGTTGAGAGCACGACTAGTAGCATCTACACCACCGCCAACATCCTCCTCATTAGGGACGCTTTCTCAGCCTCCACCTCAGTTTTGATTTTTTCCTTCTCTATAGTTATATAGTTATTTCATCCCCATTTTGTTGTGTCGTCCAGAGACGACTTTCTTTTTGGAGGGGATGATGTTGTCAGGTAAAACTAAGTATTGTTAGTACTTGTTAGTTCGGTTGAGGGATAGGTAGTTGGGAATGGTTGCGACAGTTGGCACTCGCAACTCCCTCGACATCTATATATGTCATGGACTTTCTCTGAGAGATATCATGGTAATGTTGGCATTGTGAAACTTGTTGTGTGCATACATTGTAAACACTTGATGGAGTTAATAAAGAAGTATTTGTGAGTTCTTTGGTAATACCGTATTTTGTTATATTTCGTTATATTCTCATATGCATTAAATTATTACCCTACAGGGCAAACACGGTTCAGATTTAGTCTGTACAATAAATGAGGTAGTCAATGTATCCACGATGCCATAGAGTTTACAGAGCCCAGAATAAATCACACTCTTCTCAGAATCTCACATCCTGGAAATGGAGGGGAATCGATCCATTACACAAGTTTAGCTACACATCTTTTTGTAGCTCGTGACCCCTTACTATCCTCACGACTTTCTTGAACATTGCTCTTTATAATTTTGTTTTTGGTGATTTAGTGACATTACTCTATTGTGGGTTTCGACAGGCATGAAGCCGTCTAAATCTAATCCATTCGCATGGGCTCAGACTTTTCCTTGGTCTTCAGATTTTCCCACTTAGCTGTTTGAAAGTGATTGGGAGGAAACTGTAACCATTTGTGGGCAATCTCTTTTCAATGTCAATAAGCATGACAATCAACAACAAAAGGGAAGGGCTTCATAGTGTAGTTGCTGTATCCGTTGCATTTTCTGTATACCTATTCCGCGCATTGATGAGCTTATTGATGAATTGCACGTGCATGCTACTTCTCTAAGATTGATTTGAGATCCGGTTACCATCAGATATGGGTTAGAGAGGAGGATGTGGAGAAGACAGCTTTCAGATGCCACTACGGACATTTTGAGTTCTTAGTCATGCCCTTTGGGTTGACTAATGCCCCCGCCACTTTCCAGTCCTGTATGAATAGAGTGTT
>MU226535.1:363515-383263 GCA_018584345.1 Thuja plicata
GCTGAGGAACGAGATAGAGGAAGAGGACTCCTTCCAAAATTCAGCAACACAGTTCATGGCCAGACTGGATGACATAAAGGAGGCCGCGCAACACATGTTGGATAGGTCGGCTAATGCAAATATGGGGGTGGTCACTAAAGCAGTGAAGGCTTTGATGGCCTTCATGATGGAGGGATGTGAGACAAAATTCTCTCAACGTCTTGTGAACCAAGGATGGCCTGAGGAAGAATCACTGGAACTATTAGAGGACTGGGGAGCTTCTCACATTGTGGGTTAGTATACTGATGGGCGGGAGCATACGGCACAAGGAAAGATCTGGGATTACCTCATAGACATGGAGCATGCCTTCCGCACCACATTCCTCCACCTTCAGAAAATGGTGTGGACTACTAAAAGGGTTGATGAGGAAAATACAGCAGCACTGGAGCGGGAGAAAGAACTGAGGGTGGAAGTGGAGGCCTTGAAGAAGGAATTGGCACAGGAGAAGGCGGCTCGGGAGGAGGAAAGAACCATCAGGACTACAAAGGAACGACTACTTATCACTGCTGAAAAAGACAAGATGGACGCACTACGACTTCTCAAAGCAACCAGGGAAAAGCAACTAGCGACAGAAAAGGAACTAACAACCCTGCGCAGCTCGGACTCCACCATAGGGACGCCTTCTTACTCTCACCTTTCTCAGCGGAAATACTAGTTGGTGTATTCTCCCATTTTGTAATGTTGTCTGGAAGACGACAAGTTTTGGGGGGGGGATGATGTAGGCGTGCAATAGATAATAAATAAAGTTAGATGGTTGGGTTTGGTTAAAGTATGTTTAATCAATTTCTGTTAGTAGTAATTAGTTGGAAAACGGTTGGTCTCGAACCAACCTTTGGCTCTCTCTATAAGAGTCCAGCATCTTATTGTAAGATCTATCTTTTTGGGGTGAAATAGAAAGAACTGCAATGAAATAATTAGACCTATCTATGATGTGTACTCTGAATTAACTAGGTATCATATGGTTGCTGGTAATATAATGTTCCATCTATGTTCCATCTCTGTTCCATACATAGTCCAGCTCTTTACCACCATGACCAAGTAGATCCTATCGGCAACTAACACTAATACTTAATTGTAAAAAGGTGTGAATGGGTAAGAGACTTCTCTCAACCATTACAACTCATCATGGAAGGGAGATGATATAAAAAGACATTCTCTTCACTCATTCAAGGCATCAAATAGGAGAAGATGGATTATATATATATATATTGCATACCGATCAATGGATTTGAATTAGAAGGTATTACTTATGATCGAGGGAGGAATAAGAATCGAACAAGAGATTGTAATATTTTATATAAAAATTTATTGCATACTGATCAATGGATTTGAATTAGAAGGTATTACATAAGATCGAGGGAGGAATAAGAATTGAACAAGAGATTATAACACACACACACACACACGCATGCGCACACGCACACCCACACACACGCACACCCACACACACATGCGCACGCGCGCACACACACACACACACACAGATATATAGATCAAAACAGATACATTTATAATACATGAAAGACTGTTATAATGATCTAACCTTAAAACTTTCGCTAATTCCTTTGGAAGGGTATCTTGGTTTGCGTAGGGAGAGGCGAGTAATTCCATCCCAAGTTAGGTGACTCCCAATTGGTGGAATTGACAGATGCTCATGAAACCCTTGGGCCAAGTGGTGGTATTGACAGATGTTCATGAAACCCTTGGGCTTAATTGTGGAGATGGTTTCAAGTGCCCTATGACAGTAATTGCCCATCCTCCATTAGGGTTAGGAAAGAAGTAAGGAATTGGGTTTAAATGTAACCATTATGGGTTGTAATATGAACAAAGTATCTATCTCTTAATTAAACTAAGACTCAATATTGTATAATGATGCATGTTAACCAGAAAGTCCCTAGTATGGGACATTACAATGTGCTTAGGATACTAATGGCTTTAGATAGTGTATTTACTGATGTGCCTCTTGATTAGGCCATGAAAAAGTTCTTGCTTGAATTCTAACATCTCATTATGTTATTATTTTCTTCACTTAATTTCTTTTTCTTTGGCTCCTCAGCCTATTTTTTCTAATTTAGTTCCATGTGCTTTATGATACTGGTGTTCCTTTAGATAGAATTTGTATGTGCTGTCAAAAGCTGCTGTCATGCTCTCATTCCTACAACTGCTTTTTATCATATGTGACACCCTGCCAACATTTGCCATATAATCGTTGCATAAAAATGTGCTATAACTGTTGTGCGAAAACATTATACAACAATGCAAATTGCAAAAATAAAAATAATGCATTAGAATATGAAAAGTGGTCCTTATATTTCTGTTTATATCGTCCAATCTTACAAACAAGAAAAATTAGAACAGTTTCTTTACACTTGTTGCTTTTTTATTTTTACAATTTAAGTCGTTTTTTCAACATTTTTCGGAGGTGTATTGCCAGTAGTGTGGATATCCTCATTGTATCCCTCCATTGTTTTCTTTCTATTGAATCTTTGTTTTTAGTCTGTGAGAAGAATATTGGTATTAAGCAGCAAATTAGAATTTTTTGGCCAAATCTAGCTGGATCCTGATTTTTTGGACCGGCCTGATTTCTGATTTGATCTGGGCTTTTCAATTCCAGAAATTTACTGGTTTTGTTTTGAAAATTTTGGATTTGTGAATTCTTTGACCTTTTTAATGATTTGAACTTTTTGAAGCTGGCAATTATGGTATTAAGGGCCTTTGTCTGCCATAATTTTTGGTGTTGATCAAAGTATGTCTCTGATTAATGCAAAAGCACTCTTTTTGTAGTTGAATTTTTTAGTTTGTATGCTTATTAGGATTGTTACCTCATACATTTCTGGAATTGTTCTAGATTAATACCAATTGTAAAATAAGCTAAGCTACATGTTTTCTTCCATTTGGTGCTGCACAGGTGCAGATATTAAATTTGATATCAGTTATGATTGAGCGACTTGGTGGGAAAATTGCACCATCTGCAAATAAGTTAATACAGTTTTTTCCACAGGTAATTTCAAATACTATTTCTCATATCGGAACATGCATGTGTCATGTATGGGTTTTTAATCATTTACATTCACTTGTATCATTTATCTTGTAAAAAATAACCTGATAGAACTTTATTTGAAAAGGAAAATGTTTGTCCCTGTGTTCATTATTTGAAACTAGTGGAACTGTTTTTATTATTTCTTCTCAATCATTAGTTGACTGATGTTAATACAACTAAAAGTGAACATAGCATTGAGGCTAGAAGTAGGAAATTGATGAAAGACAAATAAAGTATATTAATGCCCACATGTGAGCAGAGTATGTTAGTGACCCTCAAAGGAACACCCACTTAGAATAGAAAAGTGATATTTCTAGCTCACAAAGGGTCAGAAACAAACTAGAGTATTTTAGTGACCCTCAAAGGAACAACCACTTAGAATACTATCCACCCCATTTCTAATCCCTCCCAAAGAAAGTCTATGAGGTTGGGCTCATAACCTTAAAAGGACCCTTTTGATCCTTTGATTAAATCTTGCCCTCGTCCTCCGGAGCGCATCCTTAGGGACTTCTTGAGCGAAGTCTACCAGGTCAGGCTCATGACCTTAATAAGAATCTTCTATAGTCCTTTGGCCCGATCTTGCCGTCGTCCATTGAAGCGCATCACTCAGGGCTTATAGGCTGACCATTATCTGGTCCATTCCTCTTCTTGGAAGAGACTTCCTCTATCCAAGGCTTAGTTACATATGCATATGTGGGTCATCAGTATATACTGGCTTAGTAGGGACTTTATCCCCTTCAAATTCTCAATTTTAAGATTGAGAGTTCTTTTAATAATCTTGAATAATAACTTAAGTAAATAAGAGAATTTACTTTGTTAATCTAGATTTGTAATCCGTTAATTATATTGCAATATCATTTATTAATTACCATTTATAAATCTGAAATGAAATTATCATCTGTTTATACCATATTAGTTCTTATTGATAAATCTGAATATATATATATATATATATATATATATATATATATATATATATATATATATATAAAATATCATTTGTTAATCTAAAACTACCATTAATAAATCTGAAGAAATAAATAAGTGTATATATTTACATCCTAACTTAGCAGGTGTCTGGTGGACATGTTTTTTAGCCCATCATTGCAACCCTCGTGGGCTAATGAGTGGATTTGAGGGTCTCTTGGTCAAAACTTACTATTTATAGTAAGTCCTCTTATGCAAGTTTCCATGCTTGGTAAGGTGTTTGTGCAGATGGTTTGGCAGTGCAGTGATCGGGATTGGCTTGGAAATGGATTGAATTGATTAATTAAGTCTATCTTAATTAATTATATTGTGAGTTTATTATAAGTCAATTCATTAATATATTAATGATATTTTAATTGACTTATGTTGGACTTGTCATTAAAAAGTTGAGATGTTTATTATTTCATATGGTCCAAAGTTTGAATGGAATAACTTTAAGTTATGAGTGGTGTGTGGAAGAAGATGGAGGATTTCGAGTCTTCTCCTTGAAGCTGAATTCAATTACTAAAGGCTTCAAATTTCCTTGGAGATGAGCTATTGATCATTTTAACACTTATGAGAATTGGCTTTGAGTTCGAATTGCAATGAGGGTTTGAGGAATGGTTTTTTTGGGCTGAGAATGATAAATTCTTTGGCTGCATCAACACTCTGAATCAGCGTGTATGCTGGTGAATTGTGCTAAGGCGTATTAAATAGTAAAAGGTGGGATTGAGTTATTCATGGTTTCAGAGGCATCAAAGACTGTTGCATTGTGTTTGGTAATGGCATAAAGTGGGAGCTGATATTCTGAACTGTCTCCAATACTTCTCTCAGCATGATTATTTGCAAGCGGCCGCCATCATTCTTCTGGTTGCCGTAGCCAGTATCAACGGGTGTGGGAGCTACAACCGTATTCTATGCATTGGTCTACTAAGTTACGGGTTGGTAATTACTATCGATTGATTAAGTGTGTTTACATTTGTTTTGAAAGAACGTTTGGAAATTTCGAAGCATTCTGCGAAGTATAAGTTATTGCAAATCTATAATTTCATGTATTGCGATTTTTTTAATATATATTTGAAAAATACAAAAAAAGGAGACAAATTGTGCAAAGCAATTAAGGTTCACATTTCTAGCAAAGGAGGAATAGCCTTGAAGTTGCTTTTTATATATAGAGCCAGGCAGGTTCTTTACACAAATATTCGCGGCCCTACAAGAAGGAAAATCGACCCAGCAAATATTTTCCAGAAATCTTTAAAAAAAAATTGAAAAACAATTTTTTTATAAAAAAACGAATTTTTTATTCCTCAGCTCTGATACCATATTATTGAGAAGTAATTGGTAAAAATATTTGATGTATTAACAAATGATCAAAATGATCATTATAAAGAATATACAAGGATACACGAACATAAAGTTTCTAATAAGAAACAGAAGAAGATCGTAGAAACAATCTTATCTACCTAATTTACATAATATACAAATCATGACCATTAAAGTAATATAATAATATTCTAATAATACTCAACAAAATCTACAAATGAGTTTGAAATCATTTATATGTTGCAATCTAATTTCATCAAATTATCCTGTTATCAAATGACACAAATTCATAATGATTCAAATGAGTCAAAATCGATACTTGGTCGTCCTTTTATTTCGATTTCGCTCTTGAGGGGGCATGATTATTGGAATTAACATATCCTTAGATTTGGATCATCAAACACCATATCTTTTCGAATCTGATATATCAATTTTTTATCATCAAATCAAATCAAATCACATCGCAAGGGGCACATGAACTTCATCATAATCCATATCAAGTTGGTTGTCTCGAATCAATCAGTCTCAAGGAGCGAGTAATTTCATCAGTTCTCATATCAAATTGCTTGCTTTTATTAGTGTTTCATCATCAAAATCAACAGGGGCATATCAATTTCATCGCACCACATCAAATTGATAGTGTCTTCATCACATAATTATCAGATAATTGACTTCATAAGAACCCATATCAAGTTAATTGTCTTAATCAACCTTTTGACGATAATCAGTTTCATCACATCACAAGAATAGAAAGTTTCTTATAAGAAACTGAAGAAGATCGTAGAAACGATCTTATCTACCTAATTTACATAATATACAAAAGATGACCATTAAATTAATATAATAATATTCTAATAATATGTGACGAGCCGGACTCGCTCTACGGAGAATTTATTTAGATTGCAACTACAAGTGACACTATTGCCAATCGATGTTTCTCTTTTTATTTATCAAATTAACTCAAGTAGACAATGTGCATACACTCATGTAATTAATTCACTGTTTTATTCAAGCAATGCTGGAATCTGGAAATAAACAATACTCAACACTTATAAATGCGAAAATTTAAAGAGGAACCTGATGTTAAATTCACCCGTGTTGACATAGCTTGGCAGCCACCTTTCCCAGACTTCCACGTAGGAGCTGTATCTTCCTATCACCCGTGAGAGTGCTGGCTGTAGCTCACGCAGCTCCTCTAATGCATGCGCGGGCTGTGTCTACTCCAGCGTGATTGCTGGCTAATGCTTCCAGCGCCTTGAGACACCACGCGAGCTGCCTCTTGTCACCCTGCCTGTTAACGCAGGCTTTAGCACACAAAACGTGCTGCTGTCCACCCACGGCCTGCTAACGTGAGCCTGCAGACTGTCGTTCGCAGTTAAGGAAGAGAGTTGGCGGCTCAACCCTGGACGCCACTACTTTCCCTGTGATCCGGCCGTCAATTACTTGCCTCCCTCTGCTAATTGGAGTTGTAATTTATTCGCATAAGACTGTAAATCCCAGGATACTCTTGCACTCTCAATTGTCAATTACTTGCCTCCCTCTCCCCGCTGAGATAAACCTTATCTCCATCTTCTTTGTGTTGATGTAGATGTCCTTAATGGTATGTAACCAGGCCATCCCTAAAACCAAATCTGTACCACCCATATCTACTACGTAGAAATCTGCCATGAAGGCATAAGTTCCCAGCTTGACTGGTAAATCAGTCACCATCGTGTTACACTTCAGAGTGTAACCATCTGCTACCTGTACTCTCAATCCTGCGAACTCCTCTGTCTGGATACCTCTGCGAGTCACCAAACGAGAGTCAATAAAATTATGAGTGGCTCCCGTATCAAAAAGAGCAATCACTCTCTGTCCAGCCAGTAGACCATGTAATCTGAAGTCCCCTTCTTTCCTCATACTGGAAAGATATGCCATCTTGAGGTGTGATGTATCACCCTCCTCCTCTGTATACTCCTCTGCTCCCTGAATGCCTTGCCCCTCATTAGTCAACTCCTCTGTGTACTCGGGAACATCCTCGTCATCATAAAACCACTCCATCATCCTGTGCTTACCCTGGGGTTTCATAGAACAATTATGAGTGACATCATACGACCCCTGACAATAGAAACAAAGTTTCTTTCTCCTCAAATCATTAAGTGTTTCCTGATCTAAGGGTGCTGCCATAGGACGTTTAGAATCTGATTTCTCTTCCCTTCTTGGGGCTGTCCTGTCATAAGGTGGTCCGGAAGGTCTTGCAACAAACTGTCTCCTGGGTGCAGAAGCCTCGAGATCTCTAGCCTTCTTCATGGCTTCGTGCAGTGATGGGGGATCTAGGGATTTAACCCATCCTCGTAGTGGTTCAACTAGTCCCTTTAGGAATAGCATCACCCTCCTCCGCTCTGATATGTCGTACACCATCACTGAAATAAGCTGGAACTCACTGATGTAAGCCTCTAGGTTGGCCATCTGTCGTAACTGAGCTAGCTCCCTAAAATAGACCTCGGGGTCTTTCCTGTCGAAGCGCTCAATCAATCTATCCACAAACTCTTGGTAGATAGTGATCTGATCATGGTGTAATGACCTAAGTCTGTGGTACCACCAGTCCTGAGCAGATCCATCCAAGTGTAGAACTGCAAATCTAATAGCATCCATCTCAGTCATCGGACGCAATGCAAGGTAGGTATCAAGCTTGTGGATCCAAGCCCTAGCAGCGACCCTACTGCTGCCATCAAAGTGTGCTAGCATCATCTTGCTAGCCACCTGTCTCAGATCATTATTCCCCATCCTCTGCCTATCCTGTGCAGGTCTTCCCCTAGTATGTTCTCGTTTCTGAGTCAGGTAACGGTCAAAATTCAAGTTTTATTTCAAGGCTGGAGGAAGGGCATCCCATTCGGCATAGTGTGAGACTATGTCGTTAGCAAAAGGGGCACTCTCCTCATCAACACTGGCAGTGTCAGTCTCTGGCCTCATAAATCTGGGCCCTTGGGGCCTGAATGGATCTCTCCTATCACCTGTCCTGTCAGCTCTATCCTGTCTCGGGGTCCGAGGCTCATACTCCCTGTGCCGGTCATCAACCCGTGACTGATGCGATGCGACAAAAGCATCACGTGATCTCTCCCTGCTCTGACCTCTAGGAAGAGTGAACCGTCTCAAAGTGTCAGAAAGCTCATGTAATACATCAGCTACATGATGCTAGCTTGCGGCTAAGTTCCTGAAGGTTTCCCTAGCCTCTGTCTATATCTGCCTCGGTGGGCCCGGCCCGGCTTGCTGATCCACCTGCATTATTATCACCACCTAGCACCGTACCAAACTAGATATCTGCATCGTCCACATTTGGTAGAGGCGAATTGCCTCTCCTGTAATAATGTCTGCTAAGAATGAATCTCCTGTCGTCTGCCATAAATAAATAATAAAATTTAACTGGACCCAATTTCCCTGCAGGCTGGCAGGAAACCGCTCTGATACCACTGTGACGAGCCAGACTCGCTCTACGAAGAATTTATTTAGATTGCAACTACAAGTGACACTATTGCCAATCGATTTTTCTCTTTTTATTTATTAAATTAACTCAAGTAGACAATGTGCATACATTCATGTAATTAATTCACTGTTTTATTCAAGCAATGCTGGAATCTGGAAATAAACAAAACTCAACACTTATAAATGCGAAAATTTAAAGAGGAACCTAATGTTACATTCAGCCGTGTTGACATAGCTTGGCAGCCACCTTTCCCAGACTTCCACGTAGGAGCTGTATCTTCCTATCACCCGTGAGAGTGCTGGCTGTAGCTCACGCAGCTCCTCTAATGCACGCGCTGGCTGTGTCTACTCCAGTGTGATTGCTTGCTAATGCTTCTAGCCCCTTGAGACACCACGCGAGCTGCCTCTTGTCAACCTGCCTATTAACGCAGGCTTTAGCACACAAAACGTGCTGCTGTCCACCCACGGCCTGCAAACGTGAGCCTGCAGATTGTAGTTAAGGAAGAGAGTTGGCGGCTCAACCCTGGACGCCACTACTTTCCCTGTGATCCGGCCGTCAATTACTTGCCTCCCTCTGCGAATTGGAGTTGTAATTAATTCGCATAAGACTATAAATCCCAGGATACTCTTGCACTCTCAGTGTGCCTGTAGAATCTAAATAAAAACCTCTTTTCCTCTAGCCACAGTTGAACAGTAAGGAGGAAAAACATGATTGATTATATATCAGCAACCAATCGATTATCAGTTCAAGG
The DNA here is from genome assembly GCA_018584345.1 of Thuja plicata. Classification (NCBI taxonomy): domain Eukaryota; kingdom Viridiplantae; phylum Streptophyta; class Pinopsida; order Cupressales; family Cupressaceae; genus Thuja; species Thuja plicata. The sequence goes on from MU226535.1 coordinate 373,098, forward strand.
AAGAATCAGTCTTCCAGAACCAATTTGACCCTTATATATCAGCAAGGGCTCAGATAAGAGAGAAAATTCTCAGAACCAAGTTTTATAAAAATGTATTCGATCATCAACTTCACAAATAAGCCCGAATATATAACTCCTTGAATGCAAGAGTTTCTAAAAACCAATTCCAGTTAACCAGTCTTCAAAACGTCAACTTCTAAAAGCATTATAATAATAAATTATTATTATTATAATACTATAGTCAATTTATTAATTAATATTGTCATTAATTAATAATAATTATGCCTCTGATGACGATTCCTGCATCCACTGTAAAAATAGCTGATCAACCTGGTCTTCAATTGCACTGCCAGAAGTAGTAACTGGCCTCCAACTGACTTACTATAAATAGTAAGTCCAAAAATAGAAAGTCCAGAAATAGAATCTGAACGCTAAGACCCTCAAAACAAACTGTCAACTCACGAGGGTCGCGCTAGTGAGTTAACCATATTTAGGTTCCCAAAACCTGCTAATTCGGGGACATCACATAATACTCAACAAAATTTACAAATGAGTTTGAAATCATTTATACGTTGCAATCTAATTTCATCAAATTATCTTGTATGTTTGTGTGCATATCCTAAGGGCTTTTTTGTTTAGTCTAAATTTAGCATCTAAACATGACTAGTGTAGTAGATATTTTGGGCAATGGGTTCCAGCTTTAGATACAGTGGCTGAATATTACGTTCAAACCTGCTATGAGCAATTCCCTTAGTTAACAAATTTCTCGGGAGCAAATATAACTATGTCAAATTTACCAATGAGTTTGAAATTATTTATATGTTCCAATCTTATTTCATCAAATTATCCTCTATGTTTGTATGCAAATATTAAGGGCTTTTTTGTTCAGTCTAAATATAGCATGTAAACAGGACTAGTGTAGTAGACATGCTGGGCAATAGTCGAATCTAAATCTTGATATATATGCTTGTACCATTTTCAAAAAACTTGGATTTTTTTATGATTGGTTCTTTTTTTCAGTGGTATTGTATTTGCATTTTTTTTCTTATAATAAGACATATCAGTGTCAAATAATCACATCATATGTTATCATATCATGTACTTTTTTTTCTTGACAGTAGGAAAATATTCTAACTCTCATTATTATTGTAGTTTGACTTTGTCATGAAAGAGAATGGAAATTGATTTTCAGTAATATATTAATATTGCAACAGGTCTGGGATGAGTCAATTGGTGAGAGTCTTTTGAGAATTCAAGTCATACTTGCAATCCAAAATTTTGTAGTTGCTCTCGGTCCGCAATCAGCCATGTGCTATAACATGTTACTACCTATTCTACAACAAAGTACTGATGTGAACAACCCAGATGAACTGAATTTATTGGAGGATGGAGTGATGGTTGGTATATCATTTGTTTGGAAGAAATCAAGATTGGGATGGTTTTTTACTCTCTTGTTAAATGGGTGAACTATTAATTTATACTTCTGTTGTTTTGTGTTGGTAGTTGTGGGAGACTACGCTCAGTAATGCTACTTCAATGGTTCCCCAATTGTTGGAGCTTTTTCCAAATCTTGTAGCTATTATTGAGAAGAGCTTTGATCATCTATTGGTTTGTTTTCTGACCCTTTGACTCATGTTCTCCTCACTTTGTTTATGTTGGAATGCAGTATCTTATATAGAAATTACCAATATGTAAATTGGAAGTCAGTAAAGTAAAATATGATATGCCATATGATAAAATCTTGTGAGAAATGCATATTGATCAATTTCTATTATTGAGGTTAAATTTCAGAAAATTGTTTTGTTTCATATTTTCATCTTTGTTGTTGATTATTTTAATTAAACGAATGTAACTCTGGTTGTCTTTTTTTATGGTTGCTTGTGGTCTTCATCCATGTCCTTTTGCAATCCTTTGTGACATGTTAGCTTTGCCACCTTCACTGGTTTGTTTTTGGTTCCGCATGTTCCCATGTATGGTACCTTCATGAAAGCTTGTATTAGTTATTGGTACAGCCTTTCTCTTGTACTCTTGAAACATTTGAATAGGTTTACTATAATCACCTTCTACATCATTACCTTGGTTTCAACTTCCTGTTGATTTCTTTGTATTCTCGCCCTTCAATATTTGCATGCTTCTTTCAATTGGTTAGCAGACAACATATAAGGCTTAAAAGAAATGTTATAGGCGAATGCAATATTTATTGGCAACTAAGGAGGGGGAAAAGCTTGATGTGAAATGTTTTAAGTTTTTAGGGCGAAAGGTGGTGTGTTAATAGATTGTTTGTTTACTGTTATAGACAATACTGTAATTAAATATCACAGGGAATAAACTGAAAGGCATTGTATGTGTATCTTTGAAGTGAATTGTTGAAGAGTACTAACATTTATCCTAGACTCTTATTTATATTGTAGCTTTCTTGGATATCATGTAATCAATGTTTCTTGTACTGAATGCTTAACCTCAGTACATGTATAGTGATGAATATAAAAAGCTTGTAATTGCAATCAACAAAGTGTACATAGTTTCTGAATACAGAAGGGACTTGATAATGCAACAGTAGTTCATGAGAATCTTAATGGCGAGTTATGGTATAGGACAACCTTGACACAACATGTGAAATATTTCTGAATACACAAGGGACTTGATATTGCAACAGTAGTTCATGAGAATCTTAATGGCAAGTTAAGGTATAGGACAACCTTGACACAACATGTGATTTTTTTTTCCAATGAGAGACAATTGGATGAGACAATTGAAAAAATGCGTCAGAAGTTACAAATACTATGAATTGAGCCAATGCAGGTGGAGATGCTAGGAAGGGAACTTGGTATTGCATGTGTCAGTATAAATAAGGTTTACGTACTCAGAGACTACTCGCCGAGTATGGGAGTACTCGTGGGTTTTTTTAACCCAGCAAGAAACTCGCGAGTTTTCTTGCGCCTGTAACATGAAGAAAACTTGCCTGCAACTCATGCCTAAATCACTGAGAACTTGGACAAAACCCGTCACAAATCTGCCAGAATTTATGCGACCCAAACATGGGAAACAAATCCGGTAAACACATGGTTTTTACACCATCTTTTTCCAAAAATAAACCCTAGTTGGTGCACCAGAAAACACACAGCGACGGACACAGAAATCCGCAGTTCAACGATTTTTCTCTATTCTCCAAAATTGTTGCAAGCATAATTTTTTCTCAGATCAGTAGAGCAATCAGTAATCTAATGTTTTAATCGATTTTTTGAATAAATTGATAATGATAAGTATATTTCAATTTTCTTTAAAATTTCAATCTTACTCCTTTAATCTGAATGTATTAGTAAAGAATATATTTATTGTTTTATTTTTGTTTAAACATATATAATTATATATGATGGTTTAATATTGTTGAATGTTTTTGATGTATATATATTTAACATTGTTCATAATTTTAAATGTAAATATATTTAATATTGTTTAAAATTTTAAATGTATATACTGATTAAATTTATATGTTAATATTGATTATTAAATTATTTATTGTTTTACATTTTAAAATGATGCTTCCATTTTGTAATTCATATGTATTGAAGAATCAAATTTAATTGTAAAGACTTCCTAATGGTTTTACAATCATTTGCTATATTTTGTAATTGAATTTTACTACAAAAGAGTGTTTTTATAAGAAATTGAAGTACTTTTTAGTTCACCAAGTCAAATTTTTTTGGGCTTGCTGAGCACTCTCTGAGTCCAAGTATGTAAACTATGAGGATAAAGGACATGTCCTAGTGAATTATGAAGTGTTGCAGGGAATAGGAAGATGTTAATGATTCCTAAAGGTTAGAGAAGAATTGAATTTTAATATTCTAAAAATAAACATATGTATTATAACCTATCTTCACATATGCTTGTCTTGATATTTCATTTACAATTGGTCTTTCCTCATTTTTTATTAGGATCCTCATGAGAGTCACTAGAAGTAGCCAAGTGTTCTTGAGGTATATCCAGGGCTTTTTCACATTTTGGATCCACTACACATTTTGAGCTCCTTGGATTGTGGGCTTCATTGACTTAGATTGGGTTGGTGATGATGACGATTGAAAGTCTACTTTTGGTTTTGTTCACTACCTTGGTTTTTGTCTGATTGCATGGTCTAACAAGTATTGCATTATCAATATAGAGGTTGAGTATTGTAGTATAGTTGTTAGCTAGAAGGTTATTTGGCTTCAATGACAGTTTGCCTTTCCTCTTGATTGTGCCACAACTCTTTAATGTAATAATCAAAGTTCCATCGACAACTCACACAGTGGAGTGAAGCATCAGTGGAGTAATTTTATTTCATTGGACAACCCATATAGGATTATGTTTTCGTCTTAGATTATTCGCCTATTGACAAGCTGCAGACATCTTCATTAAGCCTTTGGTTCTGCCTTGTTATCTTCACTTGCAATTGATGCTTGTGGTGAAAGAAATGTCTTTTGGGGGTCATCTTGAATCCTACTTTCTTCACTTGCACATGTTTTCTTTTCATGTTTTCATTCTTTTGGTAACAAATTTTTTCCTACTAGTTTCTCTCCTTGTTAATGTTTGTAAGATATCTTTTGTACATATGTACTTCATCAAGCCTTGTTGTTGAGAACCATATTTGAGTCTTTTTCTCCCTCGTTTTCTCCTCCCTAAGTTCGACTTAAGGGTGGTGGTTGGCATGAATGGGTGTATTCCTTAGCATATATGCCTTTAGAGTTCTTTTCACACCTAGTTAGTTAAGTTTATTTAGGGCATCTAATTTTTTTGTAACTTAGAGCATTTGCTTTTTTTTTGTCTCAAGTCATGTGATCAAGACACTTGTCATACTCACATGTCCAATTTCTTACCTTTTCTTATATATAATGGTTTTGTATGTATTTTTCATTCCATTATATTGTATCCTTTTGTACAACTATTGACATCTAGTGCTTTTCATTGCATTACTCTTGTATGTTAGCTTATTTGGTGTTGTAGAAGATTCTTCTCCTCTTTAGTGTTTTTGGTGACTTCAACATTCATTACTGCCATCATGTAATGTCCCCTTGTTGGCTAACTCATAAAATAGGGACAACTTCCTTGAATTCCAAGTTGCAAGAGACTTCTTTCTTCAAGTCCTCAAATATTACTATGAATTGCTACAGGATTGATACAATTGATACAAATAATAATATTTTTCAAAGAATGATATATAGATAGGATATTGATTGTTGTAATATCTGATTATTAATGATATTAATTATGCAAGTGTATCTTGATATTCAATGATCAAGACTTCAGCCTTCTCTGATTTGTTAATAAGGGATGTGCTATATTATCTTCCTATTGCTTATAGTGGGGACTGTTATTTCTGATATGAATCTATCTGATAAGGTAAACGATCAACCTGAGAAGATTACAATAAGATAAGATATATAAATGTTTCTGAATATTATATGATTGCTCTCTGTATAGTGTATAGCTGGCTGTCAAACGTATTGATCCCTGTTTGGGCATGGAGACGACTGACTGGTTGTTTCTAAGTGCTGACGATGTCTGGAATTTTAAAGTCCCCATATTGGCCCCCGTCTTCTCTGTTGATATTTATAACGATGCTGAGGAACTCATAATTCATAGTGTTTGGTGATATATTCACACAACTCCTGGTTTGTTCTGGTCCGACTCCATATATATGTCTCGTTTATAATCCCCCCAACATATATTAGTTGCTTGAGTGTTGGATACTGTCTTATCTCCGTCTATTTTCTTCTTCCATCACTCTTGAGCACTTATATGGTTGAAATGTTGACGATTCTCTCCTAATGACATGCTGATCCCCGTATTATTCCCCATCCTCACTGTATGAACTCCCCCCCTATATATGGATGCCGCTGCTAGATATGTGTATTGTGGGGGGGGGAGGAGCGACTAAGAGGTCACGTCCCTTCATTATGGTCGACTGCTAATATTATTAATAACGTCTAGTTATGTTTTTGGACATATGGTTTGATTAAATTATATATAAAATATTCATATGGATATTATGATTTTAGTATTATATTATTGATAATTATTATCACATATATTTGATTATAATATATTATTATGATAATAGTTGATATATTATCCTATGATAATATTCGATATATGTGGATATGTTATATTATGTATTTTATTGATATATGTTATTTTATTATCATTAATTCATTTATATGTCTATTTTAATATTTTATTATTATTATTTATTTATTTATATTATAATATAATAAAAATTTCATGATATTGATGAAAAGGTCATTTTTGGAGCCAAATGAGTTAATAAATTATATTAGTCAATATGTGCCTAGGTATAAAAGTGCTTCAAGTGAAAAGTGTGTGAGAGAAGACACTTTTTAATTATAAAAGCAATAGGCAAGGCATTCATTCATCATCTATTGAATATTGATTATTGAATTTGTTCTTCGGAATTGTTCCTAGTTTTCTGAGCCCTAGCTGAAGGGTCAAATTAGTTTCTAGTAGACTGATTCTGCTGGAGCTAATAATCAATTGATTGCTGTTGTATAATTAGTTGCCTTCAATCGATTGCTGTTGTATAATCGATTGTATTCTTCCTTCATACTATTTTTCCTGTGGCTGAAGGAAAGAGATAATGCTGAAGGAAAGAGATAATGCTGAAAGTTTGTTTGCACACTGAGGGTGCGGTTTCTTGCCTGTGATTGGAGGAAGAGATCAATTCTGAAATTAAGAAGGGTTTGAATCGCATGCTAGAGAATTATAAATTCTTATCGCTGGGCAACAAATTAAATATAGCTGGACGACATCCAATTTCCAGCGGCTAAGAGAGTCTTACTACGCAGTAGTCTTCATAATTTGCAGGTGGCGTTTGGATCCCTTCCTAACGTAGCACTATATGCATTAGTGGCGGATAGCAGAGAACACTCCATCCTGGACGCGTGTGGAAGTGTAGGGGATCAGCAACCAGCATGTTACCATTCCATTTAGGAGTCACGTGGGAACCATCATGGTATTGCGGGCACCATATATGAAACACATGCTGGCATTATGATGGTAGCAGCTCAATTTTGAGGCTCTTGCGCAACACCAGCCAGTAAGGAGTTATATGTGGCACCATCAGGGGATTACGTAGCTCTATGTCACAGCAACAATTAGACGGTATTTATCATGATTTGATAATTGTCTGTGGTCTTCCAGAATTTCGCTGAGATAGTGTCAAATAAAATTGTCATTCAATGCACTTATATTTCAGTTGAAGAACACATATTAATTGGCAAAGTGAGTTGTGTTTCCAGAATTAATAAACATTGAAGTATGATTGTTTAAATGTAAAGTTTTACTTATATGAAAAGTTGTGATTATTAAGACAAAAAGGAAATTATATATATCTATATGCTTTCCAAAATCTATTTGCAAATCAGTGGTGGAACATCACAATATTAAACAAGCAGTTGAAATTATCTACAAGCCAGGTTAAGCCCAGAGTCAAATTGCCTGCCAACTGTTTGACAAAATGTCAAATTTAGGATATGCATGGTAAATTGATTAAAATTTCATGGTTTAAAGATGAGGCCAAGTTAGGCTCATTACAGTGGTATCAGAGCCATTTTTTTGCCATCCTGTGGGGTAGGAAGATATACATGAATGCAGATTTGCTATTATATTTAGAGTGATCAACACTCCTGAGATGGACAGATACAGGCGGTTTAGCTTCAAGATCCGGCACAGCAGTACACAGAGTAATGACAGGATAGATACATTGATAGAGAGACTTAGACTTCATCAGCAGAGGCTGGCAGACAGTCTGTTGGATCCAGAGACAGTGGATAGGGCAGCAAGGTACATGGTTTCTGCTTTCCGTAGGCCGTCATTGAGATTTAGGGCAGGAAGCTTGAGCTTTCCTCGACAGATGTCCGAGATGTAGACCCACCAATATATAGTACGACACCTACTCATGTATCTGATGATAGACAGATGGACGTGTCAGTACCAGTGGTAGACTGTAGGGCTGAGCTTCAACTGGTTGAGGCTTTCCGTGTAGTTGTTGCAGTGGATGCAGATACAGTCGAAACAGTAGTGGCCTTTGATGGTCCAGATTCTCTCGAGGAGGGATTGGTAATCGAAGATGTATATGTCAGCTGTCGTGGTGTAGCTTTGGAGCGAGAGGCAACACCTCTCTCAGGTGGGATAGGCGAGAGCATGGAGCTACCTTCTTGTGGTGTTGATGATCCAGTGATACAGCAGGAGATGATGACTGCAGTGGATGTCCGTACCACACCCGATTGTATTAACGAGTCAGATAGTGACTCTAGTTCAGTTTTCCAGGAGGCTACCACCTTTGAGGATTGCCTTGAGGGGATGGAGACAGATTGTACAGATCGGGATAGTAGCAGTCACGTGATGGGGTTGGTACAGGAGATGCCAGTTTTCTCCTGTATGAGAAATGTGAGTATGGAGGCCACATGTGATAATGCTAGTACTGAGTTCGAGACAGTAGATGCGGACTCATGCCAGCATGACCCAGATTCAGGGGTTAATACAGAGTCAGTTGAGGTTCCTTCAGAGACACCTGAAGAAGTAGAGTCGTTGCTAGCATCTGGGGTTGCTTCAGATACCTCTTATATGACTCCTGAGGATGACTCCACCAGTAGTGAGCCATGTCTGCAGCAGACCTTGGGAGAGGACCCCGAGTTGCTGGAGAGTACAGATCGGTCCCAGGATTTGTACTACCCAGAGGTTACAGAGGATGAGGCAGCTGAGAGTGTTGAGGAGATAGATTCTATAGCAGCTTCTTCATGTACAGAGGAGTTCGACGGAGACGTGTCAGATGCTGATACTTCGTTGGAGGATGTGAGCTCAGCTATCACCTCACAGAGCTCAGGGGACAGTTCACCGGGAGATAGTGTTGTTGAGAGGAGTACCTTGGATGCCATGTCTATTTGCAGTATGGACAACATGCCAGAGGTGTTGCATAGAGGACCAACCATTCATAGTCATCATGTGACTAGTCAGTTGAGAGTTAGCGAGCGCGATATTGTTACCACAGTTGAACATTTTGATGCTGCTCGACAACTGCTAGCTATTCATGGATGGGGTTCTCCTATGGATGACGAGCTTGGTGGTTGTTACTTGGCCCTTGTAGAGATTCATTCCTTACAGGAGGCTGTCAGGATTCTGAGACGCGATTACCTTCAGTTGGTAGCCGATCGTGATCACCTTGTAGAGTGGGGAAGTACAGCTTATGAGGCACTCTTGGATAGAGAGGATGAGGTGGGTGAGCTTACTCGGGAGCTCACAACGACTTCAGAGGTTTTAGAGAGCACTCAATTGGCTCTCCAAGAGTCATAGGCTCAGTTAGTAGAGGCGATTGTGGAACTGGAGCATCTTCAGTCTATACCAGCACTAGATCTAGTGCAGTTACAGATTGTTGTGTCTAGTGATCTGATGATGACCACAGTTGGGGTTGTGGGATGTGATGGTGTTGAGGATACATCCCCTCTTGATTTCAGCGTTGGAGGTATAGGTTCGCTTCCATCGAATACGTGTGTAGTTGAGTTAGGCACTGCAGTAGAGGGTTGTAGTGTGCCAGTCTTTGGGGTGGATATTCCGGTCGGGATGGATACTTCAGTTGGTAGCACTGCATCAGGTGATACGGTACAGGACGTTGTAGGGAGTGCAGTGGACCAGTCATTATTTAGTGTTCCTGTTCATGACACTACTCCTTTGATTGCTCAGCAAGGAGGCATGGTATCACCTGAGTCGGTTATTGGTGAGCGCATAGCTGGTGATGATAGGCAGTTGGCTACGTCACAGTCACACGATGAGCAGTTATGGTTCCGAGGGGAGCAGTTGGATGCTACCTCTTATAGATGTTACTGCCCGGAGTCATTTTTGGATCACCTTCTTGAGAGTTCAGAAATTCGTGAGGGATCTTATCGAGCTTTTGAGGGTGTTCTCATCCGGGGTACAGGCGCGATCAGACGTTTGGTGCGAGAGATTGTAGGTACTTTGACTACAATGCTCCCTCACAGAGAGTTTGAGATTGGGTTTGTTGAGAGGGTCACCCAGGATCCTGTCCAACCTATTTTGCAGAGGTCGAGCTTGGAGCCATCTTTGGGTTCACGACTAGGGAATGATGAGCCCTTGACTGAGAGCGGAGCCTTTTATCG
>MU226535.1:387744-400936 GCA_018584345.1 Thuja plicata
GGAAACTTCCTTTTGTTTCTATTTCTCTCTTCAGAGTGTTAAACCTATTTCTCTCTCTTTGTTTGTTATAGAAACATTCTCTTGTACACTTGTATATATAGATGATTCTTGATCTCTATTTAATAACACATTCATTATTTTACCATATTATGGTATCAGAGCTATAGGTTAACTTTTTCGAAAACTTTGTAATCCTCCATTGAGGGGAAATTTTCAAAATAGTTTCAGTTCTTTTTCGTGGCTCGTGTTCATTATTAATTTTCAAAAAATCAATATAATTTCTTTTTTGAAATTATTCAAGATTGTTAATTTTTCTAAATTTATCTGCTACCCAGATCTTACAGCGGCTTATTTTTTTCCTGCACATAGTTTTGGGCCCATTAATGGCCGCCTAGGGTTTCTGCACTTTCGACTAGGGTTTTGACCCTTTAGTTCCAGTCAAAAATTTATGTTTTTGTAGATTCTGGTGGGTTTTTAAAACCCTCAATTGGGTCATCCTCGAAATTTTCTAGGTGCCTCGATTTTTGAGCCTCAAAATTTGTGCCAGCTGATTCAAAATTTGATTACAAATTCCTGGTGGGTTTTTAGAGCTTTCTTCCGAGTCTTCATTCATTTTTTCTGGGTCTTCCGTCAATCTGCCTCAGAATCTGTGCTTTGGATTCATTCAACGCCTTTTCAAAATTTTAATGGCGTCTCTCACCGACATTATGTTGGAAGGCAGTCCAAGATTTAACAACAAGATTTACCACACCCGGAAGCAGGGAGGGTCTCAACTGGTTTTGATCGATTTTTCACCTCAAAAATCATGTCTGGTTTTTCCCCACAAAAATAGTGACTACTGAGTCTCAATTCTTCCGTTCGCAACAGAGTTTTTTACTACGATTTTCACAAGGTTTTTTACTTCTCGTGGCGCCTTTTGAGGATTCACTTGCAAACTTTTATTTTGAAGTTAGATTGACCATTAAGGGGAAGGTATTAGAATTGAATATCTCTCTATTTATGTTTCTCTCTCTTCCGTAGATTTGTTTCTATTCTAATGGTCACTCTTCTTCCACGTTTTCATATTTTCTCTGTTCAATATGGAAACTTCCTTTTGTTTCTATTTCTCTCTTTAGAATGTTTCTATTTCTCTCTCTGTTCGTTATAGAAACATTCTCTCGTACACTTGTATATATAGATCATTCTTGATCTCTGTTTAATAACTCATTCATTATTTTACCATAATAGTTATAAGTTGGTTTAAATATTTATTTTAAAAATGGTAGAATTGCTTTGGAAGATAACCCAAAAAATGGCTAGCTGAAATAGAAAAAACATTTCATTTGTCTTCCTCATTTGCCATAGGTATTTGTTTACACCAACTAAAAAAAGTTGCATGATTGAAGTTTGTTTTAAATTAAGGAAGATTTATGTGAAATTAAAAAAAAATCAAATCATATAGTATTTGACACAGTCGAAAAATTAAGGATTTTTGGGCACATGTGGGTAGGGAATCCAATGTGTATCCATGCCATATCATATCCGTATCCAAAACGGATATGGATACAGATACGGGGATACGTGCTCCCCAGGAGGGGTAGAGGAGTTTCCGGCTACTCTGCTGAATAGATTTGGAATATCTTTGTTTTTTTCACACAACATTTAATCTGCAGCAATACTGCAAACTGATAGAAGACTGCAGAATTCCAGTAATATACTAAAGTTTGCAATTAACAATAAACTTCGTAATTACAATATGCTTTGCAAGGTTAAAAAATAGGATTTACCAAAAATTGACCTGAATGTCATTTTGATTTGTAAATGTCTGAATGTTTGCATTTTATTTCTTTCGGTCACCTTGTTAGACATTGTTGCTTCCATCCAGTAGTTTCTTTATAAAATTCATTGTTGCTGGAAACAAGCACCTTTAGAAAGTAATTTTGTATGAAAGAATCCTCCTCGACAATTTTTGGAGAGCAATGATAATGGCACCTATTGATAATTGAACTCTAATTGTTTTCTTTCCCTTATGTGCGTCGTCTCCTGTTTGCAACACGTCACAATAAATATCATAGACCGCGGCAATCTTTTTCAAGCCTTATTCAGCAGCAAATCAGTGATAGTATTGCTCTTCTCCTTGGAATCAGTCTGCTTTGATACCATATAGGAAATATGGAAGAGCCAAAGAAGCCAACTATTTAATTCATGAAATAATAATGCTTCTCACTTTTCTTTTGTTCAATACATTTGCATATTCTATTTTGTAGGAAACGACACTATAAAAACTTCTAAATATATAATTTGTTTTAACAAATCAACTTTCTACAAACACTCGTATTGTTGTCTTGAGTTTTGCATCCACAAAATTGAACAACCCTACGCAATTTTGCAGTAATTGGTAGGATTTCTTTCTAAGGATGTCAATGCTCTGAAAGAAGTTTATTTGGGGAATCCGTCATCCCTTGATTCACCTTTGATTTTACTTCTTGCGAGCATTTAGTCTTTCTTGTCTTTCTTTCGTTTTTCTTTGTTTTCGGTTTTTTTTTTCGTAAGATTGTGGTCTTCGCAATTCTGCTCGTTTCGAGCTATCTTAGGCCTCAATTGGAGTTGTCTAGCTCAGGTTATAGATGTTTTAAGCAGCTTGCAGGTGGGGTTTTTCTGACAGATTGCACGTCTTGTTTAAAAGTCCTTCAAAGGTGGACTTTTTATTGCTCACTGCGTGGATTAAAAATATCGTTACATGTAGAGTGGGTGTAAAACCTCATTTCAAAATTTCACTTCATTTTGGTAAGATTTTGATACAGTTTTAATGGTTTTCTAATGTAGTGGACTTTTTTTTAGTTCAGTTACATATCTCTCCATTTAAATTATAATTGCTTGTAAATTTTAAAACATAAAGGTGTTTTTATCCTGCAGGTGGGGAGCTTTTTTTTATCACATTTGCATATCATTATTTAATCAAAATATCTATTTTGAATAAGTGGTGAATTTGAATACAACTGCATAATATCAAATTTGCATGTTGCAATTCATATGCTATTCTATTCAAAGACTCATTAAATGTTTGTTACTCTAACAAAGCAATGGTTTTTCCAAAGGCACATAGTGGTGAATTTCATCCCATTTACATATTGCAATATATTAAAAAAACACATGTAATTGAGTTGGCAAAATGCAACTTAAGTTATATGGTGGCGATTTTTCATCATATTGCATATCTTTTGAAGTATATGCAATTTACCTTAGAAAGCTCGTTTCAACTCCTTATGATGCTGAGCGGGCTTTTTCTCAAGACTGCATATGATTCAAAGGTCTTAATTATGCAATTGTTATGTGTGTAAACGCTTAGGCAAAGCCCATTATAGTTGACAGAGTTTAAAGGCGTCGATTTTTAAAGCTTTTGCATGTGTTTATGGCAAAGTAACGAGAACCGGAATCGTCTCGGAATCGGCAAGGCCGAATCGAATCGCCCACGAATCGCCAAATTTAAAAAACCCTTAAAATTTAGAGATTTTAACAATTTAAAACTTATTTCATGCACCCTTTATTGAATATAACTTAAACACACTATAACATCATCAAATAGAAGCTAACACACATAAACAAGGAACATAAATGATAAATCCATCACATGCGTTACATGTAGAATGTAAATTGTAGCTGAAGTAAATATCAATCATAGGATCATAATGAGTCAAATCATAGAATGTAATAATGTATTATGTAAGATGAAGTTCCATAAGACATCAAATCATAAATGTATGTAAGACGAAGATCCATAAATGATAAAACCATGAAACGTATGTTTATTAGTATCTGACAATCTGTAAACAAAATGAAAAAACAAGGCTCTAGCTCCAGCCTCATCATCATCCTTATCATCATCCTCAAGCTTAGCCGCAATTGCAGCCTTAGCCTTTGAGTATCCTGTCTCTCGGCGCCCTCTACAAAAGCGTCTAAGGTAGGTCCTAGAGGACTGTTTAGCCATAGCCCTTGCATGTAAGATGGGCTCACGAACAACACCACTACGATCTGTGTCGGTGCGTGCACGTGTGAGTCTACCAGTGCCTGAACGTGCTCAAGACGCCTCCTCTGCAATGGCCACAACCTCAACATCTCTATCTACCTGGTCAACCCACTCATGGTCTGCCTCAGTGAAGACCGGATTCACAGCCTCAATGAGCCATTCTGATTCTGAATCAATCTCCTCTAGAATGATCGAAGAGGAGTCAATGCCCAAAATATGTCTGATCCTAAGACGGAGGTTGTAATGAACAAAGACAAGATCATTCAACCTCTGCACTGACAACCTATTTCTCCTCTTCGAGTGGATATGCTCGAACATAGACCAACTGCGCTAACATCTAGAAGCGTTGCTTGGCTGACTTAGGATCCAGATGACAATTTTCTGAAGTTTTGGGGTTGCAGACTCAAACAATTGCCACCATCTATTTGAAATAAGGGAAAACAAAAACAATTAGTCTCATTTACAACTTTAAAATTACAAAATCACAAATTAAAATGCACAACTTATAAGTCATAAACTTAAGATTCAAGAATATATTATTTTTACCTGATTGTATTGTTGTCCGAGCATTTATGGCCATCCTGCTAGAGAAAATGGCCCCTTCTTTATTATTGAATTTGTCTAGCTCAATGGTTGCAGTTGCGCTATCCTCATCACTACTCAACCTCTGAATCACTGTATATAGGCCGGTGTAAATCCCCTCATCCGCCTTGAAGTCAAGACGGAAACGGAATGCTGGATTCAGATAATAAGTTGCTGCATGGATGGGTCGGTGGAGCTGATTCTGCCATCTCCTATCAATGATCTCTCAAATAGGGGCATACTTCTCATGCACTCCTGCATACTGGGCTCTAATGGTCTCCTTGGCCCTATCCATGCCCTCATATATGTAGCCCATAGAGGGCTTCTCCCCATCAACAATTCATAGGAGAGATACGAGGGGCTCAGTGACCTGCATATAATGTACAAACATAAGTCAAAACTTAAATATAAAACTAAAAGTAAAACTAAATCATTAAACAATTAAATAATAAATCCTAAATGTTAAATTGTAAGAAATTTACCTCAAGGATTTCTTTAGCGGTTTCCAAAAACCATCCTCATCAAAGATACAATTTGCCACATCTACCCCTGCAGTGGTCGTAGCATAGGAAGATGTACTCCACTCCCAGCCAACAATCATTCTCCTCAGTTTTGCCTTTGATGTCAACAAGAACTGCAGTGTGATGAAATTCGAGACAAACCTCGTGATGCCTAGACGAGCTAACTCCCTGCCTCTTGTGTAGGCCCTCATTGTGCTAAGGACAAATGCATGATTGTAGATAAACTTGCATATACTTTTCGCCCTTTCTACGCATGATTTGACCCACTCAAGCTTGCCAATTTCCTCCAACATGAGGTCAAGGCAATGTGCTGTACAAGGAGACCAAAATATGGTGGGATGCCTCTCCATGAAAAGTTTACCTACAACAATTTTAAATTAATTAGAAATTTAAACATGTTAGGAAACTTGGAATTAGAAAAGTTCAAATAATTTTATTTTGAAAACTTGAAAAGCTAGAAGTTTACCTATAGCAACATAACTTGCTGCATTATCCGTCACCACCTGCACCACATTTTCTTCCCCCACCTCTGCTATGACTTCCTCAATAACCTCACATAAGTACGTGACGTTTTTTATGTGAGCGAAAGCATCAATAGATTTGAAGAACATGGTATATCCTACAAAACAATGAATTATCATGGATCATCAACAAATTAGCAATCAACAAATCAAAATTTAAATTATTCAATGACAATCACGATTTACAATTCACAATGCATGTAAGAAAGTAGAATGATAAATCACCTCCACATGAAACAAGAAAATTGAGGAGTGTTCTATTCCTCCTATCTGTCCAATCATCAGTCATGATGGTGCAACCTTTTTCGTACCACTCCTTTTGGTGGTCCGCAAGCTCAACCTTCATATCCTCTACCATTTCATCTAAAAGGTATCCACTCAACTCATTCTTAGTTGGGGCTTTAAACCCCGGACCACAAATAGCAACCGCATCTATCATGTTCTGCCAATAAGGACCCCTGTCACAAATAGATTATGATTAGAAATTTAGATGACAAATCGTTATGTAAAGTGAATCTATGATTAAACAAGTAGATATAATTAAAATTTAACTTCAAACTTAAAGAAAACAAATAAAAAAGAATCAATTACCTGGCTGCAATAAATGGAATGTTGCAAAAGTACCAAAATTTGCAAATTTCTTTTCTGGCAGCATCATAAATCTCCCTATTCAAACCCATGCCTTGAAGCGTGGGTTGTGAGCTAGGAGTAGTGCGGGGCACAAAGTAACTATCCAATTTGTTCTTCCGCACTCTAGGCTACAATAGGCGGCTGGACTCATTCTCAGTATAAGAACGACTAGCACTAGCATCGCCATCAACACTAGCACAAACACTAGCACTAGGATAAAAAGGAGGCCTGGAAGAACCCTCTCCAACACAACCTACGGATGTAGAGTTAGATGTAGGTGCAAATGTGGCCGTGGGAGCATGGGAGCCAATAGCCCTTAACCCTTCAAGTTGCCTTTTCTTATTTATTTTGTGTTGTTCAAATTTTTCTAATGCCACCATACAAGTGCGTTTTGCCTCAAGAGTTTGTTTAGTGCAAACTGTGATATCATGTCCAGGTATGGCAGCAATGTGGAATTTGAATCTATAAATGCCACCAGAATTTATTTCTTTACAAAACATACATTTTGTTTGAAATTTAGTTCTTCCAGGAAATTCTTCGGTATATTTCCAACATTCATCGTTTTTACCCATTGTGGAAAATGAAATTTAAGGTTGCTGCAATTAAGAAAATTCAAATAAAACCTCAAAGTTTGAAAATATTATACAAAACAACAAAGCTTACTTTGCAATTTACTAAAACTAAAAAACATTCCAAATTTGCAAATGAAAACTTAAAAAATTTAACAAAAAACAAATAATACACTAACATACAAAAAAAAATGAACACTTACCTCTTGCAAATGAGTTGAGGAGTGTTGTTATTGACTCCTTAATGCTCCCAATGCGAATCTATGGCCTCCCCAAATGGATTTTCGATGTCTTTCGTGCTCTTCCTTCTTGCTGGTTGCACACTTGTGTTTTCTCTTTTCCCTTCTTCTCTCTCACTTTTCCTCTCTTGCAAATAGAAGACCCTTTAGGGTTATAAGAAAGAGGAATGACATAAAAAAAGTTAAAAAAAACAAGTGTTTATAAATATTTTTTGACTTCACTTTAAGCCCAACCGCGCGGCCGATTCATAGCGGTTCCCGCATAGCGATTCATGCGATTTTTACATGAATCACCTGAATCGGCGATTCACACGATTCACTCCCAGGAACCGAAGATCTGATTCACCGACTCCCAAAAAATCGGGGAGGGTGAATCGAATCGCGATTCACGCGATTTTAGCGTGATTCTCGTTACTCTGGTTTATGGTTTGAAAAACTCGTCACTAAAGGAAGATGGTTTCATGTGTTGGGTGCTGGTTTAATGGCATTGTGCATAAATTTTGAGCGCTTTGAACAAGAAGTCAAAACGCTTTGGAAAAAACTGTTATATCATTCATATCATATGCGATTTCATATGCAAAGCGTGTAGGAAAACCTGTGGTTATGAGTAGTGGCTATTTTGGAAAGGATTACATGTTATATGCTATCAAAAAAAAAAAACCGTGTTCCTTCATTAAGGAAGCGACAAAACTCATGGACGGCTTTTTTTTTTTTTGAGACATTCGCATGTTTGAACCAAGCCACGCATATCTGCGAGTTTGAGAGGAAAGTCCGTCTAGGGCATAGTACGATATTTCCAGCTTGTGTTCATCATCCAAAATCACATTTTTAGCCTAAAGAGTGTTGTTTTTGTTTGCTGTTGCATCTTTGTTCGATTCGCAAGTTTGAAGCTTTCAATCTTGTTGCTATAATCATGCATTTTGTTTCTCAATTCTTTACACTTGTCAAGGATTTATTCTTGACTTGGAAAAAGCATTGATATCACAAGTATAGAGTTCATCTACAAAGCCAAACGCGTAGAGACATTAAGATAGTAAGAAACATTGTTGACACAGCTTCTATGAAGCAGCAAAGATCAGAATCACTGTCATGATAGAGGTAACAAGTGTTAATATTTCAGACTTTGAAAGGAAAATGACAATCTATAGATGATCTTTTAGAACTAAGATTTAGGCCCTTTCCAAAATATAGATGAATAGAAGATAGATAATGCCCGGTTTAGATGCTTGAAATCTGCCGAATGATTGTATGTAGAAGCCTTCAATCCAATGCTATAATTCTGCTCCAAATGGTTCTTTAAGTCTGCTACACTTTGCTCTTTAAGGTCTGCTCCAAATATGTACTTAGGTCTGTTGTTCTTCTTTCCAAGTTTCCAAGCAGCTGCTATAATGTAGGAACAATTATGCAATGAAGATCTGAATTATAAGTCTGCTGAAAGTGCGAAGTAGGGCAGTCATGTTATGTTTTTGATGATGCCTAAATCGCACCTCTCAATCCCATATAAGTATGGTTCAAGAGAGGAGTCTCTCCAATAAGATAAGCCAGCCGACTTGATATGCAAGTCAGCTTTTATAATTATGTTATATTCAGCCACCAACCTCAAGAGATGGCTGACTATAATGCAGGTCGACCCTCATAGCAATTTCAATAATTAAATATGCAAGTCGTCCCTCTTCTCAATGTGATATGTTATATAATAAGTAGTATACTTATTATTTATTTCAATTTTTGCCAAGTCCATAACATTAATAATCATTTGCAATGTAATTTATCTGTCTCAAGGCCACAAGAGCCATTATGAAGATAGATTGAAAGAGAGTGCAAATGTACACAACATGATTAAAAAGAGGCTATGTTAGAGATGTGAAGTTACATGGTACCAAGGAATAACAAAAGTATGAACAACAATACCGGGTTAAAACAGTCAATCAAAATGCATGATGTGATGATGATGAACAAGTCACAAAGGAGCAGCTATAATATATAACAAAGATGAAGGGTTCATTGTTATAAAGTGTTTTTTTGTGCTTTAAAGATTAATCAAAGGGAGGACCACAAATTTCTAAGGAAGATGCTCTAATTGTTCAAATGCTCTTGGGCGTTTTCAAATGTCCTATAATTCATCAACGAAGATGCAGGGTGCTTTTCAAAACTTAAAGATCATGAAGCTCTCAATGGTCTATGTTTGATAAGAAGACTTTCCCTAGAGACCCAGAAGATGGGCAAATGTTTCTGTTTCAAATTGAACACAAAAAGTACAAAATGATGTTCCAATGTAAAGTTCTTCCCCTTTATATGCAAAATATAACGAGTTAGTTCTTCCCCTCAAATAATGAAGATTTGTGTTGCAAAAGGCAAAGTACTTCTCATACGGTTACAAAGGAAAAAGTGATCTTTCACAAACTTAGTTCTTCAAAATTTGGCATATGGTGTTCTTGCCAACATGTGATTAAGTTTTAGGATCTACAAATTCCGAGCTTGTAGAAACATCTGATGCAAGGACAACTGTATGATGAAACCATACAAATAAAGGGATGGGAGATGCAATGATGATTGACATAGAATGCTTTCAAGATTGAAATGATAATGAAGAGATGCTTTTCCAGAAATCACCACTATGATGCATAACAATCATGAATGAAGATTGATATTTCGTTTCGAGATGCTTTCACGAAACCAGAACACATCAATCATTGGGCATTCTATAGCAGCATGAAGAACGACAGAGGATGATGCAAATAGATGTCGTGCCTTGTCACTTAGATTCTTTCATTATGCATTTTGTAAATTTGTAATTGACAGATTACATGCAATGTAAGAAGAAGATGTAAGTTGCATGCGATAGTATCACATGCAAAGTAGTATCATGTAATCATGTTGCAAGTACATTAGGTCCTACAACATTGAATAAGTCAAAGTTAGTTAGTTAGAGATAAGGATTGAATAAGTCAAAGTGGTTAAGGGTTCCCCCTTTCTTCTCCACTTTCCTCTCCTCCTTTTCTTATATGAAGGAGCGAGACTCATTGTAATTTTGGATCTTTTGTTGTAAGTCTGAAAACTATAGGCAAATCTCTTGAATTCTGAAAACTTTGCGTTTCATTGTGCAAGAGTCAAGCAATTGAATAAAGGAATTAAGATTGGCAAACTTCAAGTTGTTGGTTATGAAAATTAATGGGTGTATTCTTATATTGCATTCATTGATCCTTCTTCAAATTAATAGTTATTTTGCGTATATCATTGGAACACTTTAATTCAAGTTTTTTGAAGAGTTTGTGCTTCAGGAAATCAGGATTACTATAGATAGTAGTGGCTGCAAGGATTCAAAGCTGAAGACTTTGGGCTTCAGTGGTAGAATTTTTATCAAAGTAGAGGGTGTTCGAGGAGAGACTTTGAGCTTTCTTGTGCATCTAAAGTTAGAGTAATCATTTGAAGTAAAGATAAGAGACTTTGCGCTCTTATATTTATTTCTTCTTTAGTTAAAATAGGCCGTTGTCTTTAATTATTGTTCTTACGTCAATCCTTGAGCCACCGGTATTACCGTAGCAAGAACTGTTTGTTATACAGTTCAGTTTTAATTGAAGCCACCTGCGGTAAGAAGGGAGCCTCCCCTATTTCTGAGAGGAGAGAAAAATCTCACATACTACTGCCTAAAAGAAACATTTTGCCAAGTTGTAGTCTTAGTGACTTGCAAAATATTTAGCCAACACGTATAACCACTATATTAACCTATTTAGCAAACTACAATTAACCTAATAAATAATTGTCATATGCATCCTATAATGCAGTATTCCTAACATGGAATTCAAAGGATTTTTGTTGGGGATTAAACAACTTTTTTCCAAATGGGAAGGCTATTGAAATATTATTAAAATGTTCAAAATACAAGAACGAAAAATTAAAAAAACTTTGAGTAAAGAAGAAGGTGAAGTCTCAGGTCATTTGACTGAGCTCACAGTAGGTTTATGGATATAAATTTAGTACCCTGTTCAATCAAAATGAGTCACAACATAGCTTGCTTTCATTTGTAGTTATATAGATACAAATTAAATTTCCCAATGAGAGATACTGTTGGGTATGGGTTAAAAGCAATCCAAGAGGTTGAGACTAATAGAACAAGTGATGGACAATCTTTCTCAAACATGAAAAATTGAGATCTTTCATTATTGCTGATTTCTTAATTAAAAAATTGAAGAATCCTAGCCATGGGCATGTCTTTTTGGTTAGAAATGTCCAAAATTGTTTGATTCCTTTTTCAAGTTTGAAAAAACCCAGCTGGGGATGGCCTGACATTCCTGGGATAGTCAACGTACCCAATGGATGGCAGGCTGTCACCCTAATCTTTGAAAGGAGGGGGTGGGGCACATAATTGTAAACATCATCCAAATTTTAGTAATTTTTTGGGATGGGCTGGGTATATTTTGTCCCTGTTCCCAAGTTCCTGAATGTCTTGGAATGGGTGGACATTTCAAAAAAACCAAAGACATGTCTCTGGAACATTGGATTTAATTGAGATGTAAAACTAGGCCGCATTATGTTAGAGATATAACAGGTGTGATTTGTTCTGGGGATTACGATTCTCAACAAATGATTTGTGGTGAAAAGTATGATGTCTGTAATTTATATCGATTTGGTTGTACACATGCTTCTCTTGATGACTGTTGTTATCTTGTAAGATGTACTGCCTCCCTCAAAGTTACCATCAATAAGCAGTATAGGTAAAATCTTACATGGATTATGGTGTCAAAGTGCTGTTGTATGATGAGTATGTGAATATGCACATATCCTTTTTGAGCGAAAACATTGCAACGTGTGCATGTTTTGTAAAGGTCATGTGGAAATAGAACAAACAATCCCCTCTCCTTATTCATGCATCTTGCAAATTATTTGAACAATATAACATTTTAATAATAATAATTTTGCTGACTGATGATTGCAACAATATATGCAGATGGGTTCTAATATTTAAATTGTCTTCCTATTAAGGAATATTTGGTAACAAGGAAATATAACGTGTAATTTATTTCATATGTAAGTGTACTCATTCTGAGGTACATATAACATGCATAACTCATTTCGTGTGTAAATTTTAATTTTTACATTTGAGTAAAATTATTATCTGTGATATTTTTTGCCTTCGATTTCTTGGATGATTTTATTCTTAGAGCTATTTTTAACACTGAAGCTGAATGCTTATAATGGACAACTATCTAGGAATATTAAGAATCTTTGTAAAGAATGGACTTTAGCATTGAGCAAATACATTTGTTACTCGACAACTACAACAAAATGTTGGAACTCTCAAGTTTTTAACATCTTGATATTATCTTCCTACGTGCCAATTTTTTCTTAGTTCTATAATAATTTATTGTTGGACATCGTGCACATATCTGATGGATTTATAGTGTCATGTTTATCCAGGCTGCAATGAAAATCATTGAGGGATATATTCTAATAGGTGGAGCAAATTTTTTGAATCTTCATGCTTCTCGCGTAGCCAAATTTTTTGATGGTGTTGTTGCAAATGTGAACCAAAAGGGACTGCTATCTGCTATGCCTATCATTGAAATGCTTGTTCAGGTTAGTCTGTTACTCGGACATCATTTTCCATGTCTTGACTTGTTTTAAAAATGTAATGAATGGAGTGTTTTTAGTAGAACAAAATTTTGAATGTTAGGTATATTATAGATGGGGTTTCAACTAGAACCCAAATTAGGATTGTTCTGCACTTCATTGAGATTTTTTTTATTTGTTTGAGAAGGTTGTGATAGTTTAACGTTTTATATAATGTGATAGGGTTCTATATATGGTGCTCCATTCCAACAATACAACAAGTTCACAACATATAAGAAATTAGAACTGCATGAACAACCTAGGAAGTGTGGGTAGTAATGTAATGTCCCCTTTTGCTTAACTTGGGGATTCTGGACAATTACCTTAAATTCTCTCTGCTTACAAAGATTAATAATATCCATTACCCTTGGTAAAATTAGGTAATTGATAAATGATGATATTTCTCAGGATAATATATATAGATATATGTATATTTTATTAATTTAATAGAATAGTTTACCAATCACACCGCTGTCTCAGATTAAGTGTATGCTAAGTGAATGGATTTCATATA
>MU226535.1:423883-441617 GCA_018584345.1 Thuja plicata
AGCTCCCGAGTAAGCTCACTCACCTCATCCTCTCTATCCAAGAGTGCCTCATAAGCTGTACTTCCCCACTCTACAAGGTGATCACGATCGGCTATCAACTGAAGGTAATCTCGTCTCAGAATCCTGATAGCCTCCCATAAGGAATGAATCTTTGCAAGGGCCAAGTAACAACCACCAAGCTCATCATGCATAGGACAACCCCATCCATGAACAACTAGCAGTTGCCGAGCAGCATCAAAATGTTAAACTGTGGTAACAACATCGCGCTCGCTAACTCTCAACTGACTAGTCACATGATAACTATGAATGACCGGTCCTCTATGCAACACCTCTGGTATGCTGTCCATATTGCAAATAGACGTGGCATCCAAGGTACTCCTCTCAAGAATACTATCTCCCAGTGAACTGTCCACTGAGCTCCGTGAACTGATAGCTAAGCTCATGTCCTCCAACGGAGTATTAGCATCTGACATGTCTTCGTCGAACTCCTCTGTACATGAAGAAGTTGCTATAGAATCTATCTCCTCAACACTCTCAGCTGCCTCATCCTCTGTAACCTCTGGGTAATCCAGATCCTGGGACCGATCTGTACTCTCTAGTAACTCGGGGTCCTCTCCCAGGGTCTGCTGCAAACATGGCTCACTACTGGTGGAGTCATCCTCAGGAGTCATATAAGAGGTATCTGAAGCAACCCCAGATGCTAGCAATGGCTCCACTCCTTCAGGTGTCCCTGAAAGAACCTCAACTGACTCCGTATTAACCCCTGAATCTGGGTCATGCTGGCATGAGTCCGTATCTACAGTCTCGAACTCAGTACTAGCATTATCACATGTGGCCTCCATACTCACAACCCTCATACAAGAGGAAACTGGCAACTCCTGTACTAGCCCCATCACATGACTGCTGCTATCCCGATCTATACAATCTGTCTCCATCCCCTCAAGGCAATCCTCAAAGGTGCTATCCTCCTGGAAAACTGAGCTAGAGTCATTGTCTAACTCGATAATACAAGCGGGTGTGGTACTGACATCCACTGTAGTCGTCATCTCCTGCTGAATCACAACGCCATCCACACTACAACAAGGTAGCTCCAGGCTCTCATCTGTCCTACC
Organism: Thuja plicata; assembly: GCA_018584345.1. Taxonomy (NCBI): domain Eukaryota; kingdom Viridiplantae; phylum Streptophyta; class Pinopsida; order Cupressales; family Cupressaceae; genus Thuja; species Thuja plicata. Next base: position 424,996 of record MU226535.1, read on the forward strand.
TGAGAGGGGTGCTGCCTCTCGCTCCAACGCCACACCACGACAACTGACATACACATCTCCGATAACAAGTCCATTCTCAAGGCAAATTGGACCATCAGAGGCATCTACTGCATCAACTGTATCTGTACTAACTGCAGCAACTACTCGGAGAGCCTCAACTGGCTGACGCTCAGTGCTGCAATCTACCACTGGTGCTGGCATGTCCGTCTGACTATCATTAGATACATGAGTAGGTGTTGTACTATATACTGGTGGGTCTACATCTCGGACACCTGTCGGGGAAAGCTCAAGCTTCCTGCCGTGCAATCTCGATGACTGCCTACGGAAAGCACAAATCATGTACCTTGCTGTCCTATCCACTGTCTCTGGATCCGACAGACTGTCTTCCAGCCTCTGCTGATGGACTCAAAGTCTCTCCATCAATGTATCTATCCTGTCATTACTCTGTGTACTGCTGCGTCGGCTCTCGGAGCTAAGCCGCCTGTATCTGTCCATCTCAGGAGTGCTGATCACTCTAAATATAATAGCAAATCTGCATTCATAAATATTCTCCTACCCCACAGGATGGCAAGAAAATAGCTTTGATACCACTGTGAAGAGCCCAACTTGGCTCTATCTATGATTCAGTGTGATTTGGCACAGTAATGACGGTTGTCTTGCAACTCCTTATTTAAATAAGCATTTGTCTAACACAATTCCTTAATTCCACATTCAATTCAAATTTAAATGTCTAAACCAGCACATATAATTTGATTTAAAGAACCCAATTAATAACTTCGGGCAATACAGACTCAATGTTCCTAAGAAGATTTACTATCTAGATACATTTGCAGTTGAAAATGGATTGTTTATATTTGAATTTCCAGCTAATTTTTCTCTAATGCGTTCATACAATCAAATGGTAATTTCTGAGATTATAACCTCTCCATTAAAGATTAAATTTACTTTGTGTTTGATAACCCAATGCATGAGAAATGGCACCTGGTTTATTCACTGCAAATTCCTCACGCGGATGGAGATATGAGGACGTTTTAAGACTTTATTTCCCTTGCACGGCTGCTTGAGGACTCTGCAGACAGCAGAGATTATGAGCCACGTGCTGGTGATAGTCACGTCCTCCTGAAAAGGGTGTCGCGAATTGACTGTTATACCACCCACAACTAGCTGCTGGTCCCCCACACGGCAGGCTCTAGACTAGTCTTCCTCACCCGCAGCCTACTAGAACTCCACGCAACCACTAGATGCTTTCTTCACCACCCACAACTGTAATGGTGATGCCGTAGGGCATGAAGGGAGGATGCGTCTGCTGGTGCAGAATGCATACGCCTAGCTCATGTGATATACTTGGCTGCTAGAGAACACACCTAGAATGTATAGGCCTTAGTCCAAGGTCGATTCAGATTCCCAAAGTGATTTCACACCCTCAGTGTGCCTAACAATTCGGAAGTAATTCAATTTCGCACCCTCAGTGTGCATGACGATTCACAAGCATCTCTTTCCTTCAGTAACAAGTGAAACAGTATGAAGGAAGAAGCAACAATCGATTATACAACAGCAATCGATTACAGGCAATTGATTATACAACAACAATCAATTGTGGATTAGATGAAGAAGAATCAGTCTTCAATTAACTAATTTGACCCTTCAGCTAGGGCACAAAAAGTAGGAACAATTCCCAAGAACAAATTCAATAATCAATATTTGATAGATGATCAGCTTCACAAATGAGCCTGTATTTATAACTCCTTGGTCTTGAAAGTTTCCAAAAACCATCATCAATTAACTGCTCTTTATAATATAAACTTCCAAAACATTATAATAATAATAAAGTATTATTATTATTATAATATCGTCTTAATATTAATTAATAACATATTGTTATTAATTAATACAAGTAATTATTAAATATAATTCTGATGATGATTCCTGCAACACCTGCCATACTGACTGACCAACATGCTCATCACTGCCCTGCCAAAAATGGCAACTGCCAAATATAGACTTACTATAAATAGTAAGTGCCCAATCCAAGAAGCTGCATAACTGAATATCGTCTGGAGAATCGACCACTGCCGATACTGCCCTGTCAGAAATAGAAACTGACCAACTGACTTACTAAAAATAGTAAGTCCAGACTTACTAAAAATAGCAAGTCTGCTAACTGGGACCCTCAAAACTCCACATCAGCTCAGGAGGGTCGTGATGATGAGATGTCCCAGTCGCCGCCACAACCTGCTAAAAATAGGGTCATCACATATTGACTGCAGGGACTTGACCCAACAGTTTGGGTGGGATTGTCTGTGGGACCAGCAAACAATCCACCATCATGTCGTTCAGTTTTCGACAGAGGTTATCACCTCTATGTCACAGAGACTTCATCCAAAGCCATGGTTATAGGATGGGGTGAGAATTAGCAGGCTTGATGTTGTGGGCGGTAATCACAGTGGTGGGAGTTTCATGGTGACCGTAGGGAGATTTGTTGTTGATGACGCTTTCCACTATCAGTATCTTCTCATGACAGATGGATGTGGGTTCAGATTGTTCTGGGATCCAGGTGTTGTCTCGTTTGACGCTTTGTTTCACAGGGATTCCGGTACGATATCACCTTGGTTGTGGGAGCACTCCCATCTAGTGTGGGATCCTGGTATCATCCTATACAATGCATTCGATTGGAGGATCCTTGATGAGGTGCTTCATTCCACACACCTAGGATTTTATATCATAGTAGTGCAGCAATTGGGTGAAGCCATGCATCCCAGTTTGATACATGATTCAGGGATCAACTTTCAGCATACATAGGCTTACGCGTGGATGAGTGACATAATTAGTGCATTCACCTTGATCCTGAGATGACTATGTGGCGTGCATGACAAGGTAGCGATAGGACTGTTGATGGGTGACTTCATGTTGCTTGATTCCAGTTGGGTCGATGGTTACCCTAGTTAGTATCATCCAGTCTTCCCTAAGATGGCAATAGATACCCCAACACTTCAGAAGTATGAGATTGTAGAGAGATTTGTCTGTGGGGTGGAGACAGGTTATGGGGCATCCTTCTTGGATTGGCACTATTGGGACCACTTGACTGATACCGTGTTTGATGCTGTTCTGTGTTATGTTAGCAGGCTTGGATGGCTATTGGTATGGATTGTGTGGCAGGAGGGGTTCCATTCTCATAGTGTTGGGATGATTCGCATGTGTGGATCAACCACTCTAGAGGTCTCTATGATAAGGTCGAGGGTATGCTTGAGTCATCTTTGATGGTATCACATCTCTCTTTGGGTCGGGTAGCTATACCCCTACTGATTGGAGACTACATATGCCTTGACTCCAGTTGGGTTAATGGTTGCATTGGCTAGGTCCACTTAGCATTTCCAGAGTCTACATTGCCAGTTACAGTGTTTTAGCCATATGAGCGGTCAGAGAGCTTTATTTTCTAGGCAGAGGCAGATTATGGGGTGACTTTCATGGACTGGTACAGTTTGATTTTGGGTTGGTTACTGACCTGAGTTATGAGAGAGGAGCAAAATGGCCAGTTGTGTGGACTCCTGGTCACGAGGGCAATCAGGGTTGGATACTCAATAGTGATGACGTGATCTACTTCACCTCTATCCCGTACAATGTGAACTATGCCTTGATGTGGGATGTAGGCAGTGGTTTTGTGATGGTACTTGCACTTCAGGGGGGTGATGAGTTGTTTCCGACATTAGGGATACATCGTATTTATTTAGAGTGGAGCAGCATATGCAGTCAAAGTACTGCATACGGTATAAACAGTATGTCTGGGATGGTGGTAATATAGTGTTGGATTGCTTGTGGACAAACAATCTCCTAGAAGGGAGGATTGTCATGTCCTCTTTCTAGAATGGACATCAGAGATGGAGGAGTTGGCCTATCATTGGAGTCTCGTAGGCTAGCAAAGATGGATAGGGACTCATTCAGTGCATACAGTGACAGGATTTTGGCTTTACAAGCAGTTTGGAGTAGTTCCTAGATTTTAGGGGATATCCCTAAATTTTAGGAGGTCGTGACAGTTGCCAGTCGTGAGGTTATTCATGACCCTTTAGTTGGTTTTAGTTTCAGTGTGACGGGATTGGTTTCCTAACTTCTAGGAGCATCCCTAGATTTTAGGGAAGGGACTGCCAGTTGACCCATCTTGTCCAGTATCAGTCACAGACAGGTGACATGGTCAGTTTCATGTTTATTTGGTTGATTTGGGCTATCAGAGGCAAAAGGGGAAATATTTTAATATATTTAAATATTTCCTAAGTTAGTGATTAAATAATTTATAACAAGGCTATTTATATAGCTATTTCGGAGTAATAAGGGGATAATTGTTTCATTTGGTCAGGTGTGCCTTTGTGTTATAGCTCGTTGGAAAGGTATCGAATTATTATAAACTATTTTCACTATCTGGAGACTTTTTGGCGCCTTGAGCTATGACATTTTAATAAAGTAATGTTTTTCCTATTGTTTGGACGACTTTAATTGGGAAAATGTTATTTTATTATATTTTATTTAAAGTGCAAAGTGTAATTCTCCTTTAGGGTTCGATTTGCACTTGGAAGGTGATATAAGGAGATGGAGACCTAATTTCTCATTATCTTCTGACATTTGAAATTTGTGAAAACTTGAAATTGCTCTAGTGGAGCGATTCAAAGGCTTGGGACGAAACCCCTAAGTTTGGATTGTTGGGACGCAAACCTCAACAAGGATTCGGTGATTCAGTATTGGAGTTGGGAAGTGTTATTCTCTGTGGCAAGGTTCGACATTCTTCATAGCACCATTTATCATAAGGAAATACCATATTCAGCAGGGCAGCCAGCCTATTCTAGTTTGGACGTTTTCTAGAGGCAGCTCAAGCTTGCATTCTGGGCGCCATTCCTTCTTAGCAGCCAACACTTTACAGTTTGGAGGTATTTATAAGGGTTTGTGACAGCAAGTTCTTCATCTTTGGTGATTGCAAAACATTTCTATAGCTGGCGTCAAGTTCTGGGGACAGCCTCAAATCCACTTGATATATTTGTTCCTTGAATACATAAATCTGAATATTATGCCTGGTACGATTTGAATAATTCTCAGATTGTTTAGTAATTTTAATTTATATGAATGCTGCTTATCATTTCTAGTTCGAAGTTGTTTGTTATTTATCATTTACTTGCATATATCTTAAAAAACACAAAGAAAAACAACAAAAAAACTTGAAAACAAGAAAAAGCCAAAAAATCAGAATTCAACAAAAGTTCATTCAGAGATACAAACGCTGGTCAAAGTCTCAGGTTGCGAAACAAACAGTAATTCACAAGGTCATCGGGAATGGGGATCTTTCATCTACACTAAAATAATCAAACATGAATTGGAACAAATCTATCTGACAAACAAATGTAAAGTTTAAACAAAATGGAAACCGAAATATGATTCATGAATGTAAAAAATTCAAAAACCAACACAAAAAATGTAACTTACCTCTTCAAAATTGCTCAAAAAATTGAAATGCAACTCAAATTTTTAGAGGCCTCCTCCAAATGCTTCTTTTAGCTCCTCTCAATGTCTGAATACAAGCTACAAACTTGCACACACAATCAACAATCCATATTTGAGAGCCAATCGATTTGCTAATCAATTTTCTAAAACCCCAATATTCTTCTCTCATGCCTTTTTTTCTCTTTTCTCTATGTTTGCAAGTGATGGAATGACCTTTTTAGGTCATAGACTAAATGTATAAACCCCAAAAAGCAATTAAAACCGATTAAAAAATTGTTTTTTTGGGCCTTTTAAAGTTGCTGGTCGCAACAAAGTCCGGGTGGCGGGACTCGACGAGTCCGAGCAGGACTTTGGAGCCTAGACTCGGCCGAGTCCGAGTCCAGAGCCAAAAAAACTCTAGAGCTCGGACTCGGCTCGGGGCTCGCAGAGGCCTTTAACTATGGGACTCTCAGTAACCAGAAAAGGTCAGCCGAACCAATAGCGTTGTGAAGTAGCTCTGGCATGGACCAAAGTGTCCCATTGTCGTTCCAACAGTTGACATGCAAGGAACCCCCCTACATTCCTCCATGCCCAATTGGGCCTGTGATCGCCATTTAGCTGCAACTACTGACCGGGTTTCCCAACCCGGTGAGAAGGTGTCTCTAATAACTGGTTTCAGGTTCCTGATGACGACCCATTTGCCATTGCGTCTAGCCATTGCCACAAGTTCACAAGAGTGTTTTAGTTCATCTACCTGTGATTTGGTGAGATTTTCGTTAGGAAAAATCTTTGTGGGAAGTGGGAACAATTTCCTCCTAGCTCTGAGAACCTGAAGACGATCAGCAGGAGATAAAAAGAGGAGGAAAAGAGTGTTGTTGTAACCTATCCATGCTCTGTCCATGGTGATATCCAAAATATGTAGCTGTTCACTGAGAAAAGAATAGCCTATTGTAAGTGGGCCGGAGGAGGGAGGAAGGCCATGGGCCTTAAAATTCAATTTGCGTGCCCGCCTAACTCGCTCTTCAGCCAATTTAGCATGAAGCAACTCCTCAACTCCAGAAAGAGGCGCGCTATTGTTGTTGCAAACTATGGCCCATGATTTCAATTGTATTTCGGTTTCAGTTTTCAAAGGATTTTGTTTATTATCTAGCTCAGTCTATTTCTCCTTAATGTGTTTAATCTCCGAGACATGCTTGAGATTGGAGTCAAAATGTTGCCTGAGATCTGCAATCTCAGTCAATACAGATATAAAGTGGACTGTATCTGTAAGAACCCGGTTCTCTGTTTTCAATTTGCAGACATGTTCCAATAAGTCAGATAGGGAGGCCCCCTCACACGACTTACACTGGTTAGTCTGCAAAGGAACCAAGACAGTCGAGAAAGGAAGAACATCAACACCAGACTCCATAACCAGCACACAACCTCAATGCAAAGGCCGAACCAAGAGCAGAATCGTGGCTATAGATACATTCTTATAAAAATTCTCAGAATGCTAAAAATTCCAGATGAAAATTCTCCAAATGCTGAAAATTCTTAGAAAAGTTCTCCAAAAAGTTCTCTAAACGCTAAAAATTGAAAATTCCCGATGAGAATTCTCAAAAACATTCTGCTTTAAATTCTCAAAAACACTCCGCTTAAAATTCTCTGAAAAAATTTATTTCCTCTAAACGCTTAAAATTCTCAGAATTCTTAGAAAGATTCCTCTAAAAATTCTGTGAACACTAAAAAAAGCTGAAAATTCTCAGAAATTTTTTTATTTCCTCTGAACGCTAAAAATTCTCGCTCAAGAACTCAATAATCGGCTTAGGAAAATCGCGGCTCAGCTTTCACATAGAGATACTTTCGTTGTGCAAAGAAACAAGAACCTTCTATGGCAGAGAAACCCTAAATTGTTCGTCACTCAGGGAAATCCTTTCGTCGCGCTCAAAAATTCTATCATCGCACTCAGAAATGGTGTCGTCGTGCTCAGAGATGGTGTCGTCGTGCACAGAAATGGTATCGCTGTGCAGAGAAACACAGAGAAACAAGAACCTTTCGTGGCACAGAGGAAGCCAAAACTATTCGTCGCACTCAGAAAACTTGTCGTCGCTTGGGAAATCCTCGAAAATCATGTTCATCGTGCTTAGAAATGGTGTTTGTCACGTCAGAAATCCTCGGAAAGCATGTTTGTCACCTCAAAGATCATCGGAAAGAATGTTTGTTGCCTCATTGCATCTAGGTGATGCTCATAGCATTAAAGCATCAGGCATTCTCGAGAGGTCACCCATCCTAGTATTGCTCCTCATGGTCAAGTGTGCTTGAGTTGGAGCAATGGTTAATGGGTGTGGGAAGGCCTGATGCTTGATTCCTTAGGTCGATGATGTACTTCGTCCCTTCACTCTCAATCGAGAGTGTATTCCGCTTCCAATTGTGGGTTGCCTTGGTAGTGGTCACCTAACCTGTCCCAAACAGTGTGTAATATGCCTTCTCCAACGGGATAACTACAAACTCCAAGAAAAAGAATTGTGTGCCAATTGTTACCTTTTGTGCCATTAATGTCCCCAACGACTTAATGCCATGTTGGTCGACACCTTCCAAGTGGAAGCTTGGCAGCCAAAGTGTCATCTTTCCCAAGCATTTTTTAGGTTTCCTCCAGCAGCACATTGAATCTTAAGCCTATATCAATGATGGTGTTTGTCAGTTTTCTCCTCATTATTTGCATCTCGACTACGATTGTCTTCGTATTGATGCTCAATGTAAGCAACATAGGGTCAGTGGCCTGGTCATCTTTAGATGGTGACTTGGTTGTTGGTTCCCTTGTGGCTTATATTGGCTTTGGCCAAGTGTGTCGTCACCGACTATATTGGACATTGCCATTTTTTATTGTTGCATGGTTTGTAGAAGGTTTTTCACCTTTACAAGTATGGTTGTTTGTAGAACATGTACTATATTCTTTTTTAACTTCGATCATAGAGGGGTACTGACATATTCATTAGAGGCTCTTCGCTCATTTGCCTTCACCAGCTCTACATCAGCATTGACCTCTAGAAGTATTTCTTTCCCCGTATGAGGATCCGAGTATATTGCCTTCTTGGTTTGCAAATTGGTAGTTGTGAGGACTTCCTCATCCCAATCTGCTACGACCAACATTTCACTCCCTTCTGCTTTGGGCAGTCAGCATCTTCATGGTCTCAGAGTCCACACCATTTGCACAAGAAGCCTGTAATATTTTGATCGCTTTGGCACTCTTAGGCAAAGCGACCCCATTCATTGCTTTTCCAACATTGAATCAATTGTCTTCCCTTTGTGTCGTATTGTATATAGCTTCGTGGGCCACTGTTGTTATTGTTGTTGTTGTTTCCTTGCCTATTACAGTATCTGCCAAGCAATGCATTGGAATTTACAGGTGGTTTTGGTGGTGCGCTCCTTGTTTTTAAGTTGTACAAACTTTCCTTGATGGAATGTCTTAGTACTTGACAGATGTCTTAAAACAATTTCTTTGGATAGGTCATTTTTGTGTGACCTATTGTAATGTCCCCACTATAAAATATAATTTAATAATAAATAATAGTAATTAAATTAAAATACAAATGAATAAAATTAAATTAAAATATAACAGAATATAATTATACATAATTAAAATTTGTTTAAAGTTAATGAATAGTCAAAAGGCATGACATGATAAGTTGTGACTCCCTCAAATATGAAGTATAAAAGGGAGAAGAGAACTTCATTTGAAGGGGGGAAGCAAGTTGGAAAATATAAATAGATCAAACTGAAAATTTGAGACTTGGACCGTATTTTGATATTTATTATTTACTAATGGGAAGTATAGTCACAGAAAAATTAAGAAGAATATATATATATATATATATATATATATATATATATATATATATATATGATCAAATCTTGTTACTACTTTAAGTACCTAAGGAGGAGAGGGCTGAAGTGTTTCCAAGGAGGGGCAGTCTAAATCCAATCAATAGAATAATTCCCAAAATAGGGTAGGGATCAGCATCCCTTAAACCTTGAGTGTATGGTCCCAAGATAGGTAAGGGCTAGGATCTATAAACTTTGAGGGAACCTATTGTATTTGGTCTCGAAGAGCCTTGGTAACATTTACGTTTCCTTCCTTCACAAACTGAAGTAGCAATAGGGTCAGCATGGGCATTAAAGAATTATAACTAGTGAAATTATCTAATACGTTTTTCTTTTCTTACTTGAACTAAGGAATAATATGGATTTGAATTGTTGTATCTTTGGTCAAACGGCTTAAGTACATTAAATAGTGGTTAATTCAGGTTATAACAGGCTTAGGCCTAGCAGGGGACATTACACCTACCTTACAATTGGTGCACCTCATTTCTTTATTTTTCCTTGGGCTCTCCTTCTCAACATTCAACTCTATCAAATCCCAAAACAAGAATAGGCATGGGTTACCTTGAATGGTTGAGGGCTTTTAGCTTGATAGCTGTGTTTAGACTTGCTTTTCTTTATGTTGCTCTACCTCTTGCTAATGCTCTCAATCATGCCATGTAATTGTTACACCCACAGCCTTGGTCAATTCTTCTAAGCGTTGATAGTGATTTGGAGCAAGAGAGAGCTCTATTTATGATTTCTTGGAGTGCATAGGGTGTGGGTATGGCCCATAAACTATTAGGGTTAGGGTTGGGTGTATAAAAGTCAAGAAAAATGTTTGATTCTTTTATAAAACTTGAACACTTGGCACTTGCTTCTATTTCTCTTGCTCTGCCTCTTGGTAATGCTCTCAATCATGAGATGTACTTGTTGCACTTGCAGCCTTGGTCAATGCTTCTAAGCTTTGATAGTGATTTGGATTGAGAGGGGTGTATTTATGTTTTTTTGAAGTGTGTAAGGTGTGGTTGTGGCCCACAAACTTTTAGGCAACGGGTTGGGTGTGTGAATGTCAATAAACCTTTTTTGATTTTTTTAAAATTGTTTTTTGGAGGTGTTGGATGTAGGGGACGACTAACCATTTCAAAAACTATCAAGACTCTAGGGAGTTTCCTTGAGGTTTTGGGTATGTCTTGACATCCCAAATACTCCTCCTTGGCTGGAGTCACCTTGGGCACTTCTCTAGCTTGGTGGTAGTAGTGGGGGGAGTGAAGTGAAACGTTTCCTAGCTGTAACCAGTTCTAGAAACATCACTTTTCTGAGGGAGATACATTCCCATGAAACAGGAAAAATAATAATGCATGAAACTTTGAGTCTAAGAGATTACGAGAACAATTAAATAAGCTAGAGTTGTCACACAAGATTATATCTTGCAAATTCCTGACAATATTCTGAGGGATCAAAAAGATTGACTATAAGCCTCTTTCCTATTTGGTCAGCTACATTAAGAACAGATCATTTATGTCAATGTGAAAGTGGAGGGAACAAAGAGGTGTCTTGGTAGTTTCAAGAAACGTAACTGCTTGCCTTTGGCAAATCCATATTCTCCATTTTATTGATTTATGCAAATACTGTTGTAAAGGAATGTCAACCAAAGTTGACATTGTCAGAGTTGTGCAGCATTGGATATGCTGTATTTGGAGCTCAAGGCTTGTGTGCATCTACTTGGGATGATGTTGAAACTAGTGGTGCAGATGGCTGATGTGGCATACCTCTTTTATATTGGAGATGGTCAAAGTTCTAGGTCCTCTTGAATCAAGAGAACATTGAAATTTATCTTATTTTATCTTGTCTAATTGCAGACTAGTCCATAGCTTTGTGTTGTTCTTTTAGGATTCAGATTTACTGGTAAAAATATGCATATGCTTTAAGGATCTAATAAACTGGGATTTTTTACTTGAACAGTTGTTTCCTAGGGATGCACCTCCTTTGCTTGGTGGAGTGGTGCAGGTATATTAATTTCCAAGTGATTATATTAATATTGTTTTCTGTAATTTTACTTGTAATGTGACTCTTAATTTGTTATTTACCTGACTAGTATCTAAATGGTATTTGTATTTATGTTTGACCTCTTTTGGAGAAACTTGTGGTATTCTTTAAAAGTGGAGGAGATGATTCTGTTCCCACAGCAGCAGCAATAAAGGCATCTGCAGGTGCAATTTTAGCAAGGCTGCTTGTGCAAAACAGTAACTATTTTGCACACATGATTACAGAGTCTTCCCTCTCAGCGATGCTTCAACAAGCAGGGATAAAATTGGATCAAAACCTTCTTCTTTGTCTGATAGATGCTTGGCTTGATAAGGTATGTAATGCCCCTTTCTATCTAAATTGAGACACTACGTGATTTTTCTTAATTCTATAATTATAACTCAAGTTGATGATGATTAAATGCTTTATTTTGTCACTTAATTCCAATTGCAAATACTCAGTACAATGGAAATGAATATTAATTCCAAATGCATATGCTGAATATAATGGAAATAGATATTAATTCCAAGTGCATACGCTTCCAATCAATTAGAATGATTGCATAACAATAATAACAAGTGCTGTATCTGATATGGCAATGAAATGTATGCTTGATAACCTGAATTGCTGTCTCTGATATGTGCTATGGATCCACGCTGATATACAGGTTGATATAATGGCAATGCTGTCTCTAATGCAGAGATTATCGGGTACAATAATGAATGGATATTGTGCAGGCTGTGTCTGATCAATCTTTATCTCTATGCACTGACAATGAAGCCGTCTCTGATATATCTTGAATTGATTATGCTTCTGGGATGATGTCGTCTCTGATATAAATATAAATGCTTGCACCTTCGGTTGCTTTTGGCAGTCAGTTGCTCTAAACAGAGTGATCCACAAGGGACTGTTATATTTTATATTCTCAAATCTATATTTTATTTTTTCTTGCAAATGATACAATCTCCAATATATATACATGCCCAATATATGGAAGAGGCACGATGAATAGTCACCTCTCATCATCGTGATAATAATAATGAAGAGTCTCCTCTCTTTACCATAATAATCATTTGTTAATGAATTTACATTACCGAGTAAATCGCAATAATATCAACCTTTATTTGTATTCGTATCGGTAGGAATGGGTATCGACAATCGCAGCCTCCTTGTATTATCTGCGGTAATCACGGTGATTGTTATCATCATTTTTATCCTTATAACTTCATCATAATTGATTGATTATGAGGCTATTCTGAATCTAAACACTCCGTATAGATATAGTAATCGACCAACCGCTTGCACTTCCTTGTATTACATTGCACTTCTCATTGGAATGGGATAGCCACGTAATTAGTTTCCTGACCTGAGTTGAACTGCCACTTTGACTATCGATACCATAATATCAATTGGTGATCTGACGGGGATATTGTCTTCGTACATGGATTCTAGACTTGGCCATGGTCGCGTTTGACTGCCTCATACAATATTTTGGTAACCTCATATTCAAACAATGCTCCTATAAGGATTCCGATATCTGGCTGTTGACGTATCATTGTAATCTCTGCCCATTTGCTTAGAAAATGTTTGATTAATATGGATAGCATTCTATGTCTTCATATGGTCTCTGTTTCTGCCGACTTAAACAATCGCATGGAGTAAGACGACCTCCTTGGGATATTGGAATATAAAGATCGGGCTCCTCGTGAGGCTATATAAGTTTCAATCTTTAATTATAACCTATAAAATCGTACATGGATTTATTGATCTTGAATTTGGGGATATTACAAGGTATTATATAGTATGGACATTGTGTTTGAATTGTTACCTTCGAATTTCAAATTGCTATCTACTGATTTTGATATCTGTTTTATATTGAAAACCATCAGTTGCAAAAATGGTTCTCTTATTTGTTACATTTTATGGAAGATTACTCTTAAGTAGTTTCTCAATGTTGATTGCTTAAAGGATGGTTGTTTATAGTCTGTACTATGAATTTCATATCTTTTGATTTCTTTTAAGCTTGACCTATTCATGCACTCATATGCATCAAATCTTTATAAAAAGAAGCTATTGTTCATTCAATGAATTGTGACTGAATGCATAAACAATATCAGGTTGCTAAAGTCATATTTTAAGACTTACCTGATGTTGTTGTTATAATGGTCTCAATATAAGTCCATTAGGAATTAAAATATGCATAATGGTAATTCATTAGTCATTTATTAAGATATCGATTTAATAAAGATCCATTAATTAAATAATGAGATAGGCTAAGACATGCAATTAAGTCTTGATGATAATAAGTTGATTAAAGATGAAGAGTCACGTTGACCAGTGATTAGGAGAACTGATTAAGATTGGTTATTATTATGAAGAGGTGCAATCTCTTGAAAGAAAAGGGATATGTCATTTGAGGTCTAAAAGGACACAACCATTCAATAATGAGGATATATAGATTGATTCTTCGAAAACAATCCTTTCAAACATCATTCAGACTATTCTTATTCTATTTCATCCTATTTGTGTATACTCTCCTTAATGGCAAATCTGGTTGCAGGCACTTAAGTATCTATCAGAGATGGCACCATTATTGTTGCAAGAATACATATTCAGATCAGAAACAGCAACCTCATCGCTCTAAGTGATATCACCATCTTTTGTTGCGTACATAAACTGTCATATCAGATATAGCAGCACCTTCTGACTGTCCAAACATATAGACATATCAGGCACATCACGAAATCATCATTGCACTTTTTAAAAGATATATCAGACACAGCCTTGTAAGAAGGTTCATTGCATAATTCATATTGTCATATAAGAGAAGGCCGAACTATATAACTGCACTCAACAAGTGATTCTTATAGAACATTGATAAGATAATATCGATTATTACTAGCGCGCGCACACACACTTATTCATCTTGCATATTTTACTTGTCATATTAGAAATAGTAGTGATTTAATTATTTAAAGCACCCATAAGAAGCATGTAATTGTCTCTATTTCCTTAGTTAGCCAAAAAGGGGACATTACAAATCCCTTGGCCCTCAAGTAAACCAACTTGGGGTGGGCTACTTAATTGAGGGAATCGGCACTGCTGCATCTCCCCACCACGTTTCCTCACTAATCCTAGATGTGATTACTTGTAGGAAAATCAAATGAACAATTTCTAATGTTTCATTGTTTCTTGATGAATTGGCAATTTAATTAAATAAATAAATTAAAGCTTTCTAACAGATTTAATAACAAATAAATGATTCAACCAGATTTCATACCTATCACTTTATATGATAGATGGCTTCCTTTTTTGAATTAAAGTCTAAACTCAGACTTGAAATTCATATTCGATGCCTTCTACAATTGCTGCTTCCTCCCTTTTATATCCTCCTTTTGGAAAGAGTCATCTTTTCATTAAACCTAATAGCCTTTGCAGGGGATGCATCCCTTCAATATTAATTACTGCCTTTATTAATCGCTGTAGTGATGCATGTTTTATGAAGTCGCTGCCCTTGACTAATTCCCATCAACCCTTTTGGAGAATTACCACTCTTTGTATCTCCTCTGTCAAGGATAAGGCAATAATTAAACTTAATATTGCAGCGATTTATTTATTTAGCATGGCGGGGGCATGACATGCCAAAGAAACACAACCTTTCATATTAACTAACAATTCAGTTCTAATAACTACTGAAAATCTGACAAGAAAATACTTCATAGTCGAGTAGAACCAAATTGATAAATCATAAGAAAAGTATTTTATGCAAACTACATCATTCCCTCTGCCCCTTCTCAAAAGAAAGAGGAAAAATTGGCTTCCAGATGACAGTTGAAAACAACATGAAAGCTATCTCTCTGCAGTAGGGGAAGGACATGTCCCTAGGAGGTACTTCAACATCCTCTAAAATGGAAGGTAAAGTTAATTGTACGTGGTTAGTAGCATGAAACTTGTAGACTACTTTTAGTCCTTTGCTTCAGATGATGGGTGGCAATAAGTTCGTGCTCCCTTGAACTTTTGACCATCTGTACTCTCCATAAGTTGTGAGCAACCCTCCTCATTGGCTGTTTCGAGATCCAAAACCTCTTGTTCTTTCTCCACAAACATATTCTTTTACAATTCAATCAATGGAGCTTGTTGGGGAAGCTGAGATTGAAAGTGTTGCTCTTACTCCTCAAGCTCTGCATGTAGATTGGAGTATAGTTCAAAGCATCATATGAGCCCCACGTAAACTTAACTTTTCAACAGTCTGGTGAGACTCTTTAATAGGGAGATAAACAAATGTTGTCGGGTGAGAAGGGATGAAAATAACTTCTCCAACTTCTTCCTCACCATTGTTGTCCCCTTGGTTTACAGGTACTTCTCCATACGATGACTCAGTTGTTATCAATTCCCTTTTTTTTTAAGTGCGCCCTTGTCTTGGTCCTTCACTCTCTACTCTAATCATTTGAATGCCAATAGAATTCCACCTAAAGATAGATGGTCAAGTGGAATTCTAAGTTACATTAAGCTGCAGCTTTGCTATATTGTGAAGAGGAAACTTATGTTTATACTATGTCTAAGAATAGGCCAATAAAAATGTTGGTTCATATAAATTCTTTATGTCTGAGAGAGAAAAAATCATGAATTCAAAGGGAAAGGACTTTTGTCCAATTGTAAACCTCTCATTTGGTAAGATAATTCATAATTAGTCATTCACAATACAATGTTAGATGCTTGAGTGGGACCTATCATCAACTCTTTATTAAGTCCAAAATACATTACTCATTAGACAAATAATATTTTTCATCCTTAGTTCCCCTTGTTTCGCATATTATTAAACTTTTTGTTGGAAAAATTATGTCTGCATTGTTTTTGAAGAGAAAGTTATTTCTGTGCTAGGCTGATGTTATTTAAGGTCTTGAACTGTAAAAATCAGGTATATGTAATGATGACAGCATGGTCCATCTATTGCACCAAGGATCTCTTTTTCTCTCTATCATGTTTGGAGACTATGTGAACCAAATAAAGTGTAAAGTCACTAAAATTTAAATAAGGAAAAAATATTTTATCTACAATGCAACTTTGAGTGGATCGTCATCTAGTTTACTTGCTTAACATAGTTGAAATGCAATGAGACATTCCCAAGTAATGGTCTTTGCAGTATTGGTACCTTTATCTTGTGTGGTCCTTGGCTTTCTCTTTTCTTTTGAGCCAACTGTGTTTGATAACACAGTTTGCACTATCGTTTGTTCTGCAACAGTTACGGAAACTATAACTTGCTGAGCTTCCCTAGTAATACCATATTTTTCAGAAGC
>MU226535.1:447265-465118 GCA_018584345.1 Thuja plicata
CCCCAAGGGATAGAAGTGGCACACCCAGTGGCCTTGGTGGTACAGGCTATGGAGAACAAAAAAGACATACAGAATGAGGTTGGAGAAGACACCGTATTAGAAGAAGCAGATAGACTGTTGGAGGAAGCTGGGATGGCATCACCACCCTCGCCATCACCACCCTCACCACCACCAAGGGAAACAGAAGGAGAGAACACAATGGGAATACAACACACCACCGCAGGGCAAGGTTCGGAAATGATCTCATTGGAGGATAAAGCAACAAGATTCCTCAAAGAGTTGCGAGAGATGGAGCATACCATGAAGAACATCATCCAGGAGGCCAAAAGTCAGAACATGGAAGCAATAGTCTGAGCCGCAGAGTCCTTAGCAATATTCATGAAGGGGGAGTGCCACACAGATTGGGGCCTACTCTACAAGAGTGGATACAAAAAAAATGAAGTAGCTGAAATCTGGGCAGCCCCAGGCATCATAGTGCAGGAACAGGAGCAGCCACCCCTCTTGAACACACTCCGAGAGATGGAGGTGGCCTTCAGGAGGACATTCTGGCAACTACAGCAAGAAAACGAATTGACTAATCAAATGAAGAAGGATTGGGAAGAGGGAAAAGCTATGAGGGAAACACAATGGAAGACGGAACGAGTTGGACTAGAAGAAAAGTTAGCAGCAGCTGAAGCCAAAAAGATGGATGCATTACGGGTGCTCCAAGGAGTTCGGGCTAAGCAGAAGGCAGCTGAACGGGATCTCCTATGCATCCGAGAATGAGCTCTGAGTCCAGGGATGTCTTCACAACCCAACTCTCAAGTCTGATTTTTCTTTTGTACAGTTGTCTGGAAGATGACAATTTTTTTGGGGGGGATATATGTAGTGTGAAATAAAGTCATTTTGTATTAAGACTTAATTATGTTTGTCGGGAGGGTAGTTAGGAGTGAGGAGGTGCGTCCGTTGGTTTCCCCAACCAACTGATTATTATATATATGTTTTGGTTTATTGTATGGAGTTGTTGGTTTTTGGTAATAACAAGTAGAATAAACATTTCCTCGCCAATCTGGTATGGTACTTTGTACCTCTCATTGGTATTGGTAATTAGTTATTTATTGGTAATTGTATGGATGGTATCTATGAATGCTTACTGTATTGTTCTGTATATTCTGCATTGTTAACCATTCTACATTGTTCAACAATGTAATCTATACAAGGTGACTGAATTGGTCAGCTACCATAATATTTAATGAACTCCTTGTGGTCCACGTAGGTAGTTATTTAAACGATCAGCATAAATTTTTGTAGACTGTACCTTAGCAATTTGTTGCACAGGTCTTATGGTGGAATCTCCTTTAGTAGGGCATATGTTAGATGGAGTTGCAAGTTGGATTTTTAGGCAGACCATGTAGTCTATATCAGTAACAGGTACTGTAAGGCAAATTACAGCAGCAGTTGCTGTATGGATAGAGTGAAATTGATCAGGAGTAGCCACATGGTGAGAAATGGATTTGTTAGGAATCATTGTTTAGTATGAAGTATAGTTGGAAAACATAGACTTGGTAGTTGACCTAGTATGAGGACTCATCAAAAACTTGATAAAACTCAGCAAAGATAAAAGAAACGGAATTACAAAGAAAAAAAGAAACTAATATATTTAGAGAAAACATAAGTCTATTCTGATCACCATTTTATCATAATTAAAAAAATTACATATGTCAAATGACCCTCAAATCAATAAATTACATAGTTCCAAAGTCTCAGACTGAGAGCATCAAGGGCTTGGATTTGGGATGACATGGAGATGATGGTAGGCATTCAAGACCACACGGACCCTTCATTGGGCACACTATCTTTCCCAATTTTATCACTATATTTTCAATTTCTCTCCAACACCAAGCCCTCACTATTTCTGACCAAATCTTCATTCTTCAGAGATCTTACATTGCAGCTAGAGAATTTGACTTGTTTAAAAGATGAGGGATACATAGTTTAAGACGGGACCATCAATGTATCATCATTCTTGAATTGTTTTATATATTTGAACTTCTAAACCGTTATCCTAGGGCGTTTTTTGCCTGGCTACAAAAAACCTCACCTATTGGTTAAAATTCGAGGACAAATGAAATGCACGTAAGTTAACTAAACAAAATTGCAATATTTGGAGTCACAAAATACTTACAATTCTTCTGTATCAATTGCGTGATCTAATAATTTGAAACAATGAAACTAGATCTGCAACAAACCCTGAGGATTATGACAATTGTCATAGGGGTACCTTATTGTAGTTAAAAGTAAACCTATTTGTGTTTGATAGTCTTATCGTAAGGTTCATAATGCTATATTATAAGGAAATAGGCTTGGCTAATAAATTAGACAAGGTTAACACCACTGAAGCAATCAATGTCGTGATAAGTCCGACACTACTAGGAGAGTCATAAAAATCTACTATGTTCACATGAGACGTCGATCAAGTCCCTAAACAACATTGTAATACATGTGAATTAAATGGCCAACTGACTGAAAATATTCAATCAAGTATTATCATCAGCCTCAAGTGACCAAAGAATGTTATATGCAGGAAGACGAGCTTTTCACAGTTGAAGTGCACTAACTAGAGTAACATTAAGGTGAAAAGAAAGCAACGAAAAATTTTAAAACCTCCCAAAGCCTCTTTTATTTTTATTACAACGTAAGTTGCCAATTCGGGTGCAAGAATCGGAACCCGGTATGCTGGTACGGCATCTTTTTTCCCCTTGGGTACATGTATAAATTATAAGAACAGTGATACTCATAATTGCCCAAAACAAGAATATTTTAATACATCATATTCATAATTTGAAAAAAAGAAAATACTTGAGTATCAAAATGTCATTACACAAAGAAAATTCAAATTACAATCAATATATAATATTGAGTCTTCTTCATCAGAAGCATCAAGATCAACATCAACATTTGGTTCAGTTTTATTTGAACCACAATCCATTGGATTGCCATTCCCACCAGGTGTGTCAAGTGCAGAAGCTGGTTCAATTTCATTTCACAAACATTTGACAAAATGCCTAATCATTAACAATGCAAGGAAAGTGATTTCACAACACAAACAAACAGCTGCTACATATGCATAATGTAAATCAACTGAAATCAATCTCATTAATTGCTTGATTGCTGGCATATTCTGATATAAAACGCTGATACATTGATGGTCATTTCAATGATCATTTCATTTAATTCAAACACAACTGAAGTGATCATTAAACACAAACACAACACAACTAATTGCAATGATCATTGCAATTAATGATCATTTCATTGATTGCTGGCATATTCTGGCCATAAAATGCTGATACATTAATGATGACAAACACAACTGAAATGATCATTAATTGCTTGATTGCTGGCATATTCTGATATAAAATGCTGTTATGATGCAGCTGGCACTGAATGGATATAGGAAATGGAATACCCAAAATGATAAGGAGTTAAAGTGAGGTTTTAATGTATCAAACTATGCCTAGGTATGGCCTTAGGTACTGCCTAGGCACCTGAGTTCGTTTGTGGGACCATACCCATACTGGGAACATACTTGTACGAAGGCCTGAGCTTTACTAGCAGTACCTGGTAACTTAGATTACAACTTATCAAGTTGCAAATAACAAAAAAATGCATGAGTTTTTTTTATTGGAGTCATTTTTGAAATTGTTTCAAAAAAGGTGTTGAGGCATTTTGAAATTAAATGGCCAAACTGACTGAAATTATTCAATGAAGTCATTTTTATCGAAGTTGTCTGTTAATAATTAAAACCTGTCTTTAATATATTTTATATCTTTAAGGAATATTTATCATGGAGATAGGCTTGGCTAATAATTTAGACAAGGTTAACACCATAGTTAAAAAACTTGGACTCAGCAAAAATTTGGCACACCCAAAAAATGCGACAGCCAAGATTCGGCAAAAACTCGGCAACTTAAAGAACTGCTTAAATTTCATTAGAAACACTTTTTTTTTGCAAAATTCAATGACAAGATGTGTCCAATGAGTACATAAATTTTTCTATTAAATTTGATTGATTTGATTGCAAATTGAGCACAAAATCGCATCCTCATGTGGAATCCAAATATAATGGTTAGCTGACAACTGTAATGAATTTATGATCATTGCCTTTGAACATCATAACAATTCAGCATAATTTATAAATTTCATATGACAACATTTTACATCTTTCTCTTCCATGTTCTAGCTAAAACTTTGGGAGAGGTTCTAAATTTCTAATAATCACATTTGAATATTGGATACTGATAGTATGATAATCTTCATTGATCAATGATATTATGGTAGTGATAAAATTAGTTGTCTAAGTTCTCAATTTTTGTCTTCACTCCCAAACCCCCTCATTGTAACCGAATTTCTTATATGACAAGAGATTCCACTAGCTAGTGGTGGTTATGGGTTTGAGGGGCAGCAATGATAAGTTGCACAAGGTGTTAGATGTGAGAAAAGATAATGATTGAAGGGTTGTGGGGAAACATTTTGTTTCCTCCCAGGTCAGAAGTGGGGGTTCGGAGGCTATGACTGAAGAAAAAAATAGACTTTTTTGACGCATCTTTGCCTTTTTTTTAATGAAGGGTGACTTTTAGTGCAAAAACTTGCAAAGAAAAAAATCTCGCTGAGTTTTCTGCGAGTTTTTCATCTATGATTAACGCCACAAAAGCAATCAAATGTCATGATAAGTCTGACACTACTAGGAGAATCATAAAAACTCTCTTATTCTCACATGACTTGTGAGTCAAGACCCTTCCCACCATTGTAATACATGTGAAATTAAATGGTCAAACTGATTGAAATTATTGTCGAACACCAATAGTAATTAATAATTATTATATAAGTTGTCTTTTAACCATAATTATCAGTGTAACACAGGGACTCGTCCCCCCACCACCGCCTTCCCGCCACCAAGTCACCGTCGGGACGTGGGGATGGCCAGACGTCCCCGGGACGTCTGAGGGATGCCTAGCCGTCCCTCGACCATCCCGAGGACGTCTCCAATGATGAGGAGTTTGCCTTGGGGGATGATTAGAGGCCTCCCTTCACTACATTTTTACATGATTTTGTACTTGTTTTGATATCTGAATATCATGCTACTCATTGTAATCATCTTTATGATATTTTTGATATAATTTAAATCAGAGTCTTCTATTGGCTGATAATTTGAATTTTTAATAGTAATTGGTAATTCGATATTCAATGTTCAATGTTCAAGTACACTGTGTTCTGTATTGGGTATGTTGCAATTTTGCTATGTTCAAGTATTTGGTATAATGAGCTCTTATACTGTTATACATCATTTCGTAACTAGCATTTCAAGTACTATATGTATAGTATATTACAGCCCCCCCCCCCCCCCCCCCCCCCCNATCATTTCGTAACTAGCATTTCAAGTACTATATGTATAGTATATTACAGCCCCCCCCCCCTCCCCCAACGCCGTCCCGACGTCCCCAAATACCCATGTCACACTGATAATTATTATAAGCTGAAAACTTATTGTTTCCTGAACATTAGATCTTTTAACAATAAAACAATTTAATAGTTAATAATGGTGAAATTCTAGATGGAGGTTTTCACGGTGGAACATACAAGTAAAAGACTTGATGTCATATCCCCTTCTTAAATTATGGAGGTAATTAAATAGTTAATTCAAGTTGTCAAAATAATTATGCAAATAATAAAAATGATTTTGATGGAGGTATTGATGGTATAACACATGCAGAGATTAGTTATGTGAAATGCTTTTGACGGTATAACACACAAATAAAAGACTTGATGTCATGTTCCCTTTCCGAAAATTATGGAGATGAAGTCATGTAGTTTCCACAGTTCATTAAGATTTCTAGTAGATTTCTGGATTATACCATGTGCAATTTTTTTTCATCAACGTTTCGTATCTTACTAAATGATCCATTATCATCATGGAAATTAGGGAGCAGACTATGAGATAAGCAGCAGATAGAGAAGACTAAATAGATGGCAAGAGACGGTTCTAGAAACTGGGAAGGAAGGAAACATAGAAAAGGCTGGGGAGTAAATTAAATAAATAAGAAAGAAAAATGAAAAGAGAGACAAGAAAGAAATTAATTCTAGTATCTAATATAGAAAGAACATTAAAGCAGTAATGCATATAGTATGGCAGTATAATTGGAAGATAATATCAGGAAAGAAAATTAATAAAGTTTTGCTCTATTTGATTGAAACAAATGAAAATGAAACTAAAGTAATATGTACACTATGAATGTAATAGGATTCAAAACTTAATTAATAAATGAAAGAAAATGTATATACTTAAATATAGAGTAATATTATGAATTAATGACAATAAATTTATAGAGCATCCTATGTTAATATGTAATGTCCCCTTTTCTGCAGTAATGCAATTTTATGCCTGATTAGCCTATCTAGCCATCCGGATAGTCTAATGGCCGCTTTTCAGAGGATGCTAGTCAGTCACAGGGTTACTTGGACATTTATTTTATATCCGAGTCAGACTATATGGTTGGGATACTTTATTTTATAAAGTATTGTTATAAGTCACTTTAATATTATAATTTTAAGTTACTTTATTTTATAAAGTGACTTAAGTGACTAAAAGACGAAAGTGCCTTTTTATCCCACATTACCTATTTGGATGTAATGGCTCTCACTTCGAGGTGATAAAAGGAAGGAGATCTTCCTTGGGAAAGTACAATGAGAAAATATAAAAAGCTTTTATATCTGGTTGCTTAAATGTGACTGATTTCTTGAGGACGTAGCCCCTTAAGGATATTGGAGAAACTGGACGTAGCCCCAGCATTCTCAGTTTGATGGAATCATACAGATTTCATATTGAGCCCATTGAGTAAGTTAAAGATTAAGTTTATTTTCAGTATTTTGCACAGCRCTACAGAAATTGATAATTCCAGAATGATAATAAATCACATTTCAGTCATGAGTTGACACCATAAGGAAATCTGGCCATTCGGAAATCTGGGCCTACACTTGTGAAAGGAATTAATAACTACTGGTGAATGATAGAAAGAAGATCAAACCCCACACTCGAATACTAAGCTATGCAGCAGTTCCGAATGTATTGACGTGGAGGCATTGCGGTTTAGAAAACAATACAGGTGATTTTAAGTTCAGCGAGATCTGCGTCCTCCCAGGGTATCCAAACTGGGCGTTAAACAGCTTGCAGCATCTCCTCACTCACGCGGGACCAGCAACTAACGTAGGACACATTGTCTTGGCATTCACGTGAGACTACAGTAGTAACTCATCAGACACGGCTTGTTTCACCACCGCCTGGGAACACCGACCTGACAAGCATATCAGGATAGACGTTGGAAAGAAGTGGACACCAGCGAAGTGGAGTACGAGAGGCTGAGGGAATAAAACATCACCCAGCGCGCAGTCTATTAAACACCACCCTCCGTGTACTGGCAGCCTGGACACAGCCGCGTCAACACAAGAAAGTCTACAGACCTTGCCGTGGAGCAGCCTCACCATCAGGTGCATAAGTAGATTTTACATCCTCTTTAAATATATTGTATGCAATCGAAATATCAGTTCTTAAACTGGAAAATAACTCTTACGAGGGTGAAAGTGTTGTATATCACTGCTGGAACGTCAAATATGAAACGTCCTTGAATTTTATATACGTTTGGTTAAATTGTTTGGTTTAGCTTTTCCTATTGAAGTATTCAGTTGTAACCATACTAGCAGAGATTCATGTTCATGCATATAACACGACACTTGAGACAGTGAATAAAGAAGGATATTCAAATTTAACTAAGTCTGAACAAAGCGTCCATCCAAATTTTATATAATTACCATAATCATATCATAGACAGCCAGTTGGGAACTTTACATAATATTAATTGATTTGAATAATAATTATGATAATGATCATCTAATTGTAATTAATATAGTAAGGTACCATAATGGCAAAGGAAAACGTAAAAGACAAGATTGATAAATATAATGGATGATCTTGGTAGATCATCTTGGTAAACCATGTGACAGTCCCAGACCATCTCATCTTCCAAGTATCCAAATCTTGCACTATTTGTATTTCAAAATATCAAAACTTGTAAACCCATTTTTGGTAACAACTTATATTCATAGGAACCACAAGCAAGATAAAACCTAAAGGGTGCTAAAGAAATCTAAATATGAATCAGATTAGAAATTAAAATTTGGTGTATAAACTCATTTCCAATCTGGTTATCTTTTACTTTACGTCGGTATATATCATAGCTTAACTCTAGTTTAATCATGTGTCTTAATCTTGTTTACTTTTTTGTACCCTTGTTTGGCACCAGTAATAATCTTAAACTGCCTTGATTTCAAAACTTGTTCAGATAGATTCCATACAATTTTTAACTGTCTATATGCCTCATAGTGCAAGATACAAAAATCAAATTTTAAATCTATTTGGATCCAAACTGGGTGTCAAATCTGGTGTAGAAATTCCCTTGGGTCCGGACTCTGGATTGTGTTATTACCAATGACTTGTGTGAATATTTAATTTTGGGTGCAAAATTATTTTGAACTCAGATATATCATGATATCAGGTTCAAAGAGACTGAATCTTTCAACTTTGAGCTCCTCTCACACTCAATATGAACCTTGGTGCCTTGGGAACACACTAAAACTTGAATCTTGGTGTGAAAACTGTCTATAGTTATACAACTGAAAACATGGGTTGCACAAGTTAACCCAGAATTTTTTTTCCTTTTTTGGTGCATTCCATGGAATTCACAGGAGTAAAACCTGATTAAATTATCAATAATTAGTATCGTAACTTCAAGGGTAATCTGGAATTTAAGCACAAGGGTTTAAAATAAATTAGATAACTACAAATAATGATAAACCAGAGGCTTCTAATGACTATTTTGTCAGTTAGAAACCTATTGTCCTCCCCTCTTGTTGTGGCATTTAGAAAGCATTCGAGCTAGTGCATGTGCTTTAGTTTTCTAATTTCAAGAATACTTGACATTTGGCTGAAAATTAGATAATGAACTTAATATTTTTAGACTTTTGGCTCATTTTAACTCGCCTTTCCATGATTTGTGACTAAAAACTAAGTTACCGGGTTCGGCCCCTGACCCCTCCGAACCCAGGGAAATTCGAACCGGTTCGAAATTCAGGTCCGGTTCGCCTGTGGGTTCGAATTTTTTGGGCAGGGTCCGATTTTTAAATGCCAAATTCGAACCCGGGTTGAGCTGGTTCGAACCCAGGCAAATTTCGCCAAAAAAAAGTGAATTTGTGACGAATTTTGCTCGGGATTTCACTTAAAATGTTATTTTATGGCGTGTTTGTTACGAATTTTGCCTGGTGAAAAATAACTCTCGATGCCTTTATAAAATAATTAAAGTCGGTCCCCTCGACCCCGCCCTGTACTGCGACAAGGAGCGCACAAGGGGCGCTGCCCCTTGACCCCGTCTTGGGGGCTTTGCCCCCAAACCCCCATTTAATAATTTGGGATGGAAACTGCGCCAATAAAAGGGGAAAAATTAACCTTGGAGTCTTATTAGGCTCCATATAGAAGATGATGATGAAGAAGAAGAAGAATATCAATAAATTATTAATCCATTAGTTGAACTTCAAACAATGATACTTGAACTTATGCTCTGATTTAATTTTAATGTTTTGAATCTTTGATGTTGAACTTGAACTTGAAGTATATGATGGTATGATCATGGATTTGTGATTCATGATGCTATGATTACAAATTTACAAGTGTTTTTATTGTTTAAATGTTTACTTTTTATGATACTATGTGACATTCTAATCTTAACTCATGCTTCCAGGCTGCATAAATATCAAAATATATATATATATATAAAATTACATATTTTTGAAAAAACGAACCCGAACCCAAAAACCCCTTTTTCAAAATTTTGTCTAACCGGCGAACCAGTTCTTCGAACTCGAACCCGAATTCGAACCCGAACCGGCATCCTAGACTAAAAATTAACCTTCAAATTTTTTAAACCTGGCGGAATCTGATATGAATATTGAGGGAAAAAAATCCATACAGAGATGTTTTATGGAAGCACATTACCAGAGGTTCCCCATTATTCTATTTTTTTCCATATGTGAACATATAGGATTATGGGAGATAAGGGAGTGTATCTCTCTTATTGGTGTTGTGGTAATATTTAGATGAGCTTAATGTCTTATTCATACATTTCACCCTGTCATTCTGGTATTTAATGTTTGCTTCAATATTCTTTCTTTGGCAGAGTTTGATGCAATTTTTCTTCCGAGGCAGACCCGTGTTCCAATCCTTTATGTTTGCTTTCCTAAATGTATATGCGCAAATAAGAAAAATGAAACAGATGTTTCTTTTAGTTCTAACAGTGCTCAAACTTGATGAGCAGGTGGATAATGTAACTATTATTCCTAGAAAGGCTTATGCATCGGCTCTTTGTATCTTGTTGACATCAAGAGAACCTCATATTCTTGAAAAACTTGACCAAATAATCAAGTTAGTTTCCTTCTTTCTTATGCTTCTTTTCATTATAAATTATTACATTCATGATTTCTACTCCCTTTACTAAAGGAAAATCTGACCATTCAGATTTCACGTTTGATGCAGTGTCTGTACAAGTATTCTTGTGGTTGATATTGACAACAATGGAAGCGAAGAATCTAGGTGACATTGATGTTTCTCTAAATGTGATCAATCGTTTTTCTGTTTTTTAAAATTGTTTGTAAAGTATATCGCTTGGCCTTTGGTTGAATGTACAGTTTTGATAGCATGCATTCTGTTGAAAATCGTGAAGCACTTCAATCTGGTGTTGGAGAAAACAAAGATTCCAGAAAGATGCAGGTATGCTAAAGGTTTGCAGAACTCTTTTTATTTCATCTTTATTTTTGTTTATTTTTTATGAGCAGCAGCATGGAACTCTTTTCCAAATCTTGCGTGCAAACAAATTGGGGCTGTTCAAGGGATTGTATACACTGTCTGTAGAGTTCTTTTATGGATAATGCTACAGAGTTTTGAAGGACTTTCCTTAATTTGTTTGATCATTATGTGTTTGGTGTCTAATCTGGAATGGTTTACTGTTCTGATTTTGGCTAGCTAACATGTATAAGTAACTATTCCGTTCTGCTATTCTGAGCAGGTAAAATCATCTGACCCAATCAAGAACACGTCATTGGCTCATGTGATGAAAGAAAATCTTCAAGCATGTGCTGCTTTGCATGGTGAGGTGCCTTTCAATGCAGCCATGTCGAGAGTGCATCCTACAGTATTGGGGCAATTGGAGCATTTTTTAAAGACTTAATATGAGAGCTTGCACACACTTCAATCTATAAATGGAAATCATTCTTTGGATTGTTCTTCTGGTCTAAGATTATGTTTCAACCTTCACCATTTTATTCATATACCATTGTTTGAGAAGTCCAGTTTGAAACCTAAAGAAAGACGCTGCAGAACGTTCATTCTTTTGAGTTACAAAATTCAGGTACTTAATCTTCTTTCTGGAGGGTTTTATAGAGATAATCCTTTTATTCAATTGGATTCCATTTTGATAATCTTCTTTACCTCCCCCTCCTGTCCCCCATTTCAATGCAAATTGGTTTGACAAATTTAATTCATAGAACTCCTTTTGATGGTTATTTCCTTGTTTGCAGGCTGTTTATAACATACCTCTTCTGCTATGAAAGCGTCTCTGGCAGAATTGTGTCTGCAAGGTTTACATTAATTTTGTCCTTACAAAGGTATTTTATTAGATTGAAATAATAATATTCAACAAGGTCTTATGGAATGAAATGTATCATCAGCCTTGTCTTCAAGATGGTTGTCTTAAACGAGGATTTCAATTGAGTTGAGAATGATACCTTCTGAGAAAACAGCTGTAATGGTTCGAATCCAAGATTATTGATTCTAACTGGCATTTACACCATTGAATAAACACCGAGGTTTCTCATTCCAGGCTTCCTATATAATTGATTTAAGCATATAGAATATGTCTACACGTTTTCTTGTAATCAGGCATTCTCTGACTTGGTTTTCCTAGGGTGATGGGTACAGTGCAATTTTTCATTCATGATATTTTGAAAAGGAATCTGTTGCAAAATTAGTTCAAATGTAAATCAAAGGAAAACGTGAAGTTTATAAGATGTGATGTTGAAAAAATTTGAAGGGCAAGGTCCACTCACAGAAATGTCTTGGAGCAGAGGAACTCCGTTGGAAAATTAATTTTCAAATGGCCCTGGTATTTCTTTACCCTTTAAAAAAATGTGTACATGTAACATCAATGGTATAAATTGACCACATTGTTGAGTGAATTTGTATGCAAATATTAGTCCCGTGCATTACTTTTTTCTTTGATGATGCTTTGCCATGGACTTTAAACTCTCTACTACTGTTCTTGCTTGTAATTATTTTTTATGTACCATGCTTAAAAGATGTGAAGTCAATGTAGTTCTTCAAACCTTCACCTTTAACAAATTTTATAATGTTTTTTCTCTCACATTCTTACTATTCTTATCAATATTAGATAAAAATTACAAAGGTAATAATAACGGCAACTTTAAATAATAGGTACCCTTCTTTTCAAGGAGAAAATTCAACTTATCTATTATTACCTCTTCTTATACTTAATTTAGTAGGAATTTTCCATTAGCCTATTCCTAAGTTCTTATAGACAATGGATATGGTTAGGGGACTCAATGTCCTAAGATGAGTTCTAGTAGAGGTTTTCAGAGTTTCTGTGGCAAGCTTTTTAATTTTTAAGTAAATCGCTATTTTTAATAAGTGTTATTTTTAACGCTTTGTTTTGGCTTCCATCCTCTCAGTCTAGTTTTAGCCTCAGTGAATTTTGATATTTTCAGAGAGGTTTGATTTTTTGTCAAAGCCTTTTATAAAGTTATTTTATGACTTAAGTAAGGCTAATGTGTTTATAAAGTGTGCACTTTGATCTATGCCTAGTTTTTGATTAAGGTAACAACAGGTTTTGAAGGGGTCTCGAAAACCTGTACAAAAAGTTACAAAAGATATACAACAAAACACTCATAAAAGGAACGAAACAAGACCACAACGAGAGTTTTACAATAGGTCCCACAACGTGGAAATAATTAAAGTTCCAGAAAAGGAAATATGGAGATCCAATAAGACCAAATGACGCGTTGAAAAGAATAAAACAAATAAGTCCTGCAGCCCTTAAGCTTCTAGCAAGCAGCACAAAAAAATACTTTGAGCTAAGTTCCAGTTGCCAACAAAAGAAAGCCCAAGAAACTATACCCTTGCAAAATCAACACAGGGCAATCAAGTTTTACCTTTTAGCCCATCCTTTTGTGATCGTAGATTCATATCAAAAGAAGGCATGGATGACTTAACTTTCTTTCCTTTAACTGTTGTCCATCCATCCTCCACCTTCAGAGCATCAGCCAAAGAGTTACCAGCAGACATTGGAGAAATAGGGCTGGCCACACTAGCAACCACACGAGGGACAAGGACAACAACGCCACCATTCCCCAAGTCCCCTACTAGAGAAACCATAGAAACCAGAGCACCAGCAGACAATAAAGTTGATCTAGAGACAGCCTCAACAGTCCTGTCAGGGACAACAACAACATCCGGAGGGAAAGCACTACCTATCTGAGCCTCCAAAGCAGCATCAGTAGCATCATTCTTAACTTGACTAGCAACCAAATCCCCATCCAAAGATTTACGAATCATGTAATGGTGGTCAGCAACCCCCAACCACCAGGAAGGTGATTTCTTCGATTTAACCTTATCGGATAAACACTGAGCAGCAAGATGACCAGTCATGTGGCATTTCCTACATCTGAATGGGATTCCCTCATAATCTAAATTTTGAATCCAAGAACCCAAATGAGAGTCCAGAGTAATCTTCTCAGGGAGGCCCTTAGAGATATCAATCTCTACTAAAATATGAGCATAGGTCGGATGAAACATGTCAGAGGTAACACGGTCAACCATCTGGAAATCCCCAATAGCCGCCCCTACCTCCCCTATCTCTTCCAGAATAGAGTCCAGCCACAGATGAAGGGGAAGATTCAGAAGCCTCACCCATAATGGGATTTTATTAAATGTCTCAGTGAGAGGATCAAAATCCTGATGCCAAGGTTTGGCCATCAAAGGAAAACGCTCCTCCGAAGAGAAACAACTATCACACAAAATAGTTTTCCTATCTTTAGCATTTTCAAACTTAGCTATAAAAAAACCTTTGCCATAGGGTATATTTGAACGGTACCTGATAAGATGGGTTCCCAATGTTTAGAGATCCAAGCATGCAAGTTCGATAAAGAAGGCAAAAAACCCCTAAATCTAAAGATTGCAACATTTTCTGAAAAATCTTCAGTGTTTTTAACAATCTCATCAACTGTATCAGAATCCAATTTTAGCCTAAGAGGAGCACTTACAGTGACGGGCTTAACAGAAGGAGATTGAAAATGGAGACTCCCACTCCCCGGAACAGAGAACAAAGACCCATTGATGTTTGCTTCAAATGTAGCAACATCTGCATAAGAAGCAGGATCTGCATGCCCATTATTCCCCAGCGCACCAGAGGGCACCGACTGCATCCCCAAACAAACAGAGCCCCCACCAATCGCAGTCGCCCCAGAGCGGGACTCAACAGATTGAACGCGGGCGTGAGGCAGCAGCAGCTTCGGCTGCGGGAGAAGCATCCTCCGCACACCCTGCAACACCCAGCGAAGGGCCACAGGAGGGATGTCGACGACCAACAGCTTCAGCGACAGCATCAGAAACCCTAGGCGCAGCAAGTCGAGATGTGGCAGGAGGCATCATCTTCATCCCTCCTTCCCTTGATCTATGCCTACATATCTATGCCTAGTTATGTGGTGATTTAAAAAAAAAAAATATGAGCCAAATAGACTTCCAAATATGACGACAAGAATTATATATATTTTGCAAGCTATGTATTTTGCATTCCACAATGCACCATGTCTTGAGAAGGAAATAAAGTGTTTTTTAAATGTTTATGTGAGCTCAAAAAGATGGGTCAAGCCTCTTGTTGGCGATTTCATGTTGCTTTGAAAAGTGGAATTGGAGGGAATGAATTCAAATGAAATGAAGGTTGCCCTAATTTTTTCCCACTCTATAAATATTGGTTTGAGCTCTTAAATGTTTATCCTTGCTTTGATAACTTATTGTTATGTTGTTGGATTGACTTTTGGAGTTTATTATTTTGTTGGAATGATGAAATTTTGTGTTAGGACTATTGCACCATAGAATGCGTAAAATAAGTATTTATTCTAGTTTGTTAAATATGTTATTAGAATGGTGGTACATATTGAGTTGTTAAACTTATAAGAAAATTATTTATAAAGTTACGTATAAAATAGGATATGGAAATCTTATATATATGGATGTAATTAGTATTATAAGTGCAATAGAATAAAGAACACACTATTTCTATGTATAATATTGTGCAAACTCTGTCTAGTATTTTTTATAGGATGGGAAATGAAATCCTTATTCTAGGCAGCTAGTTTCGGTGGTGAAATATCCATTATAGCTAGTTGGTGCTTTTTAGGTTGGACTTATAGCTAATTTTTTACTTGAGAAAGATGAAGATATTTAGAAAAGTTTATAAGCGTTTTTTTGAGTGTTGGTGTGAAATTTCTAAGTTTTGGAGTTTTTGGTTATCACCTTAATGCCCATGCCTCTTGGAGTTTGATTGTTGTCATTTTGACGACACTATGAGTGGGCAACCCAAATAAAGCATTTACTTAGCATATTTGGTGGAGTATTGATTTTTAGAGGTTGGTCACCCCTTCTAGAGGGTTTGTACCATCCTTTGTTGGAAATGTTGTTATTGATGTCAAGGGCATATAGACAAGTGGAAGTTGTCATTGATGTTAAGGTGAAGACATGATCTGATTTATGAATCAGATTACAATACCTAGTGTAATACCTGCGTTATTGTCAAGTTCAATATAAAAATCAGAAGATTAACAACAGAATTGCAAGCCAAAAAGTAATCCATTCTATTTGAAATTGGAGTTTATACAAATATGATGGACCCCAAGGGTCACTAGAGTACCTTGGAAACAAAATGAAGAGTCACCATAATGTTTATTACAAATAAACTTATTAAAGCTACCAAAAAATTTAAAAAAACTATATAAAAATTTAGGCCTACTTCGAGAAGGCATAACTTTGTAGTCCTAGTTTCGATTTGCAAACCATCTACTTCGTTGGAAAGATAATAAAAAATTGTAGACCCAAAATTTGGTTTTGCACTTCCTTAGAGGAGACAGGTCCAGAAATGCTCTGAAGACCTTCAAAAATGTAGTTTACTAAGACATAAAATACTGAAAAATTAGATTTCAGTATTTCCCAATTCCATCCTGATCATTCCTCCTCCCTTGAGAGGCAATGGGCCCCATTGCACTAATTTGCTGCAACAAAAGAGGAAATTGTGCTTCAATTTGTTCCTTAGTTAACCACTTGCCTTGATGAGGATGTTGACTAGCTCGAACCACCCGATAAAGAGGAATGTTCTGATTTCTCAAAGTCTTTGAAATGACTTCAGTAACATGGTCACACTGGACTGGAACAGTAGTAGATAATTTTGCAGCTTGAATGTGTTCAGTAGCTTGGGAAATGTCCAACAAAGGAGGAAAATAGGGTCTCAACAATTTTACATTGAAAACTAGATGCAGGCCCAAGAAGGATGGCAAATTAAGTTCAAAAGCATTATCACCAACTTGTTTCACAATAGTATACAGGTCATAATGAAGAGGACGAAGCTTCCTGTTTGGTCCGTGAAGGCACTCTTTTTGAAGATGTAACCATACCTTGTCACCTATCTGAAAATGATGAGGAGTTCTATGTTTATCATGCCTTTCCTTATACTTCAGATTACTCTGCTCCAAAATCTCATGAACTTGCTACTGTAGGTGTCTAATGTTATCAATGAATTTTTTTGCTTTATCTACCTCCTTGTCAGCATTCAATAAACTATCAAAACTGGTAGTGCTACATCCATAGGTGCCAATGGCTGATACCCAAGACAAACCTCAAATGGACTATGCTTGTAGTACTATGGAGTGCATGGTTGTAGCTATGTTGCACGTAGGGTAAGCTTTCATCTCATGTGCGAGGATGTTTTTAATGATACATCCGTAAGATATGAATGATCATTCGATTCACCACTTTTGTCTGCCCATCTGTTTGGGGATGGAATGTTGTGGACTTTGTCAACTTTGTGTCCATTTTAGCCCATAGTGCAGACCAAAATTTGGTGATGAACTTGCTATCCCTATCAGAAATAATGCTTTTGGGCAAACCAAAATGAACCCAAACATGTTCAAAAAATAACTTGGCAGTCTCTTCTGCAAAAACTGTAATGTCCCCGTTTTTCAGACTTCGGGATTAGCTTGGTTTGGCGACCCTCGCAAGCTAATCATGTGTTCAGAGGGGGTCAGATTGGGGAGCCAACGTTGGGATTCCATTCTGGAGATTCAGTTTATCAGGTCTGCTCTTCGTTCGGGTCATTTTGGCTGGCTTACTATTTTTAGTAAGTGGGGTTTCTGGTATGGCCAGGATTGGTAGGGTGTCTGCACAGAGCGTCAGATATCTTAGGATCGAGTTTTAGAGAATCTCCAGTTTGAGGGACTTACTATTTATAGTAAGTCTATTTTTAGCAGTGGCTATTTTTAGCAGGGCACCTCGTCACATGATGGTTGACAGTCATGACCTCTTGTTTAGATGGTTTTGAAAAATAATGAGTATTTTAAGAGATATTAATATTTAATGGCCATTAATGATAATTAATTATTAAAGTTAAAATATAAAGTTATAACTTTATATTAAAGTTGGGGCCATTTAAG
>MU226536.1:229-19071 GCA_018584345.1 Thuja plicata
TCATACATGCTTTTCTTGTCATGATATGTTTGGATTTGCATGCTTTTCTTGTCATGATATATATTAACCCGCTAATGTTTGCATGTTTGAGCTTGCTCCCAACAGATTGAAGATTTCACGTATACACACTTGGACAGTTAAAATGTCAGAGAATCATAATTTACGACAATACTTCTGACAGTAATGCTATACGTTCGACAGGGCCACCTGTCAAAGAAATGTTGCACGACTGTTGCTATTCTGACAGTTACAGTGTCAAAAATAGAAATTTTTGATAGAAACTTTGATAGTAATGCTATATATCCAACATGTATATCTATTGAAATTAGGTGGAAACTGTCGTCGGAATGGATATTTTTTGACAGTTATTTCTGATAGCGATTGTCTATTTCTGATAGGTCATGGTGTCAGAATTTTGATGGATGAACCATAGGAAATGCCATCAAGAAGCTGTTGTCATGTGCAAGTTTTTGACGTGATGTGGTGTTAGTAAACTAACGGATGTGTCTTCTATCATAATTTCCTACGAAAAAATAGCGACGGACTCATGTGTCGAGATGCCAACAAATGAGCATTGGAAATATGACAAATGGCCGTTGGAATTTGACCTCAAATGTACTAGTGTCTTGATTTCTTCATCAATCCATTAATTTGCACTGTAGGATCAATCATCTCAAGAAATAAATAAATAGTGGGATTAGTATTTTGTGTTGGGAGAGCACACCCACAAAATCTCTTAGGGAAAATCAAACAAGTCTTGGGTGCACTTATTTCACCTCATCGAAGGTTGTGGAAGAAGTTTTGTGTAGGAACTAAGTTTTTAGATATGTTAGTGTAACTTGTATGTTTGTTTATCTCTAATGTTTGCATGTTTGAGCATGATCCACATAGGTAGCTTTCAACTGCATACATTTTGGCATGCCTGGTGGGACCCACATCCCTAAACTTATTTTCAATTTTTTGAAAACTCATCATTCACACACTAAAATTGTAGAATGTCATCTACAATTATATAGTATTGTATGTGCTCTAAGATTGTCATATGAACAAATTTTTGTATGTTCTCTAAGATTTTTGTATGTGCAGATTGTCATCTATGCTCTAAGATTATCATTTTTGCAGATTGTTGTCTGCACTCTGAGGCTAGCGTCTGCGACCTGTCATTGTCATCTCTCCCATGTTTGATTTTCCAACTAATTCTAGTAGATCGGTATATTTTGGGTGGTTTCTTGAGGATTCATAAGAGTTAAGATAAAGATTATATTTTTTGAGGATTTTTAGGAAATTCTAGACTTAGTCAAATTTCAGGAATCAATATATTGTCTCCAATGTGATTCTAGTGGACTATTGATTGTAACCTTCTATCTCTGCCCTGTCATAGAAAACATTTATTTTTGTTGGTTTTGAGTGTTACTAATCTGTTTGTCTTTTAGCAGTATTTCAGGGTTGAATACTTTATGATTACTATTTTTTTCATGCAAGTTTCCTTGGATTTGAATGGATTTTGGGAATGAACTTGCATGTTTTAAACACTAGTCTTTGAATGCATGTTACTTAAAATAATTAACCACATCCAATCTTGAATTCATAAGGGAATGAATGTCACAAAAACTTGAATGACTTAAGGCAAAACAATCACACCTTTCTTAAATGATTTCCTTCTCGATGTTGGAAATAAATCAAACTTTCATGATTAACCATACTACTGTGTCTTTTTATCAAGTATAAAACACTTAGTTGTTCTAATTAGGTTCAATTTGAAATGAAATATTTTGGCATGTTTGAAGAAGTGTTTTTCAACACTTCTTTCAAGCTATTTTTCATTAGATAGATCCCTTAATTTGCATGGTGCTAAAATTAAACTACAGTCATATCCTCTCCCCTTGCCTTCATGGAACTTGGGTGAAGAGAAAGCTTATCTTAATCTAGCTTCTAGAGAGGAAAGTCTAGAGGGCGCATTTCCCCTTTAGAGGATGACCTCAAACTGGTAAATACCCTAGCCAGTATAGAAAAGAGACACTGAACAAAAAAATTTCTCAATCCCACCAAGCTTGGTCATGGTGTGTGGATGAGAGGTCAGATTGGGCGTATAGTGCCTAAGGAGCCGACGTAGTCCAGTAGAGACTTAAGTGTCTTGTACACGTACAAACTGATTGGGGGGATGCCATGGATCTTACTAGAAACTGTTAATTAGTAGCCTACTTGATTCATGTACCTCCAAATGATGACTTGTTACAATGCAAGGGGAGGGAAGACTCTCCCCCAAAATTCCCATCATATGTGTCCCATGGTATTATTTTGTGAAAGAGATCTTTGTAGCACAAAAATAATACTTGGCAAAAGGCAAAAACATGAGTGCCTTTCTGGGGGTGACATTCTTGTGTGAGATTAAGTACTACCAAGCAATGGGCCTATAATATTTCATGTGAAGCCAATTCCTTTAGGTAGCTAATGTTTGTACTATCTTCGTTATGTTAAAAAATGTAAAAACATAGGTAGCTTGAAGGGCCACTTGAACATACATAAATAAAATATCAAAGTTGTATCAAAAATCCCCAAAGTCACAATTGCTTGTCTCCTGCAAGGTTGCTTTGTCCCTTGTAGGATTTTTTTCATACGTGTGTCATCAATAACTGTCAATTATGTCAAAAATATGAGTCAAGGTATACTTAGCATAGTCAATGCCTTTGATGAATGTTGAAAATCATTCTTTCCCGTGAACAAATTGACCTAAAATAGTACAAAATCAATCAAAATCCTACATCGTCATCTCCAACCTGCAACCTGCGTCTTTGCAGATCAACTTTTGCATCTGGGAATCAAAATCTCCATCTTAAAAGAGTTACTTACCAAAATTTTCCAAATCTATCATTTTCAATTTCTTAGAGGTCCATCAAGTCAACTTGCCTAAACCATACCTTTTCCTCCATCATTTCATTAATCCTTCATCAATCTAGTCTGTCACATTGCATTAAATTGTTCCAAACTTTTGACTTAAAAGCACTATCATCCACTTGGAATCTATCAAAATCTCATTAAGATCCTTATCCTTAATCAAGACCCTAGCTAGATCTTATTTCTTGAAAACATTGTCCTTCTTAAGTGATTAATTTAATTAGTCATATCTTATTTTTCTTGAGATCATAAGTCTATCCCAAGTAGGATAAATATATAGTTAATATCCAAATCATTGTGCTTTATAGGATCTTATTTCACTATGTTTATCCAAAACCTTCATAAAATCATCAAAAAAATATCAAATCACACCTTGAGACCCTGCCCTTATAATCAACGTCAAATAAAATTTTGAGGCCCTACCCTCACATCCAACATCAAACCCAACATCTTTGAGGCCTTTCTCTCACAATCAAAAAATCCAAGTATTTCTCCTAATCCTAAGTTCATCTTTCACATTTGACATCTTTCATCCTCATTATTCTATCTTAATCATCCCCAATCTAGCTTAATTTTCCTAATCCATCTAAACAAGGTATGATTCATCATCCCAATCCCCACCCTAATCATCCATCATAATCCACATTAGCGTCAAATTTTCTTCATCCAATCTCATCATTCATCCTTGATTCAATCTAATCACATAATCATCATTCTAATCTAATCCAATACCCCTCATATAAACATCATGAATATGGATTGGTTTCACAAAATGGTTGAGGAATTTTGAATGCTAAACCCTCATACTCAAATCATACCTACAACTCAACCAACCTATCAATCACATCCATCCAACTCATGCATGCCTCATAATAATCCAACCCCTAAATAATCATACATCTCACCACAACCCACTTACCAAGTCAATCCCATAACATCACATATATCTATCATATACACATCCATTATACCTCAATATTTCATATCCAATCCCAATCCATCTCACATTTCTTACCCTTCCTCTACCCTTGAAAAGGGAAATCCATCTCATTATCCTTCACCAACATATGATTCCCTCCATAGCCACCTTTCTCAAGAGAATGAAGAACTTCAAAACTATTGAAGTAATAAGTTATTACACTTATTAATTAAATCAATATGATTTAATTATTAAAGTCACGTATTATCTCTAGCTCACTTATGCTAAACTTTAGGCATATAATAATTAATTATTATCATGCAACCTAGATTTTTCCCTTTTAGGGTTTGGATCTCCTTTTAGAAGGATTGATATCTTTGTATTTTATAACTTAGTGAAAAATCTAAGAATGCTATTGTATTGAGGGTTTTCTCTCCATTGTTTTCACATGATATTTTCTCTTTCATTGATCTATCTCTCTTTCTGTGATAGGTTTGCATGCAAATGATTCTTGAGAGTTGTAGGGTTGAGTTTTCATCAACTCCAATATGGTATTAGAGCTCCAGAGCTTCATGTCCTTGTTCTCTTCATGAGAGATTTATCCTTGTCCTTCAGATCTGTATTTTCACAAGGTTTTATGTTTCAATTTTTTGTGGATCTAGGGGGAGTTATTTTTCAGAGCACTTTGGGCACAAACTGACTCACAGTTGCACTCAAAAAGCCCAAAAAGCCCTATTTCATATAAGGCACGTCCAATTTTAACACAGTTACATTCTAAGGAAAAAAAAATTACACTGCCCTATTCTGGGCATGATTTACGAGGCAAGTGAAAAATGTAAGCATTTATTTTAAATTTTTGAAAAATAAAAAATACCAATTTTTTATGGGTTTTGAAAAAAGAATCCAAATTTTTTTGGGGCGGTCATACCCCACCCACTTTATGAAGGCAGGCGGTGGGGCCTCCCCTCCGCATGGAAGCTGCGGGCCCCAAGGGATCCGTACAGGCTCCACAAGAGTCACATTGGCCCCACAAGAGCCAGGTTGGCCCCAAGGGAGCCGCACAGGCCCCAAGGGAGCCGCATAGGCCCCATGGGAGCTGCATTGGCCCCAATGAAGTTGCGCAGGCCCCATGGGAGCCGCATTGGCCATAATGAAGCCGCGGACCCACCTTTTTAATTTTTTGTATTAAAAAAGATATTTTTTAGGTTTTTTTCATTATTTTTTCTCAATTTTTTTTTTTCCTTTTCTTGGTAAATTCTCCCATCAGCATGCATGGCCACCATGTCATTGCTTCGTCAACTCCACCAAATTTGGCCAATTTTTTAGTAGTTTTGTCAAATTTAGTGGCATCGCCAATTTAGTGGGGCTCTGCCATATTTAGCTAAGGTTTCTTGGATTTCTTCATGTTTTGACCTCCTGTCTATTTTTTTCTTGTATCTTGAGCAAATAGAGGCAAAATTGGAAAAACAAGATATTTTCAGAAAGCTGGTTCCGAGGCCGATATGATTTTCTAGGTTTAGTTTTCTGATTTTGCCATTTTTTAGGGTTTTTTTCTAGTCAAAGTCAAGGTTCCTATTTGCACTTCGGGGATCATATCTTGCTCATCTAGACTCTATTTTTTGACTTCCACACATAGTTGGAAATCTGGTTTTGTGCTCTTTCTTCTTGTATGGGTCTCATTTCTAGAATCTTCTCCAAGTACATTTTATGAATTTTTTTTTGCATTTTTGTAGTCTGGTGATTATCTTGGATGTTTCAGGTCCTGGGATCATTTTCCTTGTACGGGATGAATCCTTTGTAGCTGTTACTCACATTCTTATAGATTGTTATCATTCCTAAGCATTGTAGACATCTATTTCTATAGCATTTTTTTTGCAAATGCACTGAGATAAAGTGTCATCTGTTGCATGCTTGGGATCTTGCACATTTTGTGTTTGTTTGTACTCGCACTACATTATAAAGTGTCATGGGGGGGGGGGTGATCTACCTTTTTCAAGTGAGTGTTCCTTCCATGATATTATCCTCATGATGTGTGTCAAGAGATTGATCATCTATGATACCATCCTTTATATGTATTTGTACTATCTTTGACATGCAGTTGTTCTTGGAAGTCTATTTCAGTGTACCTGTCATGCCTCTCATTGCTCAGCATTATGGGGGGTATCTCTTATTGGTTCTAATGCTTCCTTAGTTTGATGGAATGAGCTATATATTCAGTATTGTTTCCTATGTACTAGGCGAATGTAGTGGCTGGGTACCTATGCATTTCGGTGAGATGGATCATTTACTATATGGGAACTCTTTCATTCCTATTTTGGAGGCATCCTTCCATCTTTGATTGATCAACTCTTCATACTTTTTTTACAGTCTTCTCTACCTGATCGTGTTCTATTATAGTGGAGGTTCTAGCATTTATTCTTCGATAGTGTTTGTAGCTTCATGCTTCAGTGGTGTTCTTTATGTTCATCCTTTGTTCCTATTTTTGGGGACATTCTCTAGTTTGGAGGCTTCTTCAGTCCTTCACTTGGCTTCATCTCTTTTCGGAGAGGGTATTTACCCACTAGATTTTCTCTTTTTCTCCTCGTTACAAAGATTTTTTATACTTGGGTACCTGTTTGAGCCTTGTTTTTGGGACCCATTTCATGCTTTCAGTCGTTGTTTCTAGGTTTTAGCTACACCCTAATTTTATCTTAAGGGGGGTGTAAGAGTAATAAGTTATTCCAATTATCAATTAAATCATTCTAATTTAATTATTAAGTCACTTATTATCTATAGTTCACTTAAGCTAAAATTTAGGCATATAATAATTAATTATTTTATTAATTATCATCATGCAACCTATACTTTTCCCTTATATGGTTTTGATCTCCTTTTATAAGGACCGATCTCTTTGTGTTTTATAACTTAGTGAATTATCTGAGAATGCTATTGTATTGAGATTTTTCTCTCCATTATTTACACATGATGTTTCATCTTTCATCGAACTATTATTTCTAGCCTCCATAGATTTTTCTTCTCTCTTTCTGTGACAGGTTTGCATGCAGGTGATTCTTGGGAGCTGTAGGGTTGATTTTTCATCAACTCTAATAGAAACATTGTCCTTAGCTTTAAAAATGGGGGTCAAAAGAAATTTTTTTCCTTTGAAGGTATTTCCTTACCCCTTTCTCAAAATCCATAACCTCCCTCTCCCATTCAATCTCAATCCTCCACCTAATCCCCCACATTTTGAGCTTAATGTCAAAACCATAATTCCAATCCTCCACATAATCCTTATCCTCCAAAACCCACATCATCCCCATCCAAAAATAACTTTTCCATTGACTGGATCCAAGGACTAGCAGAGGAGTATAAATCCCTAAATCAAGTTTTGCAATGCCCTCAAGTCCTGAACCCACCACCATCCCCTCTAAGTCAAGACGCATTTAAATCTCCTAAGTCTCATGAGTCTCCCATCTTTCCATCCACCCAAGTTGAAGCTTCCATCTCCTCCATCACATCACCCTTACAATTCCACACATGTCAATACCTTGTTCCAAAGCATGCTAATAGGGATTCATCTTCTCCTTTAGATCTAAATATTCCTCCATCTTTCAACACCTCTCCATCTTATTACACCTTTCCATATGAAGATCCCCTCCTTCCATATCAAGATCCACTTATCCTCCTTAACCCACCTCATGATCCAATTCCTAATCAATATCAAGACATCCCTTTCATTCCATCCCTTAATGATTCCCCTCCATGTCAAGATTTAACCTCCTTTACCCCTCCACTTCATGAAGATGTTCAATATCCAATCCAATAATCCTCTCCATGTCAAGATAAAATTACTCCATCCCATGTTCTCATCCCCTCCACCCCATTACATAATCCCCTTCCATCTCATGATCCACTTATCTCTTCCATTCCATCACATAGTCCTCTGCAAAGTCAAGATCAAAGTATCCCTTCATCTCCATGTCATGATCCAAATCCATCTCAGGATCCTATTATGCCTTCTAATCCTCCACATGATCCTAATATTCCATAAAATCCCATCACACCTATCCAATCCATCCATGAACCCCATCCACATGGCCTCACATCTTGTTTCCAAAATAATAAGTATCCCATTGGAAAAAGTATTTATCAAGATGTTGATATACCTTCTTCCCCTTCTAAATCCAAAATCCCTCCATCTAAACCCAAATTTTCCCATCCCCCATACTCCAAATCTATTATGGGCCCTTATATCCAAAATTCCATCCCTTCCTCATTCACATCCATTTTGGGTCCTTGTATCCAAAAATCAAATCCTTCGTCCCTTCCATCCATTTTGGGTTCTTACATACCTATATCCACCATATCTAATTTCACCATTCCATCACCTTAAATGCCTAATAAATATCAAAAAAAGAAACACATCCTTATATTCATTCCAACATTCACCCTCCATTAACTCTCCAAACTATCTATCCTCATTAACCCATACCATTTCTATTGGAAGCAATTTGGATGCCAAAGCTAAAATGAATAAAATTCAAAATCCACAAAAATACAAGGATCAACATGTCCCATCTAAAATACACATTCAAGAAAAGAAAAATATGATCCAAAACCAAGAAAAATTCAAAAGGCCACAAAGGCCCAAAATGAAAAATTCAAAAATAATGTGGATTCCCAAGCTACTCATTGAAGCAATTCATCTCAATGAAAAATCCAAATTGGTATCAAACCTTGATAATCCAAAAGCTTCCTCTACTTATAATTCCTCTAATCCCCCATCTTCCAACTCCATTTTGGCTCCTTATATCCCAAAATCCACATTTTATCCTCCATCTCCTTCAAAATATTCTCCTCCACTACTCCACCACCCTTCAAGGTTTGTGCCAATGATGATATTTCCAACTCCCTCATCCATTCATTCACAAGTCTTCCCAACATCCCTGTCCATTTATCTACCACTCCTTCCTCATCCTTGCATCCTATTAATCCAATCCTATGCATAAATCCTTATCCCCCGTCTATTTCATCTCCCCTCCCACCATTCTACCATAATCTATGAGGATATATTCAAAATTCCTTGATACGTTATAACAATATAAATAAATAAATAAATATAAAGAAGAAGAAGAAGAAGAAGAATAAATATCAAGGAATACCTTCCATGGAACTAGATTCTTGAGTCCTTCCACCATATTTCTATCACAAATTTATTTTCTTCCAAATGCACTTATTTATCCACTCACTTATCCTCATCCCCTTTCACTCTACACTTGAGGGAAATATCCATCCATAATATGCCACCATACATATCTTCCACATTTATTATCCACCATCCATCATCATATCTAAGTCCATCATCCTCTTTTTCCTATCTTTTAACTATCATATTCATTACATTCATCAATATGCACCTATTGTATCCTTTATTCATTATTCATCCACTATCCATTATCCTGCATAAGTCCATCCACTTTATCCATATTTTATCTTGACATCATATTTATGTCCTCCATCTCATAGTCATTATCTTATACATTTATTTCATCTCACATCCATAATCCTATATAGGTCCATCCACATTTCCCATGTCTTTGATCTTGGTTGTCCTATTCATTTCCTCCATTCCATATTACCTTTTCCATCCATATCCTCCATATCATTATCCCCTCTCCTATTCATACCCTCCATATCATATCATTTATTCAAACCCATCCCACTTTCATACCTTTTCTCTTCATAAAAAATAGAGGCACTCAAACATCCATGCATGCTTTGGACAATACAAGCCTCCCTCCCCTCCATTCTTATATTTTACACACTATCCATGCATCCATCTCATATAGCCTTATCCTCCATATTCTCATCCTTCATACTCCCACCCCTACTATGGGGTAATCCTATGAAGCATAGTCCTTGGATCTTACTCTCCTTATTCCCCATCCTTTAGTCCCCCACTCACATCCCTTACACCATCCTTTCATCTCATACATTATCATCCCCATCTTTCCGATCCTTCATTTTTCTACCTTTAGCGTGGGGCATTTTAACTCCTTTGCAACATGGAATTTGGATCCTCATCCACCTTTTCTCCCATCTTTTAATCCCACACATCCCATCAATAATCCATTCCATCCCTTTATCTTCCACCCATAAAATCTCTTCATCCCTATT
Source organism: Thuja plicata (assembly GCA_018584345.1). Lineage (NCBI taxonomy): Eukaryota > Viridiplantae > Streptophyta > Pinopsida > Cupressales > Cupressaceae > Thuja > Thuja plicata. The sequence continues at coordinate 10,200 of MU226536.1, forward strand.
TCCTTTACCATGCCTTGGTTCTCCCTTGTCATTGGATCCAATCAATTTTATCTATGCATCCAATCCTTTCATATCAAATTTATTTATCTTCTAATCAAATCCATTTATCTTTCTTCCATCCTATTCAATCCATCTTATCGTCCAATCTCATTTTATCCAATCAAGTTCCTCCTTCATCATCTAATCACATGGTATTCTACCCATTCTAATCCTATCAAACTGAGCTGTATCCCATCAAACTGAACTTCACCCCATCACATAAAGCTTTTCCTAGACACTTTGACCACATGATTTTTATCAAATCAATTCAAAGATCATTGTTTTGAGTTCCTTATTCATTTCACAGATATTTCCAGCAAATGCTCATTTAGACATCAATCAATCTTTTCTCATTAGGATGCATCCTTTCGATGTTGGCTTATCAATCCTCCATCACACAATCATGTTCATGGAAAGAACTTAGGATTGAATGACTACTTGGTCATGATGCTCTTTTTTGGAAATAACTTTTGATTGAATGACTACTTGGTCATGATGCCCTTTTAACCCTACTCATGATTGCCTCGATCTTCAATATCTTAGTGTATCTTGGATGGTGTATATTGGAATATGTGTCATTTGCGTAATGATCTATTTGTGGGTACTTAGTGCATCTTTTTTGGTCACACAGTTATGGTTATTTTTTCCTCACTAGGGGAAAGATCTCATGCACTTCCACCAAGTCCCTAATCAATACTTGGGTGTACTATGGCTTCCTCATGAGTTTCACTGCATTAGTTCCACCATGATTGTTGATCTACATCTATGCTCCTAAATCTATCCTTTTGGTCTGAGATTCTAGTCCACACAAAGGAACCATGTCATCCACGTTGTCTAGCATGTGATGTGTACCTCTTCTTGCAAAATCAAAATAGGGTGTTCTCTTTGATATTAACATGACATAATCTCAAAAATCCCCCTTTGCATTTAGTTAGTTGCATTGACAATTTCATTTAGCATTCTCGCAATCTGCATTATGAGGCTCCTATTTATTCACTATTCCCCCATCCTGATTGGGGCATCATGTCCCTGATCTACCCTAGATCTATCCCGACCCCCCCCCAAGGAAGTGTCTTGCGGCACCAGCTAATTTCCTCATTTTTTTTCTTCTTCCTCCCTTCTGCATTTTTTCGAGAAAAGTCCACAAAATTTATTTTTCGCATTATTTTCTCGAGGGAGCATAATCTCCCACCACCATCACTTCGGCATGACTTCTAGAATTACATTCCTCTCCGGGGAATATTATTTTCTTTTCTTTGACGCGACGTCATCTCCGATGCCGCATCAAAGAGGGGCAAAATATAGATGTCTAAAAATGTCCCTCAGCACTATTATTAATTTAATTAATTTTCCCCCATAACATTATAGTTAATTTTAATTAATTAATTATATTTATTATATTCTCCTACCTATTTAATTTAATTTGGTTCATCTCCTAAGTTATTTAAATTTAATTTGAATACATCCCTTTAAATGTATTAAACTTTATTTACATGCATACCCTTCCCTAATATATTAAATTTACATTTAATATATGATTCTCTACAAAATCCCCCTTTAAATAAATTTTAATTTATTTATTCCCTCCACATTCTAATATTTTACTAAGCTATGATTATTCTAAATCTAATTTGGATTAATCCTAAATCTAGCCTAGATTCCTAATCTATACCGATCACTATCCCCCATAAGCCTCCTCCTCTAATTAATCTTAGATTAAGAAAGATTAATTTTATAATTCCTACAACAATTTATCTCCTAATAGTGCTCACACATGTTTGATCACCCCTCCTATGGAATTTGTCCATTCCCTTTTCCTAAAATATACCAAGTCATTTCTCTTGCATCTTGTCTCCCCTTTCCTCTTTAGAAGATGCTCAACATGTGACTCACTTTGGCCCTCCCACCCTCTTACACTTGTCATGGAGCCATCATTTTCAAGAGTTACTCACACATGCTCTCTCTCTCTCTCTCTCTCTCTCTCTCTCTCTCTCTCTCTCTCTCTCTCTCTCTCTCTCTCTCNCACGCTCTCTCTCTCTCTCTCTCTCTCTCTCTCTCTCTCTCTCTCTCTCTCTCTCTCTCTCTCTCTCTCATGACCACTCATTTTTCCATGTGGATCCTATGTGGATGCAACATGAGATCCACCTCATCCAAGCCCTCCAAAAATCTATAAATAAGAGGCCTCGCTCCTTAAAAATCATCTCTCATTTATGCATTGTTATCATCTTAATAGTTTTCTAGGATTTCATAGTTTATTTTCATGCTTTTAAATCTTAGTTCATTGTTGAGTCTAGAAATCACATGGTAGGTTAATCATGAGTGAATATTAGTTAGATCTTGCATTTGATCTTAGTTTAACAGTTTGAATCTCCATTTGCATCAACGGTGAAATCTTGAGGCAAGTTCTTCATACTTGTTCTTGAGTTCTTCATCAATCTATTAGTTTGCATTGTAGGATCAATCATCTCAAGATAGCAATCAATAGTGAGATTAGCATTTTGTGTTTGGAAAGCACACCCATAAAATCTCTAAGGGAAAATGAAAAAAGGTCTTGGGTGCACTTGTTTCAGCTCATCAGAGGTTGTGGAAGAACCTTTGTGTAGGAACTAAGTTTCTATATATGTTAATGTAAATTTTATGCTTGTTTATCTCTAACGTTTGCTTGTCTGAGCTTGATCCAATCGGGTAGGTTTCAACCACATACAAGAACATTATAGAAAGAGGAAGCTTTTTTCAAAATTCAAAAGCTCTAATTTTCACTCAAATAATCAAATATTTATCACCAAAATATAAAACCCAAACTACAATTCAAGCCAAACCATTGTGGATTGATGAAAAGGTTATAGGTTTGTTGTGTCCTAAAGGAATGGATATCTCAACCTTTCAAGGAGATTTGTTATTGTAGGCTCTACACCATTTTAAACAACTTCCAACTTCAATATAATACCAAACTTGATTATTCAAGTTCCTATTTTGGGTTGATTTGGACAATCACTCCCAATAACCCTACTCGGTTACACTAACTTTTGATGACATACAAAAGGCCATGTGAATATGTGGAATTGGGTTGGATCACTTTGTTTAGGCCCTATACAAGACCAACATGACACAAATCCAACAGTTTATTTCAAACAAGAGTAGTGTTCATGATACTTCCCTCTTAGGCACCCAGCTTCCTAACACCTGTCGAGCAGCAATATGTGCCGAGCAACACTGTGTACCGAGAAAAATTATGTACTGAGAAATAGTATGTACCGAGCTCTTCAGCAACCAAGTACTACAACTAACTTCTTTCCCAAACAACTAGGAAAACTAAAGGCAAATTTAGATACCCTTTATCAAGTTACAAATATCCCCCATATTAGAGGACTCGGGAATGGTCTTCATGCTGAAATGTATTCAAAATATTCAATCTAAATGCTTGATGCAATCCCAACATGCCTCAGTCATCAAATGATCTTACTATTCACTGGTCGCCACATTGAGATGTCGACCGAGAATTAGTTCAAACTCTTTTCTTTGACCACCAACCTACAAAGTGCCTTCCAAATATTGGAACACATACACCTTCCCCTCATTTCACCAACTCTCAGATTTCTCCAATGGTGGAATGAGGAGGAATATCCATTTATTCAAGGAAACCCTAGGTGTTTAGGGTTTCAGACAGTTTTGCATTAATGATGATATCACAAGTTCTATAACTGATAAAAGGCTCAATTCAAAAACAAAATAAATATTATTCACTAAACTTCAATAACTCATGCATTTTCTTCCTATTTGAGTCCATACGGGGCCGTACAGATCTAGAATAACTGACTGTTTGTAGGAAAGTAGTTCTATTTTATTGATTGTTTGCAAAATTACATCATCATCTTCATCATTATCCTTCACCCGCCTATGAGGGCTATTTGAGGACTTCCTCCAACGGTTCCAAAAAAATTTCAAACAATGATCCATTGGGAGGAAGTTTTACAACCAACATTCAATAAGTTGTTAACTCGACCAAAAGTTGCTATGCAACTTTTTATTCAAATGTTGCATTTTTGCATCTTTTGCACCAATTAAACAAATGTTGATTTTTCACTTTCCTAGGGGTAACTAATGGACCAAACCTACTTAAGGAACACCTATGACATGAAAATAACTCAAATTCAAGATTTATGGATCCTTTGACCATAGTTAACCAAGTGGTTCATAAAGACCACACCTTGGCACTAGGTCTTACAAATTGATCATTATTAAAAATAAGAAGTCCTATATGTGTAGGACATGTTGAAGATGCCTTTAGGATTTTGGGGCTCCTACACCATACTTTCATAGTGAAAGAGAAATCAAGTTCCTACTTGAGGTGAGTTGGTCCACAGTGAAGCCCTGCTTGATAATATTTGATTCAGTCATCCATGTAGCATCAATATTTGAGAGTCATTTCCATTTCACTAAGTACTGCAAGTAGGTGTTATTTTTGGTATTCTTGAGAATATTTGATTAAAGAATCTTTTATAAATGGAGAGGCTAACTAGGGGGTAGATCATTAATCCAGTCACCTTGCGGTTCATCTCCATCTGCTTGTTCACCTGCAATACCTGCATTTTCTCTTGAAATTGTTAAGTCAAAAACATTAAAAATAGGAGAAATAGAGAGTGTGGGTGGAAATGTGATTTCATAAGAATTCTAGCCAAATTTATGAAGAATTGTGCAGGGACCAATCCTCTTCATGTGAATCTTTGTATGAGTTCTTTTAGGAAGTCTTTCCCTTCTCACGTAAGCCCACACTTTGTCACCTATATGAAAATGTACTTCTCTTCTCCTTTTATCTACTTGTGTTTTGTACTTCTGCATTATTTGTTCCAAGTGATCCTTTACTTGGTCTTGTATCTATTTGATCATTTCTTCAAGATCTTCTCCCTGAGCACTGATATGAAAATCTTTTGGGAGATTTATGAGCTCCATTGGTCCCCTTGGATGAAGACCATAAATTGTTTGAAAATGTGTCCTACATGTTGATCTGTTAACATAATCATTGAAAGCATATTATGCTTGTGGTAGAAGAACATGTCTGTTCTGTGCATATTTTTTTTGAGGCATCTAAGAAGATTAACTAGGGATCTATTGACGACCTTTGTCTGACCATCAGTTTGCGGATGGTAAGCAGAACTAAATTGCAAATTTGTGCCCAACTTCTTGTGTAATGTCTCTGAAAATTTGCATCTTTGTCTAAGACAATAGACTGAGGTAACCATGTATTCAAACAATTTCCTTAAAAAATAATTGAGCAATATGTAATGCAGCATATGTGCTTTTGCATGGAATAAAGTGTGGCATTTTACTAAAGTGGTCCACAACTACAAAAATGTTGTCAAATCCATGTTTAGTCCTCAGTAATCCCATTACAAAATTCATTGATATTGCTTCCCATGGTTTGGAGGGTATAGGTAATGGTTGATACAGTCCTTGGTTGGTTCAAACACCTTTGGCTTTTTGGAAAATCACACAGGTTTGAACAAATTTTCTGACATCATTCTGCATCTTAGGCCAATGGTAGTGTCTTCTAACTGCTTCTAGTGTCTTATCTAAGATAAAGTGACCAATCATTCCTCCACAATGTTTTTCTTGGATGATGTTGTCCCTCATGGAACACCTAGGAATTCATAATTGACTGCCTTCGAAGAGTAGGTCATCCTGTATCAAAAATTCTAAAAAATTAGTGTGGTATTTGTTCACAAGTTTTGTACACACTTCATATGCTTCACTGAAATCTAGGTCATCAATGTAGAGATCCTTTAGAGCAGTTATCCCAATGCTCTTGACTTTTATTTCTTGGATTAGTACAATTCTTCTACTTAGTGCATCAGTCACTTTATTGGCTACACCCTTCTTATGTTTAATTGAAAATGAGTGGCTTGGAGTTGTTCCATCCATTTAATGTGTTTGACACTTAAGTTCTCTTGGGTGTTTAGCTAGATTAATGCATGGTTGTCTGTAAAAACAAAAAATTATTTGGGTAGCAGGTGTACAGTCAGAAAATGGAAGCACTTCCATGGTAGATTGGTTTAGCCTTCTGAGTAAGTGGTTTGGGGTCATGTCAATCACCTTGAATGGGTTCCTGACTTTGATCTGGCTTTATCCCCATGTTCTGCCCCATTTCTACTTTTTCCAACCTATTTCTGGCACCCCAGACTGAGAAACTGGGATTTCAACCTAAGGTTCAAGGTTGACCTCAACCTTTACCTAGGTCACAATTGACCTTTTCCAGGCTTGGGGTTCAAAGTTTAGAATCTCAAGGTTTTCGGATGTCAGTCTTCGGAAAAAGTTAATTCCCACTTCCGGGTCGGCTATTTCGGACTTTGAGCCAAAAAATCCTCAATTATATTTAACATAGATCCTCTTATAGGGGCATGGGTCTAATTATAATTTAATTCTCCTATGTCAGCCTCTCTAGAAGATTGTGCCCTAATTTCATATAAAAGGAAGCTTTCTCCTCTCATTTTCTCTAAGCACAAAGACTCTCTAACCATCATTATACACAAGCAAGAAATTTCAAAGACTTGAAGAGTGAATTCCAAAGGTGAAGAAGAAAGATTTGAAGAAATCCAAGTAGCCATTAAAGCATTCATCCACTCTCAATAACTTATCAAGCATCCATTTTCATCAAGGAGATCCATTGGTGGCCATTGAAGGATTCAAGTTCCATGGAGCCCTCTTGTTGAATATTTCTCCATCCACATTCCTCCAAGCCTCTTCCAATTCAAAAACCCATTCAAGATTGGTCTTGAAGATCTACAAGAAATTGATTGAAGACATCCTACATTCTCCATTCTATATTCTACATCCATTTGGTGCATCCATACTTGAGGATTCAAGGATTTGAATCCTCCACAAGGACTTTTACATGAGAAAGGTGAATTGTTTCATTTACTATGTTTATTTTTGCAATTTCAATTATATATTTGAGGTTAATATCAAAACTAGGGTTTGACCAAGCCAAACCCCCCAACAAACAAACCATTTTTCTTGCAAGTACAGATTTAGAATAGCAGATCAGGATGGAGATTAGGATACCCTTTTCGGCAAACTTCTGGGATCCAAAAATAGAATTTTAGTCTGAGACTTTTTAGGTTTATTGTGACCTAGGGTGCAATCATAAATTCTAGAAAATGGTGACATTGACTTGAGGGTACAAATTGTAAGTCTTAGAACATAAAAATATTTCTGGGTTTTGTCTATCTCTGCATTTCTATTCCAGATCTGGTCTCATATTTTCCAGAAACTCAACACAGGCTTTAGAAAACAACATTCTTCAGATCTGCAATATTTCAAGGTTAGTGCTTCTCTCCTATTCAAATCAATTATGGTTTTCAATATATCTAAATCCATTTCACACTCAAATCAACAAATCAAAACCGGGTACTTAAGATCTTCCTTCCTTATTCTTGTTTCCAAATGATTGATTCATTTATGCATTGATCCTTCCTTTTGGGTTAATCAACTTGGATATTTCATTTGCATATCTAAGGATAGAAGGAGAGCATCTTATTTACCCCCATAACATATTTAAATTTAAGGTATTTTATGTTAAATTAATCCATATTTCATCAACAAAACATTTTTCTACCTTACATTTTGGTGAACCCGCGATAGACAACTCTTTCTTTTTGGTGTTAGATTTACATCTTTTATGTTAGATCTTGCATGCATATTAGATTAGCTTTTTTTTATGTTCTTGAATTTCTCTTTCAAAAATTAAAATCAAACTCTTTGTTTTCTAAATTAGTCCATTTACATTGCATTGGTGTATGAATTTTACCACCTCTAGACCTACTTATAGTATCCCGGTTAGAAGAAGCCGTAGACTCATGGGTTCCTTTGATCCTAAATCTTCCTCTCCTTTCTGTAGGATCCTGAATGATAACTTGAATACTCATGATTCCAATCCTTCTATGGATCATAACTCTTCTCACTCATCTCATGATGAGGAAGATGCTTTAAGAGTTCCTCCTGAACAAGTGCAAAAACTTTCAACCGAACTTGATAAAATGGGAAATTGGCTTATTCAAGAAAACCATAATAAAGATTCCATTCAAGCTTCAGAGGATCTTAAGAAATTCCTTCATGATAGTGATCAAAGTGTTAATTTCTTGTGTGGTATCACTCGTCGTGTGCATTCAAATGTTAATCCTTTAGCTCAAGAGGCTCAAGATCTAGGATTCACTCCTCCTATCACTAGTGAGGGACCTTCTTTTGTTCCTTTACCTAGAATTCCTACTTATACTCCTCCTTTTATGACCACATCTCTCCCAATTTCATCTATTCCTATGATTATTCCACCGACATCTCTACCTACCTCACAACCTTCATACCATAGTGTACCTTTTACTTATACTAATCCCCTTCCAACTATGGTTCCAAATGTTCCATTGGTTGTATCTTCTATTCATGTTGCTTCCTACACTTTTCCTAGTGTTCCTATTGTTTCTATTCCAACCATGTCTTCTAATTATTCCACAATTATTAGCTTGGATCAAATTGTGTCATCTTTGCAATAACTTGCATCCTTAACCCAATCCAAGTTTAGCATTTGTACATGTGACATGGGTAGTCCCTTATCCTTAGACATTATTCATGCTACTATTCCTCAACAAGCCGATATGCCTCTTCTAGAGATTTATAATGGTAAAGGTGATCCTGTTACTCATGTTAAAACATTTAAAATCCTTTGTAGTGATTATGCTCATGACCATAGGATTTTAGCTAAACTATTTGCTAGAACCTTTCGTGATAAGGCTTTGCAATGGTATTGTTCTTTACCTCCTTATTCCATTGATTCTTTTCCTAA
>MU226536.1:19210-38858 GCA_018584345.1 Thuja plicata
ACATGTTTATTTCAAATTTACAAAAGGATATTAGAGATAAGATTCTACTTACTGAATTTACCTCTTTTCAACAACTTTGTGTAGCACTTCATCATTATCAATTACAAGTGAGTCAATTTGAGAGAAATAGTCCAATGGATCCTATTCCAGTTGATAAGAGTGACAATGCTCCTAATCCTAATAAATTTTAGAAACCTAACAACTACATCAAGATTAATAAATAGATGAATGTGGTTCCTAATCAAGTTGTTCTTGCGTCTCACAATGCCACTTCTACATCCACTGCTTTCCGTATGAATCATATGTTTAATCCTCTCTCTAAGTCTTTAAATTCCATTATGAGTAGGTTTTTAAGTGCTAATATGATTACCTTGCCTCCTATTCAACCTCTGCTGCCTACTACTATAACTTCAAAATCCTTTGATTCTAAATCTTTTTGCCAATACCATCGCCAGAATGGCCATGATACTAAAAAATGTTATTCCCTAAAGCATAAAGTTCAAGACTTAATTGATTCTAATGCTTTATCTATTGATAACTTTGATAGTAATGAGAACAAATTTTTCTCTCCTCCTAATCAAAACCTTCAAATCTATACAAATCCTCTACCCACACATGATACTAATACCATCGCTCAACCATCTTCAGTGGATATTATTTACGATTCAAAGATGGATGATCTTAATCACATTGTTAATCATGTGGAGAGCATTGTTGCATCTATACCTATTGTTTAGGATCCTTCACCTCCACCTCAACTTTAAGTTCCATCTAAACCTTAGAAACAAATTAAGGATAAATAACCTTGGGAACTTTCAATTACCTTTGATGATTTTGAGAGCATTAAGGCTCCCGATGGTCCCCTTTATATTTATGCTAGGATTGCTAAGATACCTACACATGGTTTTATTGTTGATCCCACATCTTTAATCAACTTTATTACTGAGGAAAATATTTTTATGAAAGGTCTACAACGTGATTGTTATGATCCATCGGATGCATGGATCCAAACTTGTAATGGTTTTCTCTATCCTGCACTTGGTTCTATTAACTTTCCCGTTGAACTCTGTGGCAAGATTGTAGATACTACTTTCATTGTCATTCCTACATTTGATCAATTTCAAGTCAAATTTGGTTTGCCTTGGATAACTTCTATGCATTCTATCACTTCTCCGATTCATAAATGTCTTAAGTTTATTCATAATGGAGAATTAAAAATGATTAATCAAATTCTATATCAACCTTCCAAGCCTAGAGATTGTACTACTCTTGATTTCTTTTGGCCCTCATTACCTAATTCATGTCCTCCTCACCCTGACAAACTTTTTCATTTATATCAAACCTATAAACATTGCAAGATTGTCAAGTTAAGCATGCCTCAAATAGACCTTAACCGTGGTCTTTTTCCCACTCCTATACCTCCTTTATCCATTATTTCTAACTATATTACTCAACCTCCCAGTATTTCTTCTCAGCCTACTGTAAATCATACCAATCCTCCTACATGACCTGTGAAGGAATCAGTGGTTATTCCTCCTAGTTCTCCACATGTTTCAAACAAATCAAAATGTAATAAATCTGCTAACAAACATCGTAAGAAGCATAGAGATAAATGCTAGGGCCCGTGCTTCTCTTCTTTGAAATTCTTTACCTTCTTTCGATCAACCTATGCCCGATGTGTTGGAAGAAGTTAATATTCACAATGATGTTAAGATAATGAGTATGATGATCCTACTCGCATCTTAGACACCATTTTAATTAATATTGATGTGGAGGATACTTTAGATGATCCTATTGAACTTAGTGATGAATATGATACCATTGATCTTGATAATGATTTACCTCATATGCTTTCAACTCAAATGACAATTACACCTAGTATCAAGCAGCGTGATTCTCAAGAGGATCCTTGTTTGGAATTGGCTATTATTCCTACTATATTAGATATATTCCCTCTTGTGAGTTTCCCACCTTCCCTAAATGATATAAACTAAGATGGGGAGGGTAGGCGATGTGCCTGATTGGCTTATCCTTCATAGTAGCCCTTTTTGTGTTTGCATGTTGTATTATGTTTCTCCCATAATGTGTTTGCTAAGTGTTTGTTAGACTCCTTTATACGACCCTTGTTACTTTGTTGGTGCAAGGTGATAAATGAATCAAACCTATTGTATAATTCCTCTATATGTATCTCTATTCTTCTATATATTTCTCATGGTGTACTTGTGCTATTGTTCATAAATTTTTTCCTTGTGTATTCCGCTTGGATCTGTGACATGGTAGCACTGATTCTTTTTGGTCTCCATGTTGTGGTCTGAAAAGAATCTTCCTCGTAACTCTTGAGTTTTCTTTTCTCCATTGTGATTTTAGTTCTACTTTATTTGGGGAATGATATCAATTCATTTGCAATAATATCATATCTATATGTACATGTTATCTTATGATCATACTGACCCTACAGTAGTTAGATCCCTTCTGTGTTCTTTGTATGTTTATGTGATATTTCTCTTGATTTGTGTTTATTTGGGGGCATCTCGTAGTGGAAACATAACCAGTAGAGTTGTTTATGTTTATTTTAAATTCATTTCTCTTTTTAAAGTGTTAGAAATGACTTTAACATGGGGTCATACACTCTACTCACTTTTTGCACACACGCACATTCAAAATATTTTCAAAACTTAAAAAATTTTCCCTTTATGGAATAAAGACTAATCCTTAAAGCATGGACATTTTACTTTTTAATATCTCTTGATCCCTCCAATTTAAAATTACAATGTTTTGATCCCTTAAGGTCAGAAGGTGTCCTTAAGAATGGATCTCCTTGATGGGTTGAATAGTGAGTAGCCACATTCACTAGGTGGTTCAACTCCATCTTTCCAGTTGCACTGTTTCCTTGTGTGGTTCACAATGGGACATAAGTTCTCATTGGGTGAGGCAACCACACCCTCTCTCTCTTTCTCCTTAACTAGTGATGTCTCTCTTATCATGATCTTAGGGTTGATAAAGTCTTAAGTCCCTTGGGAGCTTGAGGATTCATTTTTCCCTTTTTGATTCCAATAAGATTATCTATTCTTTATGACCTCCTTTACCAAGAGTTTGTATTGAGTCCATACTCTTGCTAAAGTGGGGGCTAAATGTATATTTGCAAAATGGAAGCACTTCCATGGTAGACTAGTTTATCCTTTTGAGTAAGTGGTTTTGGGTCATGTCAAGCACCTTGAATGGGTTCCTAACTTTGATCTGGCTTTATCCCCTTGTGCTGCCCAATTTCCACTTTTTCCAACCTATTTTTGGCACCCCAGACTGAGAAACTGGGATTTTGACCTCAAGGTCAAGGTTGACCTTTTTGGGTCAAGGTTGACCTCAATGTTGACCTAGGTCACAATCGACCTTTTCTAGGCTTGCAGTTCAAATTTCAGAATCACAGGGTTTCCGGATGTCGGTCTTTGGAAAAAGTTAATTCCCGCTTCCGGATCGGCTATTTCAGACTCTGGGACAAAAAATCCTCAATTATATTTAACATAGGTCCTCTTCTAGGGGCATGGGTCCAATTATAATTTCATTCTCCTATGTTGGCCTCTCTAGAATATTGTGCCCTAACTTCATATAAAAGGAAGCTTTCTCCTCTCATTTTCTCTAAGCACTAAGACTCTCTAACCATCATTATACACAAGCAAGAACTTTCAAAGAATTGAAGAGTGAATTCCAAAGGTGAAGAATAAAGATTTGAAGCAAGAAAAGAAGCCATTGAAGCATTCATCCACTCTTAAGCACTTCTAAAGCATCCATTTTCATCAAGGAGATCCGTTGGTGGCCATTGAAGGATTCAAGTTCCATGGAGCCCTCTTGTTGAATATTTCTCCATCCACATTCCTCCAAGCCTCTTCCAATTCAAAAACCCATTCAAGATTGGTGTTGAAGATCTACAATAAATTAATTGAAGACATCCTACATTCTCCATTCTATATTCTACATCCATTTGGTGCATCCATACTTGTGGATTCAAGGATTCAAATCCTCCACAAGGACTTTTACATGACCAAGGTGAATTATTTCATTTACTTTGTTTATTTATGAAATTTCAATTATATATTTGAGGTTAATTCCAAAACTGGGGTTTGACCAAGGAAAACCCCTCCCCCCAACAAACAAACCCTTTTTCTTGCAGGTACAAGTTTAGAATAGCAGATCAGGATGAAGATTCAAATACCCTTTTCGCCAAACTTCTGGGATCCAAAAATAGAATTTCAGTCTAAGACTTTTTAGGTTGATTGGGACCTAGGGCACAATTGGAAGTTCTGGAAAATGGTGACATTGACTTGAGGGTACAAATTGGAACTATCTCAGAATAGAAAAATATGTATGGGTTTTGTCCGTCTCTACGTTTCTATTCTAGATCTGGTCTCAGATTTTCCAGAAACTCAACACAGGCTTTAGAAAATAGCATTCTTCAGATTTGCAATATTTCAAGGTTAGTTCTTCTCTCCTATTCAAATCAATTAAGTTTTTCAATCTATCTAAATCTATTTCACACTCAAATCAACAAATCAAAACTGGGTACTTAAGATCTTCCTTCCTTAATCTTTTTTCCAAATGATTGATTCATATATGCATTGATCCTTCCTTTTGGGTTAATCAACTTGGATCTTTCATTTTCATATCTAAGGATAGAAGGAGAGAATCTTATTTAACCCCATAACATATTTAAATTTAAGGTATTTTATGTTAAATGAATCCATATTTCATCAACACAACATTTTTCTACCTTACAGCAGGTAATGCCTCCATTTCTTGAGGGCCTGCACCATGGCATAAAACTATAGGTCATATGTGGAGTATCTTCTCTTAACATCATTTAGGTTTTCTAAGAACAAGGCTAATTGTTTTCCATCTTGGATTAAGACGGTGCCTATAGCCAAGTTACTAGCATTAGTCTCTACTGTGAACACTTTGTTAAAATCAGGGAGTGTGAGGATGGGATACTGTGCTACTCTTGATTTCAAGTACTCAAATGCATTGTTAGCCTCCTTAGTCCAAAAAAATTTTGTTTTCATTCCACCCTTAATTGTGTCAAGCATAGGTGCACATACATGACTGAAATTCTTAATGAATGTTTTGTAAAAAGTAGCTAAACCATGAAAACTTCTTACATCACCTTGATTCTTAGGGGGTTGTCAGTTGATAATAGCATCCAATTTTGAGGGATCCATCTTGAGTATCCCTTGGGAGATTACAAATCCCAAAAATATGATTTCCTTCTAAAAAAAGACTCACTTGTCCAGATTGATGAAAATTTTGTGTTCATGCAACCTTTTGATCACCATTTCCAAATGCTTTAGATGTTCCTCTAAACTGCCACTGAAAATTAAGATATCATCAAGATAAAGAACAAGAAATTGGTCATTGTAATCATAAAATAGTTCATTCAGTAACCTCATTAAGGTTGAGGTTGCATTGCTTAATCCAAATGGCATGAAAAGCCATTCATAAAGACCTTTCATGGTCTTGAATGTAGTTTTCCATTCATCCTTTGGTTTTATCCTTATTTGATGATAACCAGACTTTAAGTCAATTTTTAAAAAAATAACAAACATTTCCCAACTGATCCAGAAGATCCTCAATTCTTGGGATGGTAAATTTGTACTTAATTTTTGTTTTATTGATTGCTCTATTGCCAATACCAAGCCTCCATGTTTCATCTTTCTTAGGGGCTAGGGCTGATGGGACTGCACAAGGGATTAAGCTCTTTTTGATCAATCCTTTTTGTAAAAGATCTTTCACTTGGTTTGAAATTTCTAAATTTTGAGTGGGAGTCATCTTGTAGGGAGCCTTATTGGGAAAGTAAGCACCATTTACAAATTCAATTTGATGACTTATGTCTCTTATGGGTAGGAGGGATGAGGGTAGGTCACTGGCAATAACCTCATGGTAAGTTTCAAGAAGTTTTTGAACTTCCTTTGGCACTGAGTTCTCTTTTTCTGCTACTGTTGTATCCTTTGGTTTTTGAACCAAGACATAGCCTCCCTTATCTTCTCCTTTTATTGTTCCAATTATTTGTTTTTCTCCCACAACTATAACTACTGTCTCTTTTTCTGATTTTGTATCAGGTAGAGGCTTCATGGTGAAAGAGACACCATTTTTGACAAGGGTGTAGGTATTTTTCCTACCATTATGAGTGGCATCCACATCATATTTCCATGGTCTATCTAGAAGTATATTGCAGACATCCATTTCTACTATGTCACATAGAACTCTATCCTTGTAATCACTAATAGAAAACTCTAACCATGCTTGTTCTTTTACCAATGTTTGTTGACTTTTAGTTAACCGGGAAACATTATAAGGATAGGGATGAGGAAATCTCTATAATTTTTAATTTTGGACCATTTCAATAGACACCAATTTTTTAGTAGAACTAGAATCAATGATTAGTTTACATACCCTTTCATGACTTCTACAATTATTTTTGAATAGTGACTTTCTTTGTGGTGGTTCTCTACCTTGGGGCATCTGTAGTAGGGTTTGTCTCATCATTAGGCATAGGCCTTCTTCAGGTTCAAGATCCTTTGATGTATGTCTTTGATTGTCTTCTTGGTTAATTTTACTCTTCTTTCTCCTTGATTGTTCGATCCCATCTTTTTTGGACATCTAGTGCCATGGTGTCCCAACTGATTACAGTTGAATCATTTCAATGGCCCATTGTTTCTTCCACCAAATCTTCCTATTCCAAAAGGTCTTCTTCCTCTATAGTTTCCTCTAGAGCTTGACTCTCCTTGTTCTTTTTTTGTTTGTATTTTTTCTTCAAAAGGTCTTGAAGATTTTCCTCTTCCAAAATAATTTCCTTTTCCCCTCAAGTTTTTTTTGATGTTGTTACTTCTATTTCCCTTTCCTCTATTATTTTTCTCTTGTCTTCTCCTTAACTTATCTTCTACTTTCAATGATAATTGGTAGCATTTGTGCACTGTCTCTGGTGTGTGCAGACTTAGGTCTTCTTGGATTGGGAATTTCAATCCATTAATGTATCTTGCCAACTTTTCTTCTTATGTCTCCTTTGTGCTAGCCTTCATGTGCAATTTTTTAAAATCTTCAATGTATGTACTCACATCCATATCTCTTTTTCTGAGATTTTGATTCTTTCTATGAAGTTGAACCTAATAATTTTTAGGAACATAGGTCTCTCTAACCAAGGTAACCATCTTATTCCATGTTGATATCATACATTTTTCATTCTTCACCCTCTCAGTCTAGATGAAGTTCCACCAAGTTAGGGCTGCTCCCTTCAACTTGGACTTTACAACTTTGACTCTCTGTCTTCCTGGTATATCTTCACATTGGAAGAAACTTGTCAAGGAATATATCTAGTCCACTACTACATTAGGGTCCATCTTCCCATTGAAAAAATGAAAATATAATTTTCCATCCAAGGTTCTTCTCTGTATGGATTTAAGAGCATTCAAGAGGGGTCTCTGGTCTGCAGGAACTTCTTCTTCCCTCTCAGGGGCTTCTTCTTATTTCCCTTCTTCATCAGTCCCAGAGTGTCCATCTGTCCTCCTGTCTATTAGGCCCTTGAGTCTTTCCAACTCATCTCTTAAGGATTTAATATCTTCCCTTATTTCCCTATTATCAGACATCTGTTCCCTGACTAGTTTGGCTAACTCCATGTTAGTCATTCTGATATTGGTTTCTCCATCTCCTTCTGACATTTTTAAATTTCTCCTAAGAACTCTTTACTGAGATTTGATACCACTTGATGCAGAGGCTATAGGTTTGTTGTGTCCTAAATGACTAGATCTCTCAACCTTTCAAGGAGATCCCTTACTACAAGCTCTACAACTTTGTAAACAACTTCCAACTTCAATATAATACCAAAATTGATGATTCAAGTTCCTATTTTGGGTTGATTTGGACAATCACTCTCAATAACCCTACTCGGGTATACTAAGTTTTGATGACATACAACAGGCCATGTGAATATGTGGAATGGGGTTGGATCACTTTGTTTAGGCCCTATACAAGACCAGCATGACACAAATCCAACAATGGATTTCAAACAAGAGTATTGTTCATGATACTTCCCTCCTAGGCACCCAACTTCCTGACACCCACCGAGAAATAGTATGTGCTGAGAAATAGTGTGTACCAAGAAAAAGTATGTACTGAGCAACAATATGTACCAATCTCTTCAGCAACCAAGTACTAAAACTAACTTCTTTCCCAAACAACTTAGAAAAATAAAGGTAGATTCAGATACCCTTTATCAAGTTACAAATATCCACCAACTCGATAGATAATTACTTGGTCATACAGTGCCTAAACACTGACAATCTTAACAGGCCTAATTACCCCAATTAGGATAAATTAACAAAAGAAGTACCTATGGAAAGGAGTGCAGAGACTAACCATTGACTCAGGAATAGTCTTCATGCTGAATGTATTCCAAATATTCAATATGAATGCTTGATGCAATCCCAACATGCCTCGGTCATCAAATGCTCTTACTGTTCACTGGTCACCACATTGAGATGTCGATCGAGAATCAGTTCAAACTCTTTCCTTTGACCACCAACCTGAAAAGTGCCTTCGGAATCTTAGAACACATACACCTTCCCCTCATTTCACCAACTCTCATATTTCTCCAATGATGGAATGATGAGGAATAGTCATTTATTCAGGGAAACCCTAGGTGCTTAGGGTTTCAGACAGTTTTTGCAGTCTTGATGATATCACAAGTTATATAACCGATCAAAGGCTCAATTAAAATTTAAAAAAATATGATTCACTAAACTTCAATAACTCATTGGTTTTCTTCCTATTCAGGTCTGTACGGGGCCATACAGATCCAGAATAACTGACTGTTTGCAGGAAAGTGCTTCTATTTTATTTATTGTTTTCAAAATTACATCATCATCTTCATCATTGTCCTCCACCCACTTGTGAGGGCTATTTGAGGAATTCCTCCAATGGTTACAACAACATTTTAAACAATGATCCATTGGGAGGAAGTTTTAAAACCAACTTTCAAAAAGTTGTTAACTCAACCAAAAGTTGCTATGCAACTTTTTATGCAAATGTTGCATTTTTGCATATTTTGCACCAATTGAACAAATATTGATTTTTCACTTTTCTAGGGGTCACTAATGGACCAAACCTACTTAAGGAACACCTACAAAATTAAAATAACTCAAATTCAAGATTTATGTATCCTTTGACCATAGTTGACCAAGTGGTTCATAAATACCAAACCTTGGCACTAGGTCTTACAAATGGACCATTATTGAAAACAAGAAGTCATATATGTGTAGGAAATGTTGAAGATTCATTTAGGATGTTGGGGCTTCTAGACCAAGGATGAAGTTGATATTGGAAAAAACATTCCTAAATTTTGTAGATCTAATATGATCTCCAATTCAATCTAGAGCACTGTATCTAAGGCCTTAAATTGTGTTAGTAAGAAAACACAAAAAAAAAATATTCTTTTTGATCCAGTCTATTCCATGTAAAATTTGGAAGTAGCATCCAACCCAAGTAGTCACAAAATGAAACTAAAAATATTTCATTAGTTAATTTATATTTCATCGAAACCTTTGTTCTTAATCTAGTACAAAGATTCATTTCAGCAAAGTCATTTTTTGTAAAATATAAAAGTTGGTATTGAATCCTAATAGTCACATAACTAAAGTGATTCTAGTTAATTAGTTAATCATTGTTGATGTTTCCAAATCAATGAATCTCACCTCATCCATAATGCTTAAGGATCATTAAAGTAAAAATAAAATTCTTGTAAGTCTCATTATTTTGCATAAGTTTTACAAAATGGAAAGACGTGAGTATTATTATATGTACCTAGATGACTATTGTGCTAAAAAATTAAGAGCTCAAGTGTTACTAGCAATGTTTTCTCAAATTTTTTCTTCCTTTAAACTACACATTGAAATCTATGACAATTAGAAAATTTTATATCACAAATTTGGATACAAATCAGAGGTTAAATTTGAAAAGAATTGTGAAGAAAATGTAGCAATCAAAATTATGAAGGATATAAGTAAAAGTATAATTTTTTTAACCCTCACAAGATTTTTTATCTACCTTTACATCCACACAAATTTTAAGATGTCATATGTGTTAGAGTAATAGTCTCTCGGGTTATTAATTAAATCATTATGATCTAATTACTAACTCACCTATTCACTCTAGTTTCTTAAGCTATCCTTAGGTTTTCCCTTTTAGGGTTTTGTGATTCCTTTTATAAGGATTCACCTCTTTATTTTTCATAAGGAGTTTTTCACATCTCATTGTACTTCCTTGAAACATATTGTTAATATATTGTTTTCATGTGCATATGATGTCTCCTCTAGTTTTTTGGCCTCCATAGCTTTTCTCTTGTCTTCTGTACTTTGCTTCTTCCATGTGACAAGTTTGCATGGAGGTGTTCTTGGGAGAATAGGTGTCTACCTATTCTAACAATATGGATACAGACTACACCCATATTGAAATATAGCATAGTCTGATAAGACTTATATTATGATATTGCTATCAGGATTCAACTAGGTAGTTTTTGAGTCAAACTCATTGACCCATGTTTCATGAGTTATGGTTCATAAGAACCCATCTATCATGAGAATGAATGGAACATTTAGCACTCAGTGTATCTAGGTGATGCTCACATAAGTGAAGCATCAAAACTTCCCAGGAGATCAACCATCCCAGTACTACTCTAGCTCAAGCACACTTAAACATAGAGTTTCCTCCAAGGTTACGCCCACTTTGCTTGCAACCCCATTTAAATGTATAGTGGATATGATTTATACTTTGAAAACAAAAAATATTTGCGTTTAAAACTTATCTTATCTAATAATAATAAATTAAATTATTATTTTTTTAAATAAAATTTTTTATGCTTAAAACTTATAAAATCTAATAATAATAAAGAAAATTAAATGAATTTTTTCTGCTTTGAAAGAAAAGAACTTTGTATTCAAAACTTATCAAATCTAATAATAATAAAGAAAATCAAACGTGTAATTCTTTGAAAACAACAAAAAATGCATATTAAATTTAGAAAATCTATTAATAATAAAGAAAATCAAATGCGTTTTTCTCTTTGAAAAAATTAATTACATTTCAAACTTATCAAATCTAATAATGATAAAGAAAATCAAATGCATTTTTTTAAATTGCTAAATTCCTTAACATCCAAGTGCACTTCAAATTAAATATCTTTTGTTTTATTAATTGAGGTTTTTACATCTAACTATGTCTGTAATATGCCTCTCGACATAATAATTATAATTTTAAAATATTGGTTTTTAAATACTATCATTTTAATTAGATAAGGTGGTGTATGTAAAACCATGGGGGCAAATTTCACTTTGATAATGTGGAAGTATCTTCTTGCATTTTTGGGAAATATTTTGAAGGGGAGCATGCCATTTTCAAGTTTGAGGATCTAATGTTCTTCCAAATGGTGGATATATTGTTGGGTGAAGATTACATGAAGTTTAAATATAGGTATTAGACAAATGTGGACATTGGTTACATCTTTCTAGCGTGGTTGATGAGTGTATAAGGGATGAGTGTATGTATAGGATGAGAGAATTTATAGCAATGGAAAAACTAGGGGATGGTTTCATAGCTTAGAATGGAGATGGTCACATGTCTATGAGGTATCCCTCCCTCTGCGACCCTTCCTATTATGGAGTGTTGTGAAGGACAAAGGGAAGTGATGTTAAGAGACTCAAGTGGGGTGGGAATTCATGAAGGATTAAATTTGTGTCAAAGTGTGCAAGGAGGATCTATTCGGCCTTAATGTAGTGAAGATATTAAAGAAGCTACCATTTTTTTAAAGGAAGATTGTTGGGTGTGAACACCAAGCTAGGAGGAGAAGAAAACTTCAAGTATCCTACAAATTTGAAAGCTTTTAAAATTTTGGTATCTCAAACTATTATTTCTTTTATAAATTTATGTAATTGGATGGCACATGCTTGTAGTTGAGGAAGGTCTAAGGTTTATACTGAATTATTTTTTTATAGAAGAATGTATGGGTAGATGGAAATTCTAAAATGAGCAAGTTGTTGGTTTTTTGAGATATGTGGTTTTTCAAGGACTTCTCAGTGGTCTTAGACCAAAAAATTTGTATCATATTTTTGTATAATCCTTATTTTAATATATTAAATAAAATCAATATTTACCAATTGTATGCATTTTAGAGTTAGAAAACATATTTACAAAATAGTAAAGCCCGGCCATAAGAAATTATCTAAACTAACTCAATAACATACCAATGGAATACTTCTTTATGAAAGAAAATCATAAAAATAAATTAAACAATACCATTCCAAGATGCTTGATTCCATTGTTCTTCCATTTTTTAAGATCTTGTATTAAAGGTTGTTTTCTCTCAGATTTGTTAGCACATGCACAAGAGGCTATAAAGGAATGGAGTGCGGTTGATTGATGCAAGATTTTAAAGATATGAAGATGATAATGGTGACAAGAGAATGATATTTTGGTGATAGAAAAGAATCTCAAAGATCACAAAGGATGAAAGATCACAATAAAAATAGGCTCCTTATTTCTCCAAAAGAATATAGTATTAGGATATCAAAAGCATTGGGGTATAAATGAGAGGAGAAAGATTTCTTTTATAGAGCTTTACATAAACATCAAGGGCTGCGATTGAGAGGTGGTAGAATGAGCGACTAAGATCAAAGAGTAGGTAAGGAGTAGGTAGGAAATATTGAGAATGAAGGATACTAATGATAAACATAAATTTTTTCCATTAGTATGCAATGAGAAAACAAGTTGTGTAAACCATCGGTTACACTATACCGAAAGTCAGGTTTTCAGTTCAAACCAAAAATGCTAAGCAAGGAGAAAACCAATGACACAACTTTGCAGTGTAAACCGAAAGAGAAACCCGATCATGTTAAAGAGGAACCCAACAGGAGAAAACCGATAGAGGAACCCGATGAGCAGATACAGAGAAAACCAAGAGAATAGAAAAGAAAGCAACCTGACAAACAGTTCAACCAAGGAACACTGAAAGACAGTCAAACTGATTTCAGAGAAAACTGAGCATCATATACTCAAAGTCAGTTACATCCTGGAAAAAGTGGATCTGAATTCCACGTCAGATAAAACAATTATATTCTATTTATAGATTCTTGATTTTTTTTAAAACCATTACTTAAGGGATAAGAAACATTATTGTAATTTTTTTAATTAGTCTAAGTGATTAAAAACATGTAGACTAGGAGATCAAGGTCAAGTTGTAAACCTTTGATCATAGAGTTAGTTTTGTTATATGTGAAACTAAATTAGGTCAATTTATCTTATAAATAGATTTTGCAATCATTCATTATTATAGATGTGAGGATGAATGTAGCCAACGAGTACATCTATGGATCAGACTGAAAGTTTCAAGAAGCAAAACAACAAAAGATGAAATTGGTTATCAAGAACCAAGAACAGAGGCTACCGAGCAACAGAGGTATTAATCAATCACAATAGGTGATACATTTATACATGTGAATTGTCATGGATATGTAATTAGAAATTTTTAGATTGCATACACTCAGGTCAATGAGTATTTTTGTCTGCATTCTAACAAGTGTAGCAAATAGAAGAAACCCTTTCAAGGAAGGTGGATTTAACAATTCTATTGTAAATCTCTTAACTAAGTGCACACTAAATAGTGTTTCTAAAGCTCTTAATAGATTAGACCTTAACAAGTCTCCACAGATACTCCTAATAGGGTAGATCATCATAAGTGATCAAATTGTAAGCCTTAATTGACCTTTTCCAATTTGCAGATAGTGAAGTTTTTGTGGGTGTCATCCCCACCGCAATTTTTACCTTCTAACAGGGGGTTTTTGTGTTACCATATCTTGTGTTAAGATTCAATTACTTTCATGAATGTTTCTATGAATGTTTACATGTTTGTTAAAGTTAAATAATTGATATTTCTTACACAAAGATAGTATACAATAGATGGTTGGTTATGCAATTTATTACACAATGGATAAAGGTTAAAAGAGATAAAAGTTTTATCCCATTATTTCCAACAATTGGTATCAGAGCTAGAACTCTTATTTATATTTCTTAAAGACTTAAAGAGAAAAGATCATATAATGGAGATGTATAGACTTCACAAAAGTATTGAGAATCAGAAGCTAGAAATTTAGATCTTCTATGAGCAGTGTAAAGAAGCTAGAATCAAGATGAGACAGCTGTTAGATGAGAGAAAGATTATGAAATCTAGTTGTAATGAAATAGATTATCAAGAAGAAGAGATACCAGGTCTATTTGATTCTTCAGGATCTACTACAAGCAAAGCATCAGATACATCAGAGGAAAGCATCACAAGATTAAATGAAATCAATCAACATATGGCTGGACAAGTTAAAGCACTACAAATCGATCAAGAGACATAGATGGTAAGAATGATTGATGTCATGAACAATGATAGACAAGCTAAGAAAGAGATAACACTAGCCATTGATGATAGAAGGAAGATTACTAAAAAACTACAAGAGAAAGAGTCAGAAATATGAAGACTTACAGAACATCACCATGAGATTACAAATCAAATTATTCTTATGAGTCAAGAGGAAAACAAAATGAATGTTGAACTCATTGAAAGAATAGAAGATATCAGTGAGCTAAGGGAAGAAAATGAAAAAGATGAAACAAGAACTCAGAATTCAGCAACAGAATAATGAAATAATCAAAAGAGTTGAAGAAATCAGTAAAATAATGGATGATTTTCTTAATGGATAAAGGAGAGCCAACAACAACACCAGACTAGGCTATACCGAGAATGGAGAATCACCTAATCAATTTGATCCAAAGAATGTCTATGAAAATCCAAGACCAAGAAAGATAACATGCAATCACTATGGAAATCAAGGCCACACATCAAATATATGCAGGAAAAAAATGAAAGGTATTCCTAAATATACATCTTCATTCATAGGAATTTGTTATAAATGTAATAAGAAAGGACATAAATCATATGAATGTAAATCTGAGGTGGAACTACCTAAGAAGGAAACCTACATGGACAAATATTTTTCTACTTGCAAAATGCATGGGCACTCTACTCTTGAATGTTGGAAGAAGAAAAAGCAAGCATGGAAGCCTAAAGGTCAAGAATCTGCCTATCAACCGAATAGAGTTGGTAACCAATATGTATGGGATTACAACACTTGGGCAAATTGTACAGCATGTGGAAGATTTGGTCACATTGCTGCAAACTATATGGGATAATGGACAAGAAATCCTAGAGGCTGGACAAACCCTGGAATGGCATGTTTACACTATCATAAAGTCGATCATCTCAAAAAAAATTGCAGAGACCGAATGACAGAGACCAACACCTTTGCCAATGGAAACACCATTGAAGACATTAGGAAGATGAGAAACAAAATGTGGAGGAAATATACAAACATTGTTGAAGCTGGATCGAGCAATGCAATTGGTGACACCTTATCCAATGGATCTAGTGACATCACCACCCCCACCTAAGAAGAACAAGTATGGAATTGCATTATACCAAGTTATCTTTTGCATCAATTCCATTATACATAGTTGAAATTCCAAATTAGCATGAGTATAGATGCACTATGGTATTACTTGCTAAATTCTGTGAAAACTATTTCATCAGTTAATACATACTGAAATGCATCGATATACATTCAAAGTTGAATTGTCTACACTTACCCAGAATCGTCAGTTAACATGTAAAAGCTAAAGCTACTAATGTAAACCGAGATCTATCGGTAATCATGTGAGTTGACAAACTTGTCTTCGCCAAATACTGAAACCCATCGGTAATCAAAACAAGTTAAAAGACTGCCCGAAGCATCACGTTGTCAGCGAAAGGGAAGTTAGTGTTTTAACCCGATGACTCTATCTTCACACACCAAGGAGTGGTTGAGAATTAATGACTCAACTTAGGGAAAAAGTCTATAAATAGACAACGAAAGGGTTTCATTTCTCACCAGTGACCAGAGCAAAGAAATAGAGAAAAACCAGAGCAAGAAGTGACAACATTATAGAGTGACTCCAACCAAGTTCATAGCACTCTAAGCAAATCAACTACAGCTACAAAGGTTAAAGTATGTACCAAGCATAATCAAAAACTCTATTTATCATTTACAGAAAATCCCTAATGTCAAAAACAATGACGACCACATCAAGAACCGCTAAGCTAAAGAGTATTAAAAAGAAAAAGGTCAAACTTATCAAGAATAGTACATGTGAGGAACCACATTAGAAGATATGCCCAAAATTTGCCTCACAACCCGACAATGTTGTAGCATTCTCAAGAATACCAGCTAGGTTTTTGCTTTTCAAAGATGTGTGAGCATACATACACTACAAGATTGTAGAGATTCGTGATCTGGAGGTTGAGAAAGATATCAAGAATCTATGTAAAGATGATGGCACCATAAAAGAAGAGCACAAATGAATTGAAGTAAAAGGGCTCACAAATGTCCTATGGTTCCCAAAGGAATTCAAGACCAAATGGATTTGGTTAGTACTGAGTAGGATCCATGACCAAAGACTATGGCTGGATGAGCCTAAACCAATAACATGAGATGTTATACATGTTGTCACTAGTTATCCAATAACCAACAAGGTAAAGGCATTGAAGCACCTGCCTAAAGATGACATTGAGAAAAACACAGGAGCTAAATGTGATGGAAGAGGACTTAAGGTATCCACCATTATAGATGATGAACTAAAATTTGGAGCATGTGTCTTAGGATACAAGATTTTTTAGGCTATTAGGATGAACAACATTGCATCTGGAGTAGTGGATACAACCTACAAGATTGTCAAAAAGGGAACTCGGTTGGATCTATCAGAACTTCTACTCAAGCAGTTAGAAGAGAACCTAAAGACAATCAAAAATGCAAAATCAAATTCATGTAAGTTTTTATCATGTGCATATTCTTCTACTTCCAAGAATCTTTTCCATCAATAGGAAATGTGCAATGGGACACAACAAGACCAGTGACCATTCAGATTAGTGAGTTTATAAAATCACTAGGAGATAACTTTGAGTCATTAATGGATGAATACTTTGTGATTCAAGGAAAGAATGCAAAAGAGAATAAGGATCCCCAAGCAGTTATTTGAGAAATTCAAGACTGATATATGTTTCATGGTAGAAACTGACTTCACATACATAAAGCCAGTTGTACCGAGAACAACATGGTTATCTCCACTTGACTATGAAGTGAACATAGATCAAGTATCTAGTGCAATTGATGCATTAATAAATGATCCAATAGATAAAACACAACCCAAGTTTGGCACTTATGAGGAAGCCAAAGAAAGAATCAAAACTGGCTTGGTTGTGAAGAAGATTGATAGGAAGAAAGACAAGATGGTCAAGAACTTAAAGAAAATATTGTTAGTTACAGAAGAAGAAACCAAAAAGACAGAGGAAACTGAGGGACAGTCACCCATTGGTGAAGCTGAGAAGGAGAGTGACAATGAGTCTATAGAGTCAGATACACCATTACCTCCACCAACTAAGAAGCCTAGGACTATAGCTGCTACAAGGACAAGGAGTCAAAGAGCCAAGGAAACAAGTCCTTCACCATTAAAGAAAGGTCGAGTAAGGACCTATAAGAGAAAACCTCCAACTAAATAGTCCAAAGCACCAAAGAGGAGAAGGAAGCTAATCCTAAATAAGGAAGACATGGAGGAAATAAAGAAAGATGAATTTGTCCAAATAGAAAAGAGAAAGATTCCTGAAACTATTGATGAGATATGTGAATCTATTGCAAAAAGAGGCGGCTTAACTGACACCAAGGTAAGAAAATAGCTAACATTAGAGCCCGATCATCAGAAAAAGGTTGAGGAAGAATTGATAAAAGAAAAGATTAACTTCAAATATGTACCAGTACAATTTTATGAAAGAATGCCAAAATCACTACAAGAAAGACTATTTGCCAGATGGACTTATGCATTGAAGAACAAAAAGGAGATAAGGGAAAGAGTACTTGTTTCTCTTATGCCTCCCAAAACAAAAATGGAAGAAATCTAAGTGTATAGTCAGAAAATGGAAGAACTTCCATTGTAGACTAATTTAGCCTTATGATTAAGTGGTTTGGGGTCATGTCAAGTGCCTTGAATGGGTCCCTGACTTGGATCTGGATTTTCCCCCTGTTCTGCCCCATTTCCACTTTTTCCAGCCTATTTCTGACACCCCAGACTTAAAAACTAGGACTTTGACCTCAGGGTCAAGGTCAACCTTTTTGGGTCAAGGTTGACCTCAACCTTGACCTAGGTCACAATTGACCTTTTTCAAGCCCAGGGTTCAAATTCCAAAATTTTAGGGTTTTCAGATGTCGGTTTTTAGAAAGAGTTAATTCCCTCTTCCAGGTCGGCTATTTTGGGTTCCGAAATGATGACTCTTAAATTATATTTAATATAGGTCCTCTTCTAGGGGTATATATCTAATTGGAATTTAATTCTCCTATTTAGGCCTCTCTAGAAGATTGTGCCCTAGATTGGTATATAAGGAAGCTTTCTCCTCTCATTTTCTCTAACCATGATCATCAACAATCCAAGACTTGAAGAGGTGAAATCTAAGTGAAAGAAAAGAAGTAATATTTGAAGCAAGCCAAATATATATTGAAGCATTCATCTAATCTCAAGCATCCAAGAATTCAAAGACTTTCAAGCATTTAATTCATCAAGGAGATCCATTGATAGCCATTGAAGGATTCAATCTCTATGTAGCCCTCTTGTTGAAGATTTCTCCATCCATATTCCTCCAAGCCTTTTCTTCTTCCAAAATCCATTCAAGATTGGTGTTGAAGATATACAAGAAATTGATTTGAGACATCCTACATTCTACATTCTACATCTATTTGGTACATACATACTTGTGGATCCACAGATTCAAATCCGCCACAAGGGTTTCCATACAAGAAAAATGAATTCATTTATTTACTTTGTTACTTATGCAATTTTAATTATATTATAAGTTTAATTCCAAAACTGGGGTTTGACCAAGGCAAACCCCTCCCCCCCAAAAAAAAAAAAATCTTTTTCTTGCAGGTATAGATTTGGAACAGCAGATCAGAGTGTAGATTTTGATACCCTTTTCGGTAAACTTTCAGGATCCGAAAATAGATTTCCTGTCGGAGACTTTTTAGGTCGATTCTTCCCTAGGTCAGAATTGCAAATTATGGGTCAATGGTGACATTGACTTTGAGGGTACAAATTGGAACTATGTTAGCATGGAAAATTATTTCTGAGCTTTGTAGATCTTGCAGTTTCAGTTTAGAATACCAGAAATCAACAATTTCTGAGACCGTCTGACACAGTTTTCAGTAGGTTCTTTTTTAGAGGTATGTATTTTATTCCATTATTATTTGCTTTCATTTCTAGAGTTACACCCCTTATCATAACAATTAAATTTATATGGGAAATATGTGCATAGGGACACTTTTATGAGAAAATCTTCATTGTTCTATACCCTATCCATGTTTTCTACCTTACATTTTGGTGAACCTGTGATAGACAACTCTTTCTTTTTGGTGTTAGACGTGCATATTATGTTAGATCTTATAGGCATTTAAAATTTGATTTCTTTTATTCTCTTACATTTATATTTCAAAATTAAAAA
>MU226536.1:38908-54089 GCA_018584345.1 Thuja plicata
TACATTTTTCATGCTTGTAATGTTACTTTGTGTTCAACATGTATGATTTTTGTTTTGAATACTTTGATGAGGCTTTTGTTGCGAAAGAGGATAGATCCCCTAATGAGGTACATGGAAGTGAGGATGATAATTTTTCTAATAAGATCTCCATTGATCCTATTCCTATTTCATCCTCCTCCACAACCTCTCCAATTGACCTTTACCATAGGGTGTGTGCATGGTTACCTTCATGCTCCACTATTTACAACATTGATACACCTAGAAAGACTTCATTTAGTGCATGTGACATTGCTTTTTCCTCTCTTGTATTTGTACACCTCCTTCGATTGTTATCCATGGATTCCCAAGCTTTCCAAAGGCAAGGATTAGTAGCAAAGGTTTCACCAATTATATAAATCAAGTACACAATAACTACTAAAATGAATAACCTGAAATGTAATCAATAAAATGTACAAGCAAGAGAGGAAAACAAATAAATGCAAACCCCACGATGCTTGAAGATTCTATTGTTTCTCTCTACTCCTTCTGAAATGTTGTTCTTGATGCTCACTATTGGCGGGGCAACGTCTATGACTTGAGAAGTGTCGAGAATTTGCTAATTGAAATGGGTGTGTGATTGCAAGATGGCTTGAATGCTAGAACCAAACTGACATAGTAATGGTGCACGAGAGCTTGAAATCCTAGATCCTTCAAATGGTTATGAAGGGTTTATTATATAGGAATTGGTGATGATATGAACGGTTGAGATCAATCCCAGAGATAGGGAGATGAATGGTTGAGATTAAAAGGAACTGGAGAGGCCATCAGTAAACTCCACCTCTTCAATTGGTAAAGAGGAGATAGAGTTTGGTTGACTGAAGAGCTAATGTTGAGTTACCTTTTTGAACTAAAGAGGTGGGTGAAGTTACCCATATGGACTGGAGAGATGGGTGGAGTAACTCATGTGAGCTGATTGGAGTTTTCTCTTTGAAGATAAATGAATATTTAATTCATTTATTTAATTATTGTTTTCAACATGTGAGATAATTGAATTCTTTTTTTTTAATTTAGAATTGCTTTTATTGAATGAAATTAAATTAGTTTAATTGGAATAATTTAATTAGTAAGTTTAAATATTTGAATTTAAACTATAGGAAATTGAATTTAATTAATTAATTAATGGTAATTAATCAATTAAGGTTAATTAATTAAATAAAATTAATTTTGGGAATTTAATTAGATGATTTGGGGAATGAATTTAGAAGAAAATAGATGATTAATTAATGATTAAAAAACCATTAATTAATAGATGAAAATTAGTGTGTTTAATGTAAAGTCGTGAGCCTGTCCATTTTTAGGTGTCTACATTTGCCCCTCTTTGATGCGATGTGACTTGTCACAGTGTGTCAAAGATTCTATGATTTTGCCCCAGCTTGCCCCGGCAGTAGTAGGTGTATTTATGCCCCCTCAACAAATTTGAGCAAAAAGTCACGACCTGAGCGTTTATTTGTTGAAACTACAATTTCTGATACTGGATAGCTGACGGATTTGAAAAATACTTTAAAATGCCCCTGTAATTGACCGTCAAAGTTTTCAGGGACCGAGAAGAAATTTTGTAGCTCCTAGAAAAATTAGGGTTTTTTGGATCCCCTATAAATATCCAAAAGAGCCATTCATTTATCACATTGCGAACTTGGAGCTCTTGATTTCTTGGTGAGTCTGTTTTCAATTTCCTGTCTTCTTTTCTCCTATTTTCTTGCGATGGCGGGTCTTCCTGGTGTGACTCACATATCTGACCGAATCCGGACATACCACAGACCAGCTGGCTTAGGACATCCAGTGAGTTTTATCACTTTGCATGTCATTAATACTTTCCTTTATCACTTTTAAAAATTGTACTTTTTTGAGAAATTGCTGTGTGCCACAATCGGTTACGGTTTTGCCGATATTGCGGTTTAAATGCTGCAATTGCTGGTTAGAAACCACAATTGATAAGTGTACCTCACTTGTGTATGTTGCATGCCACAATTGAAATTTGTATGCTACACTTTCTTTTTGTTTTTTGCAATCGCCTAAAAGTACCACAGTTGTATGGTTTTATTACTGTAATCAATTTTTAGCACTGTTTGCCTGATTTCTTTGTCTGATATCTAATTTTTCTTGCTTTTGTTAATTGCCTTAATGACTGAAACTAATATTTTTCTAATTTATTTCAGTGTGTAGTTCATTGGGCAGATTCTGCGTTGTCAAGAGTCTAGGCCGGCGGGTCTTGTATACAGATTTCAGCTGACAGAGGATGAGAGGTCAGTTCTTCGAGATCTTGGTTTATACTGGATTTGCTATATGCCTGAGATCACAACTAATAGGGGTCTAATCTCTGCTTTTGTAGAGTGGTGGCATTCTGAGACATGCACTTTCTGGTTACCGACCGGTGAGTGTACTGTCACTTTGGGGGATGTGTATTGCATCCTCTAGCTCCTAATCCAGGGTGAGCTTGTGGAGTATTCCACCCGTACTAGTATTGTTTCCTTGACCGAGCTTTCTGGATTGCCCCAGGATCAGCTTGGGTTGGCTGGTGATTATGATATTCCATGGTCTAGATTTGGTTTGGGCCTTGATAGGCTGTCCACCTTACTGGGCAGTTTGATATGTGGCATATTATGCCCCAATTTTTTACAGCGTGGTTTTTCTGTCAGCTTCGGTACTATGTTACATATTATGGTCAGGGATCATACCGTATTCACTTGGGGTCCATGCATGTTGGCCCATATGCATTTTCATATGTTTTATGTGGCTTACCTTGATGGTAAGTTGCTCAGCTACGGTGCGACCCTGCTACAGATATGGGCATGGGATAATATTGTTGTATGTCGTCATGTTGGTGCCCTTGCTCTTCCAGCTGATAGGCCATATGTCTTTATGTATGATGGAGCCATTGTTCAAACTCATATGGGGCATTTGACATACTGGCGGAAACAGTTGGACATGATTCCTTACTTTATTTGGAGGCCTTATAGAGATTTTCTAGTGTGGGATGGAGAGGACATCCATCTTCCCTTCTGTCACAAGCGGAGGTACCTAATTGGATGTGTTAATGATCATGTCCATATGATTGACTTTCACAACACCGACAGGGTGTTGCATTAGTTCAGTGAGCAGCCGGACATTTATGATTCTTATACATACTTCACTTAGAGGTTGAAGGACTCTACTATATGGGGTGGTGTAGTATCACTGGATGCTTCCCGCACTAAGTTTTTAGGCTTACTTCCTGTTGCATGGACCTGGTGTTCGGCTACTGTAGACACAGGTTTGTCTTGTTTTTTGATTGCTTATGTACTTCCTTTCTGCTCTCTGATACTTTCTCATATCTCATTTTGATACTTATGTCCTTATCTGTGCTGGTACTGATGTTTGAATTTGTCTTTTGCAGGCACTACACCTCAGTATGATGCCCATTGGGTGCAGGCTTAGCCAGCTGCACTTATAGATGTCTCACGTCCTATTGCCAAGACCATTATGAGGAGGGCCCAACGGGTATGGCATGGTAGGGGAGGTTGTGATGGAGGGAGAGGTGGTGGTAGGGGAGGTAGGCATGGGGGGAGGGACGAAGGATGAGGTAGGGGAGATGATGGGGATGATGATCCTAGTCCCGGGGGTGCTGGTGGCAGAGTCAGGACTAGAGGTGGCCGGAGTGGGGGTCAGACTAGTGCTCCTTGAGTTGGGTTGGGTACCATTTTGGAGGATGAGGAGGCCATGGAGGAGGAGGCACCCCAGTTGGTGCAGAGGGTTTGCCAGTGGACAGGCATTGTTCTGGCTCCTAGAGAGGAGGACATAGTTGTTATTGAGGATGTTAATATTGAGATTGGTGACATAGACATGGAGGCTCTAGATGAGTAGAGTGAGGAGACTGGTTCCTCTACTGATAGTGACAGCACTGGCAGTAGCACAGGGGAGAGCTCAGAGAGTGATGATGATTCTTGGGTTGTTAGGAGGAGAGGAGGTGAGGGTTTGGGAGACAGGGCAAAGGATGGGGAGATGGACGTGTCTATGGGAGGTATGGAGGATGATCCCTCAGAGTTGGAGTGCCTCACTCAGTAGGTATAGGACCTTTAGGCTAGGCTTGCTTTATCTGATTCACGTGCCACTGCTTTGGAGGCCCGGGTTACAACAGTCAAGTCTAGAGAGTGACAGGCTCGAGCTGAGGTTCATTCTTTTATTGATAGTGTACAGGATGTTTCACACCAAGATATTCTAGATAGATACTATAGATCTGGGCATGATGCATAGAGAGAGATTGACTATTAGTGGCACCATTATGAGGGTGCAATTCTGACAAAGCAAAGAGTTCCTAGTTACATATCTTCCCAGAGACTGAGCAGGGCCCAGGGATCACAAAGTAGCAGTGTTAGAGCTCCTGGTTCATCCCAGAGGACAGATTCTGGCATGCCACCCCCTCATCCACCTCCTGGCAAGGGTGGGGGTAGCACATGTTGATTTATGTATCATGTACCATTTTTGTAGTGATGCCCTTTTATATACTCTGAGTATTATCCATATTTGTATCTCAACACACTGATATTTATTGATATACATGTTGATTACCTTCCTTTGTTCTGACTCTCGACTGTTCATTGTACTTAGATAGTTTGATTTATATGAGATGTAGCTAGTGTTTTTTGATATGATATGCAATGGTTTACTTGCTATATGTTTGATTCTACATGATTTGGTAGTTTAGATGATGAGATGTATATGCGATATGATTCTATTATGCAAACTCGTATATGGATGATTTATTTTTCCTATGATACTAACATGTTTATGTAGGATGGTGGAAATGAAATGCATGTTTATATAAGATTCTTATGAGTGCATGTGATTTTATGATTTATCATGTATGCAACTACCATGTTTTTCTTTTCTGATGTACTTAATGGAATGAATGCAATCTATTTTGCACAAAACATGTGAGTAATGCATGTGTTAGTTAGAAAGAAGTTAGTTTGGATAGATGTTCTTTGAGATTGATCTAATAGAATGGAATGATAGAAAGGATGTTCTTTTTGTATTTTTTTTTTATAGATATGTTTTGATAGAAAGGATGAGTGTCCCAAGTCGTTGCCCCTGTTTCCAATATTTGTCATCATTGCATCTTTTTTTTTATATTTTCTGATATTTTGAAGAGCATCAAATGATCCAAATCACATACCACCTAGATACCACCACGACCTCTTGATAGCAGAAGGAGTAGAGAGATTGAATAGAAAGAGAACCTAGTGCACCCAAATATTGACCATCTGGGTTCAACTATGTTCCTTATATGAAAAGAAAGAGAGCCAAAAGCACCCAGATATTGACCATTTGGATACCATTTGCCCTCTGAATTAATCTAAAACAAAGAAACCAAGATAGAACTCCTATGCACCCAGAGTCCATCTAGATAACACTATGAGCTCTTGATTTCAAAGAGGGACATCCAAGCAAACAAGATAGAACTCCTACGCCCCTAGAGTCCATCTAGATAGCATCATGAGCTCTTGTTTACAACATAAAGGGAAAGACCATAGAAACCAAGATAGAACTCCAAAGCAACTCAGAGTCCATCTGAATAGTGCTACAAACTCTTGATTCTATAAACCAAACAAGCAAAATAAAAGAGAAAGAATGTCCAATTCTTTCCTAGGGTTAAGCTCAGATCATGGAACTGCACGGCTGCCAGATAAGTGACAGCACCTACCACATTTATCCTAAATCATCAAGGCCCTGAAATCAATGTGAACATTCAATAGACAGTAATTAAATAAAATAAGTCATGATCTATCATAGCTACTCTCCTCACATGGTGGATCCTGGAGTAGCGTAAGAACATAACCGTGAAATATAGACTGACATCTGACTGACTTGACTGACCTAGTCAACATTTTGGATGGTTCCTTGATGCAGTTGGATTCTCTTGATTGGCTCGACTCTTTGGATAGGCTTGATTGGCTTGTTTGCTTGAGTGTGTCTGGTTTTAGTAATAGATTACTCATGTAAGACTGACTTGTCTAGTTTGAGTGTATCCATCATTGAGTAAGACATTTGATATGATTTGATTGATTGATTTCTTTGATCATGTTGGCAGCTAATCAAGTTGTGTCAAATGGGCCCAATGCTGGTTTGCAAATCTCATGATTGTGACAATTGATAGATTGATTTGATCATTTTGGTAGCTGATTAAGCTGTGTCAGATGGGCCCAACGCTGGTTTGCAAAGCTCATGATTGTGACAATTGATAGATTGGCTTGGTTGCTAGTTGCTTTTTGATTGATTTTGATAGGTTGATAAAGCTGTGTCAGATGAGCCCAATGTTGATTTGCAAAGCTCATGATTGTGACATTGATTAACTGGACATGATCTCCCTTTGCTCTCTTGATAATCGAGTTGGTTTTATTGCTTGAGATTTTGCAATTTTTTGAATGTTTTTGATGGAGATTGATTTTCTCAAGATATTTTGATCTTTTTAGGATTTTTGATGTGTTCTCTGATTTTTTTGGAATTTTTCAAGACATTTTGAATTGCCCCCTAGTCTGGTGGACCAGTATTCAACCATGGGTAAGTGCTTGGTGCTTAGAGGGGATTGTGATTCTGGATATAGCTTGGGTAGTCAGTCTTGCATTTGAAGTGTGCTCAAGCTTTTGGAGTTCATTGATCGTGAAGCTGGATTTTGAACACTTGGTGCCTGTTTGCTAGGTTTTCACCAAGGTACCTACTCAATAGCGCTTGATTGTCAAGTTTTCACTGAGAGAGCGATTTTGTTTCTCTTTACTTTTTTTTCTTTTTTTGATTTTTTTGTTGTCGCCAAGGTGCCTGATTGCCAGGTTTTCACCAAGGTAACTTTTGTATTTTCTGATTTTTTTTTGGTATTTTCTGGCTATGTAGATAGGTGCCTTAACCATAGAGACCTCAAGGGTAGAACCTCTTGAGGTGCATTTTGTTGATGTATTCGGGGAGCTGATCTCCTTCTGGTGTCGCTAGTATGAATGCCCCACTCTTAGTAGAGCTGACAATGACAAAAGGTCCTACCCAGTTAGGCTCAAACTTTCCAAGTTTGACTCACTATGCTTGGTTCTTTTGATTTTCCATGAGGACAAGGTCTCCTACCTCAAATTTTCATGGCTTCACCTTCTTATGATAGTTCCTTCTGAGGTGATTTTGATAGCCTTGTAAGTGGTTGAAGGCATGTTGTCTTCTTTCATCTAGTAACTCTAGTTCACTGAGCCTTGCTACTCTGTAGTCTTCATCTATGATCAGGTTCTTCAATGATATCCTTAGGGATGGTATTTCCACTTCAAGGGGTAATACCACCTCTGATCCATAGACTAGGGAGAAAGGAGTGGCTCTTGTAGGTGTTCTCACACTAGTTCTATATGTCCATTATGCGGGACTAAGCTGTAAATGCCAATCTCACCCTAATTCATTCACTATTTTCTTCAAGATTTTCAAGATTGTCTTGTTTGTAGCTTCAGCTTGGTCGTTCCCTTGAGGGTAGTAAAATGAGGAGAACCCTTGTTTGATATGGAATTGTTTGCATAGCTCTTCAACATCCTTGTTCTGGAAAGGTGTACCATGATCTATCGGGATTGTTTGAGGGATCTCGTAGCGACAGATAATGTGGTTAAGTATGAACATTTCTATTTGTTTTCCAATGATGTAAGTGAGAGGAATTTCTTCCACCCACTTGGTGAAGTACTCTATTGCAGCTATGATGTATTTGTGTCCATTTGCTGAAGAAGGTGTAATTTTGCCCACTAGGTCAAATCCCCACATGGGAAATGGCAATGGTGATGTGATAGGATTTAGTTCCTGGGATGGTGCATGGATGAGGTCTCCATGAATTTGACACTGTCTACACCTTTGTACATGTTTGTGTGCATTTGTCTCTTTTGTGGGCCAATAGTATCCCATGCAGATGATCTTCTTAGCTAAGTTGTTGCCACCTCCATGGGTTCCACAAATTCCTTCATGTACCTCGTACAAAGCTTTCTG
The DNA here is from genome assembly GCA_018584345.1 of Thuja plicata. Lineage (NCBI taxonomy): Eukaryota > Viridiplantae > Streptophyta > Pinopsida > Cupressales > Cupressaceae > Thuja > Thuja plicata. The sequence goes on from MU226536.1 coordinate 46,919, forward strand.
GGACTCCATGTAAGTGAGACATCATAGTAGAATTCCATCTAGACTTCATTTGTATAAAGTAGTTGAGAGGATGGTATAACTAGAGGCTTGGCGGATGAGGGACTTTCTCTGGTTCCTAGACAAGTTGGGAGGTAAGACACTATTTTGGAGATAGTTATAGACATCTTGGTACCATGGGGATTCAGGACCAACAAGGATGCATGTTGATTCTATGATGGATGCCTGATGTGATGGCACCAAGAGTTGTTCCACTAGAAACTAGAATTTTGTTTCATTGCCTGGCATATCAATCAGTAATGCTATGGTAGCCATTACATCTGCAGCTTTGTTCTGTACTTGTGGGACTTGCTCGAAGAAGATGTAATGGAACTTGGTGTGTAGTCTTTCCATCTGTGCTCTGTATGGTATGAGCTTCTCACCTTTGGTCGTATAATCATTGTTGACTTGACTAATGATCAACTGCAAGTCTCCAAAGACCTTTAGGTTTTTGATTCTCCATTGAATTTCTATCTTTAGACCGATGACCAGTGCTTCATATTCTGCTATGTTGTTAGTACATGGGAATTTGAGTCTGAAAGACTTTGGAATTGTATCATGATCTAGAGTGATAAGCACTATCCCTGCCCCCACACCATGGTTTGTGCATGACCCATCAAAATATAGTTGCCATACCTCAATCTCTAGTTATAGTGCCATGATAGATTCATCGGGAAAGTCAGAAATAATAGGCTGATGGTCCTGAATGGGTTCCTCTGCTAATTGATCTCCAATCACTTGTCCTTTGATGGCCTTTCTATCTATGTACTCAATGTCAAACTCACTCAAGATCATTACCCACTTCGCAAGTTGTTTGGTGAGCGTTGCTTTTCTTAGAAGGTACTTTAAAGGATCAATATGTGTGATCAACTTTGTTTGGTGACTCAACATATAATGTCTTAGCTTCTGGGAAGCGAAAACAACTGCAAGGCATGACTTCTCAATTGGTGTATATGTTAGCTCATATCCCACCAATGTTCTACTTAGATAGTAGATGGCCCTCTCTTTACCTGCGTCATCATGTTATGCCAAGAGTACACCTAACATTGAATCTGTCACTAAGATATATAGAAGCAATGGTCCACCTTGGACTGGTGGTACCAATATAGGAGACTTGAGAAGGTAGTCTTTGAATATTTGAAATGCCTATTCGCATTTCTCTATCCATATGAATTTGATGTCTTTGTGCAATAGATGTTGGAATGGGTGGCACTTGTTTTCTAGCTGAGCTATGAAGCACTTGATTGATTGGAGCCTTCCTTGTAACCCTCTTAGTTGTCTCAGGTTCGATTGTGAAAGCATGTCCAATATATCTTTGACTTTTGCTGGGTCCACTTTGATTCCTCTATGTGACACTATGAACCTCAGTAACTTTCCTGTTGTGACACCGAATAAACATTTCTTTGGGTTTAGATGGACCTTAAATTCCTACATTCTATCAAAGATTGGTCCCAAAACTTGTAGATGATCGTTTCAAAGTATTGACTTGGTTAGTATATCATCCACATAGTCTTCCATTGTTTTGTGGATGAGACCATGAAATATAGTTTTCATAGCCCTTTGATATGTCACTCTAGCATTCTTTAGACCAAACGGCATGACATTACAACAATATGTCCCCAAAGGACATGTGAAAGATATTTTGTGTTGGTCCTCTGGTGTGATCCTTATTTGATTATATCCTGAAAAGCCATCTGTGAGTGATAGCATTTGATGTCCAGCAGTTAGATCTACTATCATATCTATGTTGGGTAAAGGAAAGTCATCTTTGGGACAAGCTATGTTGAGATCCCTAAACTCTATGCAAATTCGTATCTGACCACTATGCTTTGTAACCGGTACCAAGTTAGATATCCAGTCTGCATATGGTATAGGTCTTATGAACTTAGCATCCAGGAGCTTTTTCAACTCTGTCTTGACTAGCAATGCAACATGGGGATGCATCTTTCTCAGCTTTTGCTTGACAGGTTTGGTGTTGGGTAGCAATGGGAGATGGTGTAGTACTAGCTCTAGATCTAACCCTAGCATATCCAAGTAGGACCATGCAAAATGATCATCCTTGCCTTGAAGAAGCTGATGAACTGTTCTCTCTCCTCAGGGGTGAGTGATTTTTCCAAGTATATGTTCTTTGGGTTCTTGTAATCTCCCAAATTGACTTCATCTATTTCTTCTGCTAGTAATGCTGACTTCTCCTCTATCAAGGGGAGGAGTTCCTTCTTTCCATCTTCTAGCGCCTTTGTGAGGTTTTCGCTAGAAGATACATCTTGTTTTAGCTTTTTATCATTCTTTTGTTCTTTTTTATTTTGTGGACTGGAAAGAGGAGCTTCCTCCCCGAAATATGTCACTCTATCAAGGTTAATGGAGAAGCCTTCCTTGTGGTCTCCTGATAGAATGCCTTCCCTAAGTCCCATGAAATGAGCTATAGCCTCATCATTCTCGAAGACATCTAAATCAGGTGGTCCTTGTTGATCCCACTCTATGAGCTTAGGGTGTACAAGACAGATACTTTCATAGTTGTTTGGCTCTGGTTGACTGAAAGGGACTACAGATATAGTTCCTACAAAACTAGACTGTGATGTGGACGCACCACTTGAGGTATAATAGATGACATGTTTTTCTATGCAAGGTTGTTCGATAATGGTCAGTTGGTCAAATAAGTCTTCTAGATTTATGATAGTGTCTGACTGAGGGGAATAATTTGGGATCGATGGCTTAGAGTCATGAAGGGATCTCCACTCATACTAGTGGGATTCAATCTCAATAGAATGCTCATCAGATGTCTCACTTCCTTGGTTATCATTGATTTCTATGTGGAGGTCTATTCAGGTTTGTGTAGTTCCCTCTTCGGCGGGCAACAACTGTGCTAATATGTTTCCTATCAAGACATGTTCTGTGTTGTGCCCTCGGTGCATCTCTACTATTTTTTATTGATTGACTTGAATGTCTTGGATCACAGGACTGGTTCTTTGTTGTCCATAGCCCAACCCTCTCGTGTTTCTCTAGGTTGGTGGGAGAGACAATTCTATTATGCCTTATTGTCTTGCCCCTAGCCTGGTTGTACCATTATACCCAAATCTTTGTATCATTGTGTAACCATTACCATATTTTGACAGGGGTAGTGGTGGTCGGATTGTCTCTGGTGGGTCTTGGTATAGCCAGGTATTGATGTCTTGTTCAAATGGATTTTCTTCCACTATGTCTCCCCATCGGACAAAGGTTGTGGGTGGACATCTGAATAGAATAGGCTATGAAGTTTTTGTTGTAATGACAGGTTGTGGCATGCCATAAGTTCTCAGGCTCTGAGGCATGTGTGTGATGGTGAAAGCCTCTTCATACTTGTATTCACCAAAGCCCTTGTTAGTAATGGATATCTTGCCCGCTTTTCGTGTGATATCTTTAAGATTTGAACCTGAAGAGGAGGGAATACTTGTGTCCTGGTTAATGACTATCTTTCCTATTTCCCGTGTGACATCCTTGGGATTCAAATCTAATGAGGATGGGATGCTTGCATCTTGGTTTGATGGCACCTAGTTATCAGTGCTGATTTGGACCGCATTATAATATTGGAAAGGATTGGGATCTCCCTCTATTATGATTTCCTCTCCCTAGTGTGGGAACTTGATACATTGGTGGTATGTCAAAGGTACAGCTTGCATTTCATGTATCTAGGGTCTCCCCAGTAGCATGTTGTATCCCAACTCAAGGTCTAAGATTTGGAAGGGAGTATTTTTTACCATTGGACCGATACGGACAGGTAGAATGATAATACCTTTAGAGGACCATTCCTCCTCCTCATAAGCTTTGATATTTATCCTCCTTGTGACATCGATGCTTGATTCTGAATAGCCCATTTTCTTGATTAAATTTAGAGTACAGATGTTTAACCCAGCTCCACCATCAACAAGGACCCTACGGATAGTGCTTTTGTGGACCTGGACAAGAAAGTGCAAAGGATCATTATGCAGGGGTTTGTGTGGCAGCACATCATAGTTTGTGAATGTGGCATGTTTGTTAGCAACTATATAGTTGACCATTGTTTGGAAGCTCTCGGGTGTTGTGTCCCTTGGGATAGCTAAATTCTAAAGGGCTTGTTCAAGTGCCAGTTTATGCTGTGGAGATATGTGTAATAGGTCAAACATGGAGATCTAGGCAGATGTGTGCTTTAGTTGGTCCACTATGCTTGTTTGTGGATCTGAGTTTGCTATACAATTGGCCAATATAGTAGATGAGGATGGTACTCCTTGCAAGATGACTCTGGTACAATGCATTGTTACAGCATATAGTAGATGAGGATGGTACTCCTTGCAAGATGACTCTGGTACAATGCGTTGTTACAGCACATTTGTTACATTGGTCTTTGATAGTGATCATAGCCACATGGCTATTTGAATGATTGAGGCAATTGATAACATTATCACTATTGGCATATGTATAGTTGACTTGTTTTGCTGGTCCACCAGACCTATAAGCTTTTCCCTTATTGTGATCATGAAAGGTACCGTTGAAAATAGTGTGATCAGTTGTGCCTTTGGTTTGGGTATTTGTCACATCAATGGTCCCTGTGTCAATCAGGCCTTGGATAGCATGTTTCAATTGGTAACAGTTGGATGTTTTATGTCCTTTTACCCAATGGAACTCGCAGAAGTCCTTGTCATTATACCGTCTTGATTTGTTTTCATCTTCTTCAAAGTCCCTAATTTCTGGGAGAGTGATAGTGTTTGATTGTATCAACTTGCGTAAAGTTGATTCTATTGGCTCTCCCAATGGTGTGAAATCTTGTTGCTGGAATTGAAACCGTGGTCTGTGTTGATTTTGTTGTTGACTGTTTGACACAGCGGCCGCTTGTACAGGAGGAGGTTGGTTTTGGGTGTATGCTTGTTGAGTGGGCCTTGTGGGTTTTTTGTTGGCCATAGGTGTGCCTTGCAATCACACTATTGGTTTTATTCTAGGTTTTGGTTTGTTTCCCTAAGCTTTGTGGTCTTCCCTCTCTATTTTCGTGTTTAAATTAGAAGTCCCTCAGTCCTTTTACCCTTTTCCCTATCAAGGTTTTTAGGTTTTCAAGTCTAAACCTATGAGAATGTGCAAAAAACCTATAAACCCTAAGTCTTGATTCAGTGTTCCAAGTTGAAAATAAACCCTAAGGCCTTCTTCGCTTATGTTTTGTAGTTACATTTTTTGCCTCACTTAAGTCATGTGTTATATTTTGATCGCCTAGTCGCGTAACCTAAAGGGCATATTCCCTTTTTCTCCCAAACTTAGCAATTAGCTTGTGTCACCTAGTCTCATGCAACTTTAGAATATTCCTTTGTCATTTCTAGACTTTGCGATTTAGTTTGTATCATGTAGTCACGGGATCATTAAACAGGCCAGCAATATATGAAGGGGTCCACAGACAGGTCGGGAGGTCGCAAGAAATTTTTAGTAGTCAAGGGTTTATCACAAGACATTGCGATCTCTTAGTGTCGCACAATCGCTAAATGGGTCTGAGGTTAAGTATGATGTGAAAGCTTTAGTCGTGCAATCTCTAGAAAGGATGTCAATTAAGTTAAATCTTCTAAGACCTTGCGACTAACCTTTTACGGTTTGGGATAAAGCACAGTCAGGTTGTCACCAGATAACTCAGCTTTCAATACGCAATGAGACATGTGTCAGAAGGTAAGTGGATTTCAAAGGATGATCGCATGATCACCAAAAGGTAAAAGTTTATTCAGCGACTACGAGACTCACTAAGGGCTTCTGTTTGTCACAAAGTCTCAGAAGATTTTAAAGGTATAAGTGATTTCTTGGCGATTAAGCGACAGCCGTCAGATGAAGTCATTAAAAGATCCTACGATGGTCGCCAAGTCTGAGAATAAAAGAGCCAAAAGGGAAAAGTCCTTGCAACTCAGCGGCTAAGGGTATGTCACAAATTTGTCAGATAAAGTAAAGGGAAAGGTACCTGTCGCATTGTTTCAAGAAGTTTTAATACTTAACATTTGTATTCTGCGATCGAGCGACTAAGGGCAGTCGCGCTGTCTTGCAAAGAAAGGAAAACATTTGGCGACTTAGAGATAACCATAAAATTTAAAAGTGACAGTTAGTCGCATAGTCTCGGAAAATAATGTGGGTTAGTGATAACCATTGGCGACTTTGATTTCCTCATTGTCGCATGATCGCCAAATGATGACTGTGGTTAGCAAAAGTAAGGAAAGTTGTGTAGTCGCTATGTCTATAGAGAAATCATGGGTTAGAGACTGGGGTCAGCGATAGAGAAAATAAGTGCAGTCACACGGTCGCTTGATACCAAATTTTAAGAAAAGGTGGCAGTATCAAACATGACAGTATGAATCACTCATTGACCAATTAGAGGCTTAGATTTTGATTACTGTGCAGAAAAGGGTAGCTGAGATGTATGACAGTTAGCCAATCACAGAAAGACATGTCAGCTCATTTGAATTTTGTAAGGTTTTTCTGAGGATTCAATTTTATGAATTTGATTTCCTGTCACGCTCAAGGAACTATGGCTAGGTTTTCAATCAAGTTCGCAGTATCTTGAATTAAAGACAGAATTGATGTTCTCAAAATCATGAGTTGTGTACTTCGAATGGTTACTATAAGGAGTTGATTGTGTATTCATTTGCATTCATCTTACTTTCAAAATTCCAAAATGAGAAGAGCTAAGTATTCTGATAGAGAGACAATTCAAAGAATTGTAGGGTTTTTTGTTGCTTAAAGCTCATTATTTTCAGAGAATTGTGCACAGAGAAGTAAGTGAATCTCAGAGATAGATTTGTTTCAATATCGGTAAGGAAAAGGATATGCAAGCATGGTAAATATGAGTAGAGTGATCAGTGTAGCCTTGACCAGTGGTGGAAGTGAAAAGGTGGAAGACGAGGCCAAGGGAAAAGTAAATTATTTAGATGAATTCCTCAGACTGCTTCCTAGTTTGTCTCAGAACAAAAGAGAAAATGCAAATGTGCTCATTGATGATTATCGAGATATACGAGATGCTAACACTCCAGGAACAACAGGTTTTTCACTTTTCAATTATTTTTATAAGAATTCTGATAAGGCTATTCCAGTGTCAAACCCTTGGACCTATGGTTTAGCCAGATTAATTGTTCCTGATGTCTACGTAGATGTAGACTTGTTCCTA
>MU226536.1:58382-90706 GCA_018584345.1 Thuja plicata
CCTGCCTGAGTCTATGGAGCTCAAAAATGAAGAAGGATATTATCCAATCCTTAGAAATTAGCCTTTCTCTTGCCTAAAAGAGGTTGCATCCAAGTATACAAGGTATACTGTCATCATTAGGTAAGTGGTGCAATAAAAAGTGCTAACAAACACCTTGGGTTGTGCATAGTTGACTGTCTTCACATCAATGACACCATTTCTAGTGACATTTTTGTTTTTGTTCCACCACATAGCTTTGTCTATTGAATTCTTATTCATATTCATTTGTGTGGGATCTACAAGGATTCCTTGTTTGACTAAGTTCTTCTCACAATGAAATCCTCTTTCGATGAGTTGTGTGAAGTTCAGAGCTAACTGTAACTCTGGTGTGAACGACATGTCTGGAATTAGATTGTCAACAAACATGACTATCAAGTCTTGTTCGGGCACATCATATGTTATGCAGTTTTCCATATTCCTCCATCTCTGTAGGAACTTCACAAAAGACTCTCCATCCTTCTGTTTGATATCGCAAAGGTCCTTGATGCTGACCTTGCGCTCGATGTTATGATGGAAGTGAGCTATGAACTTTTCAGCCAGTTCACCCCAAGACTGAATTCCATGAGGTAGATGTGAGAACCATTCCATTGTTGGTTCGGCCAAGCTTTATGGGAATAGTCACATTAAATATGTCTCATCATGGGCGACTTCTATGAAACTAGAAAAAAGCTCTCAGATATGTTCAATAGGGTTGGTACTGTCCCTATATTTGTTGAATTTTGGTACCGAGAAGTGATTTGGGAATGGAAACATGTGAAGAGAATGAGCAAAGGGGTATGGGTATAAATCCTCTATGGTATAGGATTTAGTTTGCCCCTGATTTTGCATATCCATCATTTGGGTTTGAAGGGTTTGCATTTGTTTCATTAACATGTCTGTTTGATATTGAGGTTGGTGTGTGAGGATGTTCCTCTACGCTGTAGTGGGTATGAGGCTGTGCCTCTGTGTCCCATGAGTAGGAACATAGGATTTCATCCTAGGGGCTTGATATTGATTTCCCACAGAGTGATTTGTAAATGGGGGCACATGGGTAGCCCATGGTGGATTTCAATGTGTTTGTTGTTGTGATTGAAACTGGGGTTGATACTACTGGGGTAGATATTGTTGCTGCCAAGGTTGGGGTTGAAGCTGGGGTTGCTGTTGCTGAGGTTGGAATTGAGGCAACTGAAGCTGGGGTTGTTGTTGTGGAGGTTGGTTTTGAGGAAACTAAGGTTGGGGTTGTTGTTGTGGAGGTTGGATTGATGTCAGAATGGGCAAAGATGTAGCCTTGGGCGGGCCTTGACTGTAAGTCATTCCTGCAGAGATGGATCCCTGTGGGCATGAGGTGTTGATCCCAAGACTAGTGTGAATTGATTAAAGCAGCGGCATTGTTTTATAACAGTTGGTGTTTGGTTGGATGGAAGGCATAGCATGAGAGCTTGATTGTCCTGGCCATGAGACCAAAGGTGGAGGCATACTAGTGACCATGGGTGCACTTAGTTGCGAACCTGTCATGCCTTGAGTGGAAGATGTGCTAGCCTGGATTGGGTCATTGGTTTGACTGGATATAGTTTGTGTCAATGTGGGTAATACTAATGGTAGAAAGATTTAAGACACAATAGGAAGTATCTGAGGAGGCTGAGTAGTGTTTTGACCTGCGAGAGGGTTTTTGGGCCATATAGTCAATACATTGAATTTAGCAGGGAGTTTGACTCCCTTCTTTATTAGCATGGCTAAGTAACGTTCAGGGTACCTCTCTACAACAGTGTCAAATACTTTCATGGACTAAGCATCTTGCTCCACATCTTCAAGCTCTACTTCTATGATATCTTGGAAAAAGGCTGCCCACGGGGTTGTTCAATGAATAAAGCAGAACTGGTATTCATGAAAGGATCATTCTCTTACTCTATTTCCCAAGTGGGGAATCTGTTGATATATGACTCATCAGGTTGATTTCTAGCCTTAGACCTTGTATAAGGCCCTCCATGAGGTGTTTGAGACATAGTGCGGTCCAGGTTTTGTAACTAAAACAAGTGATATAAAGAAAACAAGGAAGAAGATCCTTTCTGAGGAAGTCTGAGTTATGTTTTGGACAAGGGTAATTCTAAGGACAGATTTTGATATAACTTGATCTCAAAGTGGTGATGATAAAAAGATAATATTTTTCGACCTTTTCTTTGGACAAAGTCACTTTGATAAAGATGATGATGTTTGATATGATGAGATCAAGGCATTTCGAGTCTGAGCTTTTGAACTAACAATGTTTTTTACAATAATCATGCTTTTACAGAGGGATAATCTTTAATGTTTAGAGATTCACACAATGTTCTTTGCATTTTCCTAGGATAGACACTAGTTTTGGACACCAAATGAAGGATTCTTTCAAGGTTTTAGGTCAAAACAGGAATAATGTATCTCTGGTCAATTGTGGTACAACTTCACCGACTACAGTAAGTAAACGGTCGATTGCAGTAGTTTATCACCAATTGCGGTAATAAACAAGATGATTGCGATAATAAATGAGTTAATTGTGGCAGACTTCCTTCAATTGCGGCACAATGCGGGCAATTGCGGTAAATGATGAACAATCTAAAAAAGACTAGAGGATAAGTATCACTACTTGACAATAATGAAATTTTTGGAACAATGCTTCTATTTTGCAAGGCAGTTAACATCGACAACCCTAGACTTTAACACGTTTGACTCATTTTGACAGTTTGGATGTTTTAATTTGAATTTTTAGAAACTGATCAAAGAAACAAGCACAATAGACACTGTGTTTTAAAGAATGAAGACTGACACTGTGTATGTTCTACAACTTTTTTAAGTTGCAAGGTTATCACGAGGTCTCAACAATGAACAAGAAGATTAATCTAGGTCAATGGCTTCAGAATACAATGTTATAGGCCCAATACTTGAATGTCTATTAGCTCACATAACAATTGTCATGCTACTAGGACACGAAGGTCCACGACGTAGGTGCCCGTATTTTTTTTGTTTCCAGGTATTGTTGTCGTGAAGTGAAGATCTCTTTCACTACATAAATACCAGGGGACACATATGTTGGGAATCTTGGGGGGAAATTTTGCAACCCCTTGCACTATAATAAGGTACCTATTTGGAGGTAAAATAGGTTGGCCTCTAATTAATCAAGGTTGTAGTAAGGGTCCATGGTGTCTCTCTAATCAGTTTATATGTGTGTGACTCACTTAAGATCCTAGTTGATCACGCTGGCTCCCTAGGGATATTCACTTGATCCAAACTATTACCAACACACCTCGCCTGAGCTTGGCTAGATAAGACAGAACTTTGGTTCGTGCCTTGTTTATATACCGATCAGAAGGATTACCGGTTTAAGGTCGTTCTTCGAGGAAGAAGTGCATTCCCAGGATAGGCCTTTCTAAAAAGTATAAAGGTTTGTAATCTAACAGTTTGTGCAAGTGCACCCAAAACTCAAGACACAAGGTAAATCAATTAAGCTCCAAAGTTTGAAATGTGAACTAAACTACACCACCATACAAGCACCAATGTTCAATTTTAAGCCCAAAAAGTAGGTGTTGATTACTTGTTCAATTTTAATGCACCAATTTGAGAGATTTTTTTCCTTTGTTCAATTTTAGTCGCCACGTCAATTTTAAGCCCAAATCTAAAATGTGAGATGTGATATGTTTGGCAAGCACTGATCTTTTTAAACCCAAATCGACAAGTGAATTCCTTTTAGTTTGCTTTGTTTAGACAGGTTAGTTTCAAAAAGGATTCTTGCAAAATGAGAGTATATGTAACTTTGAAACAATGAAATGGTTGATACTCAAAATAACTTACCCTTCTCTGTTCTCGGTGATATGTCCAGTCCTGCACAAAAAAACAAAAAATGTAAGTTTAAGAGTAGATAGACAAAAGATTCAGATATGATATGCAATATTTCTTGCAATTGTGGCAAAGTACTAGCAATTGCAGCAAATATATGTTGATTGCGGCAAAGAAGTGGCAACTGCAGAGAAGCACTATCAATCGTGGCACGGATCGGGCAATTGTGGAAAAATAATGACGATGGCAGCATGGATTGGGAAATTGCGGCAAAGTACCAGAAGAAAAAGACAAAATATGATAGAATAATACTGCAAAAGCCTACAATCAATTGTGGTATTAAACCAGTTGATTGCGGCACAGTTTCGTCGATTGCGGCAAAATACCAGCAATTGCGAAATAACACAGATATCAAAAAAAAAAAAGACAAATTTTTAGATTTGTGACCGTACAGCCATGGTTGATCAATCATGTTTGTTGTCTGCAAGAGATATTTGGGATGTTTGCTTCACGTCGGGTTCACCAAAATGTATGCCTCCTTCGATCATGATCCATGGATTCCCAAGCTTTCCAAAGGCAAGGGTTAGTAGCAAAGGTTTCACCAATGATATAAATCAAGTACACAATAACTACGAAAATGAATAACCTAAAACGTAATCAATAAAATGTACAAGCAAGAGAAAGGAAAAAAAATAAATGCAAACCCCACGATGCTTGAAGCTTCTATTGTTTCTCTCTACTCCTTCCAAAATGTTGTTCTTGATGCTTAGTATTGGCAGGGTAGCGTCTATGACTTGAGAAGTGTCAAGAATTTGCTAATTGAAATGGGTGTGTGATCGTAAGATGGCTTGAATGCTAGAACCAAACTGACATAGTAATGGTGCACGAGAGCTTGAAATCCTGGATCCTTCAAATGGTTATGTAGGGTTTATTATATAGGAATTGGTGATGATATGAATGGTTGAGATCAATCCCAGAGATAGGGAGATGAATGGTTGAGATTAAAAGGAACTGGAGAGGCCATCAATAAACTCCACCTCTTCAATTGGTAAAGAGGAGATAGAGTTTGGTTGACTAAAGAGCTAATGGTGAGTTACCTTTTTTAACTTAAGAGGTGGGTGAAGTTACCCATGTGGATTGGAGAGATGGGTGGAGTAACCCATGTGAGCTGATTGGAGTTATCTCTTTGAAGATAAATGAATATTTAATTCATTTATTTAATTATTGTTTTCAACATGTGAGATAATTGAATTCTTTTTTTTTTATTTAGAATTGCTTTTATTGAATGAAATTAAATTAATTTAATTGGAAGAATTTAATTAGTAAGTTTAAATATTTGAATTTAAACTATAGGAAATTGAATTTAATTAATTAATTAATGGTAATTAATCAATTAAGGTTAATTAATTAAATAAAATTAATTATTTAATTAATTTTGCGAATTTGATTAGATGATTTGGGAAATGAATTTAGAAGAAAATAGATGATTAATTAATGATTAAAAAACCATTAATTAATAGATGAAAATTAGTGTTTTTAATGTAAAGTTGCGAGCCTGTCCATTTTTGGGTGTCTACAGTATTATCTTGTAAGGATATATTAGAGCAAACAGATGACTTTAATCTTTCTCTTTATGGAGATGAGCTGAGGATGGATGTTAATTCTTCTCCTAATATATGCCTTTTCTATGAGCCTACTTTAGAATATAATTAACCTTATTTCCCCTTTAAAGATCAAGCTTTAGTGATTTATGGTGCTCCTACATGGTGCTTTGTTAATAGGGATGATAATCCTCCTATTTGGGATGAACCTTTGGATTTGGATGTTGATTACTTTCTTCTTCATGAATCCATTGTGGATGATTCTACTTTTTGGGATGAACCCTTGGATAAAGACATTGATTTATCCCCTCCTCGTGAAGATGCCTTGATACAAGAGGGTGATTTAATAATGGATGACATATTCATACATGATGGTGACTCTTTTTCTAAAATACACTCCCCTTATGTAGACATTTTAGAGAAACAAGAAAACATTATAGATGCTTTACCTCCATTTGGTATTCCTTTTAGTGATGAGGCATTAGGGGAGAATGATATGAATTCCCTTAATTCTCTCCCTCTTACTGATGATCTTATGGAGAATCAAGCTCCTACCTCATCTCCTCCTAGGATGTATTCTTTGCTTCCTTCTTGTGAACCTGTTTGTAGTATTGAGACAACTAACATGGTTTATCCAAAACCCTTGTTGACTATCAATGGTTCTCCTCGCATTACTATCAAAGGTAAACCTATGGAATATTTAGAATCTGTCAATGATCAAGATTCAATAGCTCACACCTATCGTACAAGGAATAACCCTCAACCTAATCCGGTGGTTCCTACTTCTTTACCACCTTCTCAACCCATTCTTCCTCCTCCACCCCATCTTCCTAGCATGGAGTATGATATGATAAACCAATTTCCCAATACTCCTACCAAGATTTCTTTATGGGATCTTCTTCAAACTTCACCTACCTACCATGAAGCCTTACAAAATCTCTAGAAACTCTTCCCACTCCACCTCCTAATCAAGATAACATCAATGCCTTCTTACAATGCATGCATGCTACCTTGGGTCCTCCTGATATTATATTTACTCAAAATGATTTACCTTCTAAAGAAATATAGAATCAATATGATTCCTTATGGTTGTTGTTACTATCAATAAGAGTAGCATTCATAGGACCTTGATTGATAATGGATCTGGGCTTAATATTTGTAGCATGGACATGCTCAAAGAAATTAAAGCAGCTCTTTCAACTATTCAACCTGATAATAATCCTATATGTGGCGTTGATAACATTGATAAGAACACTTTAGGCATCATTACCTTACCTATCAAAGTAGGTCAGATCATCCTGAATACTTTTCATGTTATGCATGGACCTCTTAATTATAACCTCCTTTTGGGTAGACCTTGGTTGTATGAGATTCATGTTGTTCCTTCCACCCTTCACCGTAAAGTCAATTTTATTCACAACAACATGGTGTATACACTTCATGCGGATGATGCACCAAATCCTTGTTTGAATATTCAAACCCACAATACTCCTATTCTTAATATTAATCCTTCTTCCTCTAATGCTCTTCCTGGAGATGATTGGGGAACCTTAGATTTTAATCCTACCTTTATTGGAGAGTATAAGGCTTCTGATCTTTATATTATGAAGAAACAAAGAGAGTTTGAACAACGAGTCTTTGCTTCTACTTCTCATTCCCTTCGTAATAACTTTGTCGCTATTTCTACCCACTATGAATCTGTCAAACCTACTAATGATGACATAGTGACTACTGAAGTTCCATTGACTCCTTCTGATATGGCTTCTTATTATGGTCATGGTTATCATTTACTATTTAAACAAGGATTCCATGGTCAAGGATGTGGTAAGCATAAACCGGGAATTCAAATGCCCTTACAGAATGGGGGGTGTGAGCATTGTTATGGATTGGGATTTAATCCTCAACAACACATCAATGTTACCAACATCTCAAATAATAATTCAAAACATGATGAACCTATGAAGGAATTTGACCAAGAAGTTATTTTGCCTAAACTCCGTCGTGCTAAAATGATTACTAGAGCTAAATGCAAAAAGAAACATAGTCCACACTTCAATACTCTTCCTTTTTGTTTATATCATAGATTTCATGATCACTCTACTAATGAATTTCAAGCTTTACATTATAATATTAGGAAACTCGTTGATGGTAAAGTTATTTGTATATCATGTGACAATGAGTTATATTTCAATCCTATTTTCTCTAAATAACATTTATGTTCCTATTATGGAACTCCACATTATGTAAAAAATGTTATCCTAATCCTTGGGGGCTCATTTTTTTTCATAGTGTTGTGAGTGATATAATAGGTCCCCTTTCATCCTTGTTCCTACGCTTGGGGGGAAAGGATGCCATCTCCTTCTTTTCTATCTTTTCGGGATCCACTTTTCCCTTGGTTAAGTAGTATCTATCTATTATGTGATATCCAATCATACATGAAAATTTTGGTTTACATTGAGGATCTATGTCCTTGATCATAACCTATTTTATTGTTTAACATTGGGTTTCCATGGTTTATAAATCTCTCACCTTGGAAACTAAATACTGTGCTATCCCTCACAAGGGTTACTTTTTCACTTCTTGCATGATATCTCTTTGCATTCATCCCTTCCATGGCCTCATAGGAGCTGTGACCTTCTTGGCTTGGAATGGGTGTTGTCTATGGATATTGTCTTGATGTTGAAGGAGGCATTATCCTTGTTCTTTTCTTTCCTTAACATGACAAAATAGTATGTACTTTTCCATCTTAAGGAGGGGGCATATATACAGCCTCCCTCATTCTAGATTATGCATTTTTGTTCTAACCTTTTTTTTTGCAACATGCTAAATCCTCTAAAGGTAACACACTTAAGTTGCTAAATCCTAAAGAGATACGCATTCAATTACAATTCAATATGCTAAATCCTCATAAGGTAATGCATATAAGTTGCTAAATCCTAAAGAGATACACATTTTACAAATGTATTCCATGGTGATATAAGGATATGGATCCATGGGTACTTCATAAAATCCATCAAAAGATGCACTACATACATACACAAAACTGCCAGAAGGTGCACAACTTTATGGGGTGACTATCAAGTGCTTGCTTGGTGGGCCATCCTATCCTTTTTGTGGTTCAAATTGAGATACACACATCTTACTGGGTGAGCTAACCACTCCTCTCTCTCTCTCTTTGACTGGTGATGTCTTTCTTATTGCAATCTTAGGGTTGATAAAGACTTAAGTCCCTAGGGTCTTGAGGATTCCTTTGTCCCTTTTGATTTCAATAAGATTATGTTTTCTTCATGATCTCCTTTACCAAGAGTTTGCATCAAGTCCATACTCTTGCTAAAGTGGGGGCTAAATGTATAGTCAAAAAATGGAAGCACTTCCATTGTAGACTAGTTTATCCTTTCGATTAAGTGGTTTGGGGTCATGTCAAGCGCCTTGAATGGGTCCCTGACTTGGATCTGGCTTTTTCCCCCTATTCTGCCGCATTTCCACTTTTTCTAGCATATTTTTGACACCCCAGACTGAAAAATTGGGACTTTGACCTCAGGGTCAAGGTCGACCTTTTTGGGTCAAGGTCAACCTCAAACTTGACCTAGGTCACAATTAACCTTTTTTAGGCCCAAGGTTCAAATTCCATAATTTTAGGATTTCCAGATGTCAGGCTTTGGAAAGAGTTAATTCCCTCTTTCGGGTCGGTTGTTTTGGGTTTCGAAATGATGACTCTAAAATTATATTTAATATAGGCCCTCTTCTAGGGGTATAGTTCTAATGGTAATTTAATTCTCCTATGTAGGCCTCTCTAGAAGATTGTTCCCTGGATTGGTATATAAGGAAGCTTTCTCCTCTCATTTTCTCTAACCATGATCATCAACAATCCAAGACTTGAAGAGGTGAAATCTAAGTGCAAGCTAAGAAGCAAGATTTGAAGCAAGCCAAATATCTATTGAATCATTCATCTACTCTCAAGCATCCAAGAATTCAAATACTTTCAAGCATTTAATTCATCAAGGAGATCCATTGATAGCTATTGAAGGATTCAAGCTCTATGGAGCCCTCTTGTTGAAGATTTCTCCATCCATATTCCTCCAAGACTTTTCTTCTTCCAAGATCCATTCAAGATTGGTGTTGAAGATCTACAAGAAATTTATTTGAGACATCCTACATTCTACATTCTACATTCTACATCCATTTGGTGTATACATACTTTTGGATCCACAGATTTGAATCCGTCATAAGGGTTTCCATACAAGCAAGGTGAATTCATTTATTTTCTTTTTTACTTATGCAATTTCAATTATATTGTAAGGTTAATTCCAAAACTGGGGTTTGACAAAGGCAAACCCCTCCCCCCAACAAACAAATCCATTTTTCTTGTAGGTACAGATTAGTCGGAGTGAAGATTCAGATACCCTTTTCGGCAAACTTTCAGGATCCAAAAATAGATATCATGTCGGAGACTTTTTAGGTCAATTTTGCCCTAGGTCAGAATTAGAAATTCTAGATCAATGGTGACATTGACTTGATGGTACAAATCAGAACTATGTCAGAATAGAAAATGATTTTTGGGTTTTGTAGATCTTGCAGTTTCGGTTCAAAATCCTGAAAATCAATAGTTTCTAAGACCGTCTAATAGGGTTTTCAGCATGTTCTTTTTTGGAGGTACGTATTTTATTCCATTATTATTTGCTTTCATTTCTAGATTTACACCCCTTATCATAACAATTAAATGTAAATAGATAATATGTGCATAGGGTCACTTTTATGAGGAAATCTCTATTGTTCTAAACCCTATCCATATTTTATATATTACACTAGGAGATGATGGAGAAACATATAGAGGAGTTCTCACCCAAGATGAGAGCTTAAAAAGTTCTATAGGGCAAGCTTATAGAGATAGAAAAGGATAGTAATAAAATTTAGAGTAAAATACTCAATTGACCTACTGAGGAGGCAAGCCCCAAACATGTTACCACAATAGATAAAGATGTCACAACAGTAGAATTGGACAAAGAAGAAATGGACACAACAGGAAACAAGAATATGGATGTTGCAGATGAGACATGGTTAGACACTACTATGGACAATACTATAATTGACATCACAGATGATCATGCAGATGAAATTCAAAAAGATGAAGATGTCACTTTTGTCAAGGACCAAACCAACAAATAGGACACTACAATTGATGTTGCACAAGTTCATATATTGGGCCAGATGTCACTATTGATTCAAGCAATCGATATTATCTCACAGAAGGAGAAGACCCCCGAGCCTGATGAAAGCATACCCGAGGACAAGGGTAATGAAGAGAAAAAAGATACATCTGATGAAAATAAAGACACAACCGATGAACAAAATATCATCGATGGAGAGCAAAAAGATGAAGATACCACCAAGAAATATGCACAAGTAAAAGATAAAGAAGAATTGAAAAAAGAGATAGTTGAGCAAGAAAAGACATTTGACACCACGCCAAAGGAAACAAAAGGTGAAGTTGCAGAAACACCAAAGGTTGGTAAGGAGATGTCCTTAGACAACCGATAAGAAAACATCGAGCATCAAGAGAAAGGTACAACTCCTAAAAAGCCATCAAGTAGCACATCAGACCAAGCTGAGAAGTTGGCTATGGTTCTACATACAGGTGGAACACAGAAGAAGAAGAAGAAAACAAAGAAGAACAAGTTGGAAGTCACACTAGATGAAATTGTATAGATACCGAAATGTGACCCAAGAACATTAGACTTTGAATCTCTCCAAGAATATGGAGAAATATGCCAAAGGAAATCTTTACAAGAGAAGCTTAAGAAGCAGCACCGAGATTCATTGGTACTAGAGAACACTAGGGATATCTTGAGCCAGATATTTCTCAAATTTTATGTTGATCACAATTCCCCCATTATAGATCAACTTTTTTTCCTCACCGAAGAAATCACAATGCAAAATGTTGATGTAGAAAAGGCAATTGAGGAGCGAGCAGAGCAGAAATTTCAATACAAACTAAGAGAAAAGATCAACCAAGAAGTGGCAGAGAATAAGGTAAAGCTTTCAGAATTATCAGATCAATTAGATTCAATCATAACTCAAGTTGTTTCCTTAATACATAAGCTATGCACTTTATAAAAGTTTACAAAGGATAACAATGACAAGATTGTAAAGATCGAATCTAATCTAACTGCAAGTGCACAAAGTTTAACCATCGATGGAAATGTAATTAAATTGCATTATGAGAAGACCATTGAGATAAAATGGTTAATACATGAAATTTGGGAAGCAGAGTCACAATTCAGAGAGGAGGTTACCAAGATTTGGTCCATACTATTAGCAAACCTCACACTTATGCAGGCTCACCTAAGTTCAGCAAGGCAACTTCTTGCCACCCCTGAGATGTCTGTAGCAGACAACATCTACGACATGCATGTATGGATAACATTGGAGCATATGGCTCTAGAACATCTAAATGAGAAATGGGAGAAGATGGTGGAGGAAATGAAGTCCTCACACTCTCATATTTTTGATAAGCTATAGGTATACACCTTTGCCCTTACTATCAAAAAAGGGGGAAAAGGAAATATGTACAGAGACAGAGCATATACTAAAAGGAGAAAAGGAAAAGGAAAAGGAAAAGGATAATATAGCACAAAAAAGAAAAGGATGAGATGGTATAAAGACAAATTGTACATACATACTATACTATACCGGCATATCCATAGGGGGAGTCATGAAATGACTAAGGTAATATACAAGGTGTTCATACTATAAATTTTGGTAGTATTCAGCACATATCAATTTTTGATACTAATGTCAAAGGGGGAGATTGATAAACATAAAGTTTTTCCATTAGTATGAAATGTGAAAACAAGTTGTTTAAACCATTGGTTACACTATACTGAAAGTCAAGTTTTTAGTTCAAACCAAAAATGTAAAGAAAGGAGAAAACCGACGACACAACTTTGCAGTGTAAACTGAAAGAGCAACCCAATCATGTTAAAGAGGAACCCGATAGGAGAAAACCCGACAGGGGAACCCAATGAGAAGATAAAGTGAAAACTGAGAGAACATACAAGAGAGAAACCCGACAAAAATTTCAACCAAGGAATACTGAAAGATAGTCAAACTAAGCATCAGACACCGAAAGTCAGTTACATCCCAAAAAAATTGGATCTGACTTCCACGTCGGATAAAACAATTGTATTCTATTTATAGAGTCTTGATTTGTTTTAAAACCATTACTTAAGGGACAAGAAACATTATTGTAATTGTTTTAATCAGTCTAACTGATTAAAAACATGCAGACTAGGAGATCAAGGTCAAGTTGTAAACCTTTGATCATAGAGTTAGTTTTGTTATATGTGAAACTACATTAGGTCAATTTATCCTATAAATAGATGTTGTAATCATTCATTATTATGTATGTGAGGATGAATGTATCCAACGAGCACATCTATGGATCAGACTGAAAGTTTCAAGAAGAAGAACAACAAAAGATTAAATTGGTTATCAAGAACCAAGAACAGAGGCTACCGAGCAACAGAGGTATTAATCAATCACAATAGGTGATACATTTATACATGTGAATTTTAATGGATCTGTAATCATCAATTGTTAGATTTCATACACTCAGGTCAATGAGTATTTTTGTCTGCATTCTAACAAGTGTAGCAAATAGAAGAAATCCTTTCAAGGAAGGTGGATTTAACAATCCTATTGTAAATCTCTTAACCGAGTGCACACTAAACAGTGTTGCTAAAGCTCTTAACAGAGTAGACCTTAAAAAGTCTCCACAGATACTCCTAACAGGGTAGATCATCAGAAGTGATCAAATTGTAAGCCTTAACCGGCCCCTTCCAATCTGCAGATAGTGAAGTTTTTGTGGGTGCCATCCCCACCGTGGTTTTTACCTTCTAACAAGGGTTTTTTGCGTACCATATCTTGTGTTATGAGTCAATTACTTTCATGAATGTTTACATGTTTTTTAAAGTTAAAGAATTGATATATCTTACACAAAGATAGTATAGAATAGATGGTTGGTTATGCAATTTATTACACAATGGATAAAGGTTAAAAGAGATAAAAAATTTAGAGGTACTGATTCACCCCTCCTCTCATAGTACACACTTCCCGTTATTTCCAACAACTAAGAGATGAATTCAAATGAAGGGATGAGATTCAGTGGTAGGTAGAAGATATTGAATTTTCATAATACATCACAAGGTGCTTTGAATCTAGAAATATTGGAGATGTGAAAGTCAAATGAAGAGACAAGTTCCATTTGTCACATGCCTAAAAATTGAGGAGATGATCCAGGTGAGTGGAGACAATTGGCGAAGATTAGAAAGAAGAGGATAATGAATTTATAAAATAAATAAAGTTATTTATTTGATAAAGAGTAGAAAAGGGAAAGTGAAAAATAAGGTAATTACATAAATGAGAACTTATTTATCATAGGATAGAAAAAGCTAATGAATTAGATAAATAAATAAGAATATTATTTTAAACAATAGAGGAATAGGCTAATGAACTGATTAAATAAATTTAAAATATTTATTTAATCAATAAATGAATTTTTAATATCTATTTGATTGCGTGAGGACATTTATAGGTGTCTACACTTTATAACTCTCACTTTGTTAAAATAGTCTTAGTAATTATAATATAATATAAATATCATATTGAAAATATACATTTTATTAAAAACATAACCCTAATTCAATTAAAAAAATCTATATAATGATAAAATTGATCTCAATTCAAAAAATCAATCTTAAACTTAATTGGTAATGTTGAATTTTTCAACATAAGCAGCGAAGGATAAAACAACAAATGAAAACACCTTCCACCAGCAAGGGTAGCAAGAAAGAATTACTATATTCCTCAAGAGAAAAAATATTATAATATGCAAGACATTGATTGCAAGAATGCAATATGAATTACAATTAAGAAAACAATTACTTTATAGAAAGAAATAGTCCTAAAAATATCCAAAAGCTAACTTAAACTAAAAATAGCAAAGTAGAGCTAGATATGCAAACTAAAAGTGTATGATATACATAATGTGCAAACTAAAACCCAACTAGACTAGATCATCCTAAATTTAGTCTCAACTAAGTGAACTTAAGCTAGGGCATGAATGTGAAAATATGTGCTCAATTATGCATGAGAATATTCTTGAGCATGTGCACATTTAATTAATGCAACATATGAATATATGCCTAATGCAACTAATATGCATTGATCTAAAAATTAATTATTATTTGAAGATTACTTCCTTGTTAATAGGGTTAGGAGGGTTGATCCTCTTCCAAACCCAATAATTAGAGTAACTTGGTCTACACTAGAAGAAGTACAGGTGAAAATCAGCTTTGGAAGTGCTTCGAAGGGCAACTCTAGGGAGAGTGGAGCTGGTTGTGTGGCTCATGACCATAGTGGCAAGGTGATTTATGTGAAGACTAAGTATATGGGACTAACCACAAACAATGATGTTGAATTATGTGTTCCTTTAATTTTCTTATACTATGGAACCAAATTAAAAGCTAAGAGATTACATCTTAAAGGATATTCTCTCATAACTATCAATGCAATACGAAAAAAGAAAACCCCCAAGTAGAAACTAAGGAAGTGGATAGATCTAATATGGCACAAAATTATCTTCTTTGAAGATTTTAAAAATAATCCATGTATATATGGAATAAAATGAGTTGTTAATTCTGTAGCCAACTCAGCAATACATTAAGATAATCAAGATGACTCAACAATATAGGATAATGGTGCAAAACTCCAAGAGTATTTGTTATTTGATGAAGTTGGAGAATTTGACACAACAAGAAATGTAAAAATTTTAATATTAAGCCCATGGACTCTCAAGATAAAAATGTGTGAGATGGATGGTGTAAAAAATATGAAATACCACTAGATTGATAATCGAAATACTCAAAAGGTGTCGTTTTTGCATAGTGGTGGGTGGCAAGCTCTAAGTTTGAACAATGGACCCTCAATTGAGATTGATTAGTAAAAAATTTTAATGTTTTTTTTTTTTTTTTTTTTTGGGGGGGGGGGACAAGNTTTTTTTTTTTTTTTTTTTTTTCGGGGGGGGGTGACAAGAATTTGAAGTTATTTTCTATAATATATCATGGGCTCATTATTCATAAAGTGAAGATGGTGTTAGGAGATGAGTTCTTGAAGTCTTGATCATCTGTATAGGATTAATACTAACATAGAATCCATGTTTCTAGCCATAGTGTTGGATGTAGGTGATACGAAGGACATGTTCATGGTGTTGGTTCTCAAATAAAAAAGATTGGATTTCCTATAGACTTTCCATTCCAATACTGGGAAATCCAAGTGATTTGGCCAACTAACAAGTCACAACCAAAGCAAGGTTGGAACTTCTACAATTATGGCTCTGCATGACCAAGGCTGGTAGGCCTATAGCTTAACTTGTCCTTCAAGTCTTAAGGCTTTTTATAGCAGATAGAAAACACTTCAAACCTTATCTCTCAAGTATGGCAATGACACTCGAAAGAGATCAAACAATAATCAATACAATATAAACTGCAAAACTAAGAGTGCTTTTGTCAATTGTAAGAATACTTTGAAAATATGTATAAATTGAAATGAAAGAATGGACAAGATATCATAAAATTCTAAACAATGAAGTGAATAACCATAATCCAATTAATGAATAGATCAGTGCCTTATTCTATCACAGGCAATGGAGTCAAAATTATTCCAACCTTATGTACAATCTCAAAGACAGTTTGTAAGAAGCTATCACTTCAACAATGTTCAAATGAGCATGTATCTCAAGATAAATCTACAACAATTTCAATTGAATTTAAATTTTCAAATGATAGATTGATTTATTGTGGCCATAATCAATTGAATTTAACCATGCAAGATGAAAAGACCAATTGATAATAAAGTTGTAAATTTAATCCAAAGTATGCAACATCAAATTACCAAATTAAAGAAAATCAAAAGATTTTATCCAAGGGACTAATTGAAAATTAAATTGAATCGATTCCCATAGAACAAAGAACAAGTACTTATCTTTATTGATTTTGAAAAAATGGTACATCTAGGTTCATTTTATAGTTGTTGATCCAAATCTATCCAATCTATCAAAATTGTATCTTCTTGTCTCTGTCACATGGTCCTTGAATCCCTATTTATATAAAGTCCAAGGGATGCATGACTGGTCAGTATTATACCCTCTGCAATTAAGGATTGGACATTCTCCCTATAGTGACTTTGTAAAAATCAATGCCAGCTATCATACTAAGGACATCATACTAAACTCATTAAATTATTGACCAGGGATGTAAACTTGAAATGGTATTGGCAAAGTATATGCTTTAATCCACCTTAGAATTCATCACCATTTAAGGAATGGAAAATGTTGAAAGGAACACTGAACTAGGAAATAGAATTAACAGCTTAATCTAGAAGATATAAGAACATTTTGTAATAGAAAAATAACTAATTGCCTATGCTACAGGAACAACCAACAGTGTTGTTACTAGTGGCTATAGGAGAAACAAAGTCCTAAATGCTTCAAATGACTTACAACTACTTCCTACTGAATTATAAACTGAGTTCACCTTCCGCGTGGGCCTCTGCGGAAGAGTGAATGAAAAAAAACTCAGAAACTAAGAATTGAAGATTTCATTTATTCATTCGTACAACAAAGAGCCATCAATGCAGAAAACAAGATTGTATTTCTTTCTCACTGGATTACATAAAGGATTCCCATAATAATACCTAAGGAATCAGAGCTTCCATCTTATTTAACAAAAACTTCTAAAATAGAACTCCTAGCAACTAGGATCCCCCAGAATTAGGGATATGGCAACCATTAAGATACATGATCAACATTATTGAATGCGGGAACAAACTGTTATTCAACTACACACAAATCCAGGAATGCACCACTGTTGGATTTACTCCATCGTGGTTGTTATTTAGCATTGACCTTGTCTATAATAGAAAACCAGGATCGCCCGAGAGTAGTGGAGTCATCATGAGCCCTGCAACAGTTGGTCTCCTGAAGGCATCACTTCATTCTTTAATGTTGAATTCTTCTTTACCCGCAGATCCACCATTTCCTACAAAAGATTAGCATGCATACATATCCAAGACAAAATCCATAATAAGTTCCTTCACTATCTTGCTTTCATCACATGGCTATAGGAAAAACCACCTGACTTAAAGTAGGACAAAAGGATAACAGATTTAGTTTCACATAACCATGCAACATATAGATAGAATATTTATAAACTTAAAATGTTCCACACACATTCACATACATATGTATATAGCAGTTCTGAGATATAAGTGTAAATAGTCTGAAAAAGTATTATGAAAGCTTATGAAGTTCTCAAAATCTAGTCATAAAAGCACATGAAACTATAAGATAAATAGGCCTTATATTGGCCTCATCAATGTGTACAAGCTTTAGACCAATGTGTCTCTTGATAACTAAAACCTAACCCTAAGATCAACAACTGGAAATTATAGTTACAATTTAGGAATGCTTTACATCCTATTTGAAAATAGTTGTCGACCGTTAGGATACAAAATAACAATCGCTAGCAAATCAGTTGTGATTTGTCTAAGATAAATTAAAACAATGATCCTATGCATGATCATCATGGTATATCGATCATATGATCATCCATAAGCACCCATATAAAATTTGTATGATAATGTATATCTTTAGCATTAAGAACAAATACGTCGATGTTTTCGACCATAATCTGGTATCCTCTATCCTCATAAATATTCCTGTAAGAACATCTGCATGTAATAATCCCTCAGTCCTGAAGATCATAATGTATTGTCATCAGACAAATATATGGTAATCTCCACCTTTGAAACATTGCATGAATACATCGATGTATCAAATAGTAGACAAAAGCCTAATAGACATAAAAATATTATTAAAATATTAAAACAACGTAAAGAAAGCCATGTCACTGCTGCCACCCATGCATTTTGTCTTTTTCATTGTCAAGGACATGTGTCAATATTGTGAGATCCCTCAATGGATAAAGTTTGTGCAACTTTTCTTTGAGGCATTACGCCTGTCGTTGATCTTCATCAAACTTTAACCGCCGATCAACCTCAAGCCTTCATTAACACTTGATCACCTTTTCTGCTCAGCCAATCTAAAACTGCCATCTATTATCCATGTTGTCTCACTACTCATAACAGTTGTGGGCCCAGGACATGTGTCGATCAGGTGTAATCCCTTGAAGGCTAAATAACCTACATATTTTCATTGAGGCATCACACCTGCCGTTAATCTTTGTCAAAATTTAACCATAGATCCTCCTTCTTCACTGCTTAGAATGTCTGTGGGCCTAGGACATGTGGTGATCAGGCGTGATCCCTTGATGTGTAAATATTGTTTACTTTTTCACTACGAGAATACACCAACCGTAAGATGAAGTTTGATCTGCTCAATGTTAATTCTCCTTGACCCCACCCAAGCTAGATCTCGGTGGACACATGTCATCTAGGTGTGTTTCCTCAATGAATAAGGGTCACTCATCTCTTGATCAAGGGAATACACCAGCGGTTGATCTTTGCTGAGGTTTAACCGTTAATATGTGTTAGTTTCTCAAAGCACTGGTAGGCCTGGGACACATGGAGGTCATACGCGTTCCCTTAATAGATAAATGTTGTGCAACTTCAGATCGAGGGATCATGCCTACCGTTGATTCTCACTATTTTTTAACCACAAACCGCATCCTCCAAAAGGCCCGATATAATTAACTTGATACTTCAACTCTTGGATCAATGTGGGATAATATTGCCAAGTATAATACTTAATAAAGCACTGAATCAGAGCAACCATCTATTGCAACCAAGGTGATGCAAATGACAACCTATGTGGGAGATGCAGCATAACCATGGGGGTACAACCTGCAAAAAACACAACACAAAGATAATATAATAAAAACAGTAAATTTAGGAAAATCCCGCAAAAACATAAGTAACGGCTAGATTTATGAATATGAAAATGAGACTAAAAGACAATATGGTAAAAAATAAATGTAGAATATATAAGATACAATGATATGGTTATAGAGTATACTTCCCTGAGTTATCTAGATATGTGAATTTGACCTGTAAATTTGGGTTCCACCACATGGTACTATATAAATGGATAATTTAGAATTGATATCTAGGAGAAATTGAGTGATAGAGAATGTTTATTTAGATAAGGGTGCCCCACTTCTAAGAGATTGCTATGTGGTTAACTATCATAATAGGGAATTAGGAAAAAACCCTTTAATTTACTCCCTTAATCCTTTCTTGCTACTCAAGATGAAGTTTGAGGTGGAGAGAAGTGTGCAATTTATAAAACAAATGTTGGATTTAGTGTCAGATGATGGTGTTGGTTAGCTACGACAATATTCAATGGAAGAAAGTTTGGTTGGTTATAGGGAAGGAGGAAGAGGAATTTTAAGTGGAAATTAAAGAATCATTAGTAGTTGGGGAGATTCCTATTATGGTCAATGATAGGGAAGATCATTGATATTATGACGCAAAACACATGGTCAAAGCTCAATTGAAGGCTCTTAAGGATCAAGGGGATTATCAACTTGGGATATGGTGTGGGTTTCTATTATCTTTGGTTTTGAAATATATAATAATTTTAGTGTTGTTATTTATGTCATATAATATATAGAACAATAGTCTTTCTTCATTTTCCTACTAGAGAAATTTTGATTGTAATAACTAGGTTGGGATATCTTAGTTGTTAACTAGGATAGGTCACAATGAATGTATGATAGGTGTCAAGATAATATATGGTGTTTTTTGTCATGGATTTAACCTAGGGTTTGTGGATGGTAGTTTTTATATGAACTAATATTAAAAAAAATATTATTAATCTAATAGGGGAAGCCCTATGCTACCATTTAACAACAATGATAATTTATTGGTTTAGGATTATATTATTTTAATTAAATTTATCTAATAATAATTATAACTAATTTTTTAAGATAATTAAACTTAGAAACCATTGAAAAACATTGGGGAGGGTGAAAAAAGAGGAAGGTGCATTATAGATTTGTGCAAATTCTCAACCCTCTGGTAGAGACTAACTTTGCATGAGAAAGCTTGGTTCACCCTGTGTGAAGGTGACCACTACCATCTATTTAATTTATTTCTCTCATGAATTCCACCTTTTCTTTTCCTAGTGTATGGAAAATGTAGATGCTTATGTTCATTCGACTATGCCCTCGACTTCTAGTTGTGAGGCTAGTTTTTTTTCAAAAGTATTGTAGAGGGAACACAGAAGATCTCCATGGATGTTGTATTCAAAGTGCTTCATACCCAGAACTCAGACTGTAGTGATAAAAATGGAGGAGAATTAGGTAAGGATGTTTCTCCCTCTAAACTGGTCGTTAAAAAATTTATGGATGAAGCATTGCATGAGGAGTCTCTTTGGTTGAAATACATTGTTATCTTTCTTGATGTATTAGATCCTAGTAAGATACCTTCTAGAAAAATTTTGAACAACTAGATAAAGATGATTTGGGTCAAGAAACTTGGGCTCCATTTTTCATTCTATAGAATGGTTCAAAGAGGGACTTTTATTATATTCTTCAAGGATGCCCAAAGTCAAAAATAAGTTGTTAATAGACAGTTATGGTCTATCGGTCGATGTTATTTTAGGTATATCTTGTGGACCCCTAAGGCTAATTGCGAAGAAGTGGTTACTTTTTCCAACCCTAGGTGGGTCACTATTTGGTCTATTCTCCCAGTGCTTTGGAAATGGATTCCAAATCCCTTGGAATATTTGGGTAGTGTTCTTCAAATGGATTAGTCTTCCACTCTCCTGTGCCATATGGATGCAAGATTTTTTTTAGCTATTGAGCCAGGAGTGGAAATCCCTAGTGAGATAAAAAATGACTATAAGGAGTTGATTGTCTTCCCTCCAAAATATCTAGGTTGGATTAATCCCTTCTTTCTTTGTAGGAAAGAGGGGCATGTGAGAAGAAATTTCCTTCTTTTAAGTAATTCTAAAGAAATCCCCTCTTCTAATAATGATAGAGACCCCCTATGAAAGATAAACCTAAAGAGAACAATGCTAAGAAACCCCTGGATAAGTCTAACCCTAGCATGAAAGACTTTGACATGTTATTTGGTAGAAGGCTAGGAAAAACCCTAGATTTTGATCTTCCTAGTAATTTTGTAGGGGATAAAGATGCTTCCTCCTCATTGGTCGCTTCTCCTCCACCTTCCTTCCATAGAAGCTCTCATGGTTCTATTATGGTTAACCTTGATTCTCTTTTTCTTTTTGTCAAAGAGGATTTGCACCCTCAATAAGTTTTAGCCCATTTTCCTGATATTCCTTGTTTGAATTAGCCAAATGAATTTTCCTCCCCCTCTACTTTTCCTAATCATAGAACTAATAATTCCAAGTAATTGATTTTGGATAGGATGAAAAGGCTCTTAGATCCTAGGAAGAGAATTAAAAAATTGATTAATACTGGAGATTTTTTGAAAAAAGGTTCATCTAATCCCAACTGCCCTCCTATGGGTGCTACCCAAGCCACTCTCCCTAGAATGGATAAGGTCACAATGCTAGGGAAGGGTGAGGTGGCATCAATAGACAAGAAGGTTGGGGGAAATGGTGAGGACAATAGTCTCACCTTTCTTCACATGTGTTTAACACCCCTGATGATGATGAAGAGGGTATGGATAATGAGGTTGTCTCTTCTATTTCTCTTCATAGATTACCTACGGGTGTAAATAATCTATAGTTTGTTTCTTCCCCCATTGGTTGCAACTTGTAGGTTAATGAGAATAGTTCCCCCCTTACTTAGTATAGTGGACTTGTCCCTAGTAGAGGAGAGGATATGGGTCACTCCAATAATGAAGAGATTAATCTTGAAACTCTTATAGGGGATATTATGCCATACTCAGGTCCTTCTAATTTAAAATACCTTAATGACGCCCTAAAAGAGTGTGATGACAAAGCAAGAAAAGGGAAAGATAGTATTAAGGGAAAAAAAGAGCTAGGAGGGATAAATCCTTCTCAATAGTAGCCAAGTAGATTTTTGAATTCAAAAGGAAGAGGGGAAGACCTAGGGGCTCTACTACTAGTAGAATTGGTTTTAGAGTCTTCAGGGGAGTGTTATCCAATTCCTTCAGGACTCCAATGGAAATTGAACCTTAATGTTTTTTTATGGAGTTAAATTAATTTTCATGAAATGTAAAGGGACTTGAAACCTTTAATACAAAATATGTTGTCAAAATATTTTTAAGATCACAGAAGGTAGTAGATGTGGTTGTCTTACAAGAATTAAAATTACTTTGATTCTCCTTAGAAATAAGCCTTAAGTGCATTTGGAGGGAGGTAGAGTTTTTTACCACTAAACATACCAAGGGAAATGATGGGGCAGACATTTTATTGCATTAGACGTAGAGTAAGCAGGTTGTTAGTGTTGCAAAGAGACACACTGTATATATTCTTGGACATTTTCATTCATGAAAACTAAACTTTAATTTCACATGGACATTATAGTAGGATATTAGACCATAAGTTAGAGAGGAATATCGGTTAAGTATAGAAATGAAGAACAAGGTGTTCTACCAGTTTTCAGTATTTGGTTTAATGGACTTTTCTAAGTTCACATCTTTAGTCACAGACGTAAGAGAAGTATTTTGGATGGATGGAGATGCTTATTCCATATTTTGAAGGTACAGTGATACATGGCATGAAATTTAGATGGATCTGTATATTGGTTTTTGTGTTTGACAGTCAAAACAACCGACATGGTGGAAAAATATTTTTGCGGACATGGTAAAACATTTTTGGCACTTAATTTTATGTTCAAATGGTGAAGATGACATGCACCTATGCATGTGTAAGTTTATTTTGGCCTGAAGTTTATTTAAATTGTGGATTTGGCCGACTTAGTCAACATGGTTCACATTTTCCTAGAACGCTTTTGACCCAACATTGAAAGATCTAATTTTTTGTGTACCTATAAGATCGATGAAATAGGGTATAAAGAGGGATTTGATGCATGTGAGAATTTCACAAGGTGTTATGTGAAGGATTTTGATGCAATAAATTGATATATGGTAATCTAATTAGACAAGAACATCAAAATAGGGTAGTTAGAGGAAAATTTTATCAAATCAGAGTAATGAGCTTATGTGAAATTATAACTAGGCATTGTTAGATGATATCAAAAGTTTCTTGTGATCGTTGTAGTGATCTTGTAGCACAGTGAGCCTTCTAAAGGGTTGTATCCCTATGTTATTGTAATTGAGCAGTGAGCTCTAGGAAGTGTGTCTGAATGTAAGTGCATTCCCAAATCATTGTAAGACAATATTTTTGTATATTATAGTCTTGTGGGTCTCATCCTCACCATGTTTTTTCCCCTAACAGGATTTCCATGATAAAAATCCATGTGTTATGGTGTTATGTTTATTTTATTTTTGTTCTTGCATGTTATATTTTAGTTTATATGATTAATTGTCATATTATGATCAATTTATTATGGTTAAAATTCATAGAACATTGATTTACCACCCCCACCCCCCTCTCAATGTTCCCTCCTTCCAAAAATTGGTTTCAGAGCATTGTCCCTTGAAGGAAGCCTAATAGATTGAGGGTGATATAGGAGGAAGAAGGATTAATTCAAGTTTGCAAGAACAACTCTTAGTTGTATTGGATGATCTTGATCAATCTATGGTTGAATTTCAGGAGTTTCAGAGGAATCTCAGAGAAGCTGAAATTTTCATTAAGAAATTGACAACACAGTTGAAGAAAGGAAAGATGAAGAGAAGGAAAAATTTTGAAAACTTAAAACAAAAGGATATAGAGGGCTTAGATAATAAATGGTTGAGTCAGGACTTGAAGGAGAAGACTGAAGAATGTGAGAATATTAAGCAAGAAAATGTAGTCACGAAGAATGAGATGGGATTTATAGTGATGAGGATGACCAAAGAGATTGAAGAAAGGAAGAAGAATGAAGAGAATCTCAATCATTCCTTTAAGTAAAGATTAGATGAATGTAATAGACTTGTTGCTAATCTGCAGGAGGCCAAGGATATTGAGGAAGAACTAAGAGATGAACTTGTGATTTCTAGTGACTACAAGGAGAAGTTCATGATCATCTTAGACAAACTTGATTCATTAGTTGAAATTTGGAGGAGATCAAATGATAAGCACGGTCTTGGATTTGAGGAAGGATAAATTTATAGATCTAATCAATACAAGCCTAGATCAAAAAAGAAGAATAACAAGACAAAGAGAACTTCGACAAGAAAACCTAACGCTCAAAGGATCAATGGTAAGTGCTTTATCTATAGAAAATTTGGTCATAAAGATATGCATTATAAGAATAGGATGAATCAGAATCATGCATCTTTTTTTGGTCAATATTTTAAGTGTAACAAGCATGGTCATAGTTCAAGTGAGTGTAGAAGTGTTGTGAACAACTATTTCAACAATAAAATAAACATCAAGTGTTATGGATGCAATGGGTTTGGTCACATTGCAAAGCAGTGTGGAACAAGATTAAACCAGATGAGAAAAAATAATGGGAAAAGGAATGTCTTTTTTTATAAATGCAATACATCTGGTCATATTGCAAGGCACTGCAGGACTAAAAATGTGAATAAGAAAGGTCCACTAGAAACAAGAAGAAATAAGCCAAGAAAGGATAAAATCAAGGAAAAAGTGAATTTTAAATAGATTCGAAAGAAAATGAAGTAGAAATGGGTGAAGAATGTTGAGAACACAACTAAAGGGTCCACATCTAGATCTGGTGTTGGAAATTCATCAAGGAATTAATTTTAGGCCTTTGGCCTCAGGGGAGCTTACAAGAAAAATCTTATGAAACTCATAGTAGATGTTGATGCCTGAATTTGGTAGGCATGGAGAAGTTGTAATCAGTTGGCACAGAGGTTTTTAAGTCTTTAGTGAAATAAATTAATAAGTTTTGAAGGTTTGCAACCAATCTCTATGAACTAGGCAATCAACTGGGTGTTTGGGAATATTTAGGGCTTGAAGCATGAATGATACCTAAAATTCATGTATGTAAAATATAAAAGGTAATTTGTGAATTGCATTTGTCACTTTGTATTTGATAAAATGAGAGAAAAAGAGCTCTACAAGTGAATTTCATTGAGACCAAAATGACAAGGTGATTATTCAAAGTGATTTATACACAAACCCTAGCCTGGTGAAAGGTATTTATCTATCTATATCTCTAAAATTTTAATCTTTCATGATGAATACTCTAATTATTATTGATATTACTAAGATTCTCCAACTAAAATTCAAGAAGCATATATTTAAGTTGGTAGAGGTAGATCCGAAGGGTGCATTTTTTAATGTGTTGTATGGGGTTTTACATGTTGAGGATGTTAGGGCATACATTCAAGCCAATATGGAAGACCTAGGCACCAATCAGATGAAACATTTATATACTAAAAGGATTGTTGGAAAGGATTACAAATTGAAGCCAAGGCTCAAAGCCCTAGAAGTCAAGAAGTTTTCTCAATTTTTTAATTTTCCATTGATTGAAGAGGATGAATGGATTCTGTATATATTGAGCATGATACACGATGAATTCATCTGGCTCAGCAAGCTATTTAAGATTACCAAGGAGGTCATATAGAGAGTGAAAATATTGAGTGTGTCTGGTAGAATCCCTACACTTAAGATAGTGAAGAACGATACAGTTCATGATGCAACTGGAGCTAAGTCATACAAAAGGGGTATGACTATCAGTGAAATAATTGAGGATGATGTAAAATTTTCATCAATGGTGATAGGGTATAAGGTTTATCACTCTAGAAGAGACAATTCAGTGTCAGGTACTGCCATTTACATTGCATATCAAATTCTAAAGGAGAAAAAGGAATATGATCTGTGTGAAGTGCTAAGAGGTTAATTGATAAAGAACCTGACAAAGATTAAGAAGGACAAAAAGAGCTTATTCAAATTTGGTACCTTAATATTTTGTATTTTCTTTTATTTCATCTATGAACTCCCTAGTGTTGGTCCACTAGATTGGTCCGTTAATAGACTAGTAAAAATTCAAATTAGGGAACTAATGTATGGAATGGATAGAAAGATGAGTATACCTATAATTTGGGGATATTTTAAGGAATTTCAAAGCATGGTGCAAGATAGAGACTGAATTCCTTAGTCCATAGTTTATAAATATCAAGATACAATATGCTCTATGGTTGCACTAACCAATGCCTAATGGAGGTAGTTGAACCAAGAACCTTGTGGTTAATGCCAATGGGATATGAGGTAGAGGTATGTGTACTAGATTTGTATGCTCAAGATCTGTTGACAAAATGAGTTGATCCCACCGAGGAAATATTTGGAACATATGCAAAAAATGATCTAAAGGTGCATATGGAGATGAAGAAACCAGAGATATCAAGGAATGTCAGAAAGAAAATTGAAGGACTTGTTGAATACATGGGAATCCCTATGGAAAGGGTCTGAGAAGAAAGAAAAGAGACTCAAAAAGATGTTGAGAAGCCTGCTGAGATTGATGCAGCCTCAACCGAACCCTCACTTAATAAGTTAAGGAAGACTAGGAGTTCAACATCAAATAAACCTCAAGTTTCACCATGTGTGAAAGAAGTAAAGAGGAAAACAAGGAACAATTTATTATTGAAGATGATGAAGAAACAAAATCAGATGATGAAGTAAAATAATTGAAGAAGAAGAAGACCAAAGTTCCACAAACCTCAAAGCCCAAGTCATCTGGTGGAGAAGAACAAGTAAGTAAGAAGACTAAGTTTTATTCAAATGAACATGGCATGCCAGTAAATGATGTAGTTAAGAGTATTACATCTCATGGAAATTTGAATCCATTGTCAAAATTCTCGAACAAATTTGATGAAGAATAAATGAGTATTATTGAAGATGTCATGGTAAGATATTTGTATAGATTCAAAAGGAACTTATTAAAGTTGCATCTAATTTACCTAAGAGCTTGTACAAAATTTGAAATGCTAGGGAATCATATATCCTCTAGCTGAGGATAAGAGATTGAGAGAAAATGTATTGTTAGATATATGTCCATTCATGTATGTAGAGGAGGTAAAAAACATTCTTAAAGACTTGGACAGGGAGTTTAAGATTAAACTCAGAATGAATCAGATCGTGATGGGAAAAACAATGGAAGTCATTGAGGAGACATAAAAGATCACGAGATCTTACCTTGAAAGGAACCAATACAAATTCAATCCTAAAAATCAAGGTGCAAGTACTTCAGTTCCTAATTTTGGTTTACCTACATTTGATGTTCCTTATGTTAAGGAGGTGGAAGAGACAGAACAAGTTGCAGTTGATGTGATGGATGTTCTTGAGATCAGAATAGGACAAGAGGAGGTAATAGATAAATAATTAGAGACACAAAACACAAAGAAAGATCAAATGACAGAGAAGAAAGTGAATAAAGGAAAAGCACAAGTGGAGGATACTCATACTCTAGAATAGATGTCATTGACAACTAAAGAACCTAAGGCAGTTGGTGATAGTAAAGTGGTAGTGGAGAAGGATAAGAAAGAAAAGGGGAAGGCAAGAGACACTATCTAGGAAGTAAAGGATTTTATGGAAAAGGAAACCATAAAACTTGGTCTAGAACTGTCCCAAGGTCTAGTTGACTTGTCAGTTCTTTCCCCACTTCAAAAGCTAAAACTTGCATAGCTAGCAGAAGCTCAAGCTAGGAAAGAAATTTTGAAGAATCACATGGAAGACAATAATTTTTTTGAGCAGGCATCTGGTATATTGGAAAATTTGATACCATCATTTCTTAAAGATGTTGTAGATAGTCCCTTTGAACAACTCAAGAGCCTAATTGGTGCAGTAAGTTCTCACTTTGAATCATTTGAAAATTTTGTTGAGATAAAGGTTGGGAAAGAATTTAATGAGAAAATATTTGATGAGCTAAAAAAATCGATAGAATATGATAGAGTTGTATTAGAAACCAACATTAATGGAATTCAAGATGTTCTAATTGAAGGTGGAAATATTTACAAGTCATGTCTATCCATTTCTAAATTTGTTGAAGGAATTAAGAAGAAAATACATGAATGTGAGCATAAATTAGAGAAAATTGCTCAATCATTTGATCCTATGATCACTTCTAATTTTGAATTGAAAGGTCAAGTGATAACCTTACTTGACAAGATCAAAGTCTAGGGAAATTAAAGGATAAAATCATTGGAAGGATGGCACAACTTAGAAGTAAGATTTCTCCCAAACTTTAGACTATATTCAGTACAATGAAGGAGCCACATGATGTCTTAGTTACATAAGCCCTAGTTAACTTGCAAGTGGTGGAAGGAAAATTGTATATATTCGATGGTTGTATATCAGTGTTGAGTAGTCTAAAAATAGGGTTGGCACAATGATCTGTAATTATTGAAGACTACTTGTGCATATATCTTCATGCTGATGTAAGTTACTACTTTTTTAATGTACATATGAAGGTGTGTAAATAGGTTTTGCATGGTATTTCGGCATGTAGATACATTCCTTTACCATTCATGTCAAAGGGTAAGTGTAGGGGAGTGAAACATGTGCACAAATGTACATATAAGTGGCTCAAGATGAGATATGATTGAATCTTTTTGGAGTTTTGAATTTCTGTGCATATTAAGTTTTGGATACTTAGTCATTTTTCATGAAGTGTTGCCATCACTACCAAAGGGGGAGATCATTGGCAAGAGACATTTCATAGGTTCTTGGATGTTTTCATTGATGAAAACTAAACTCTAATTTCATATGCACATTTGTGTAGGATATTAGACCGGAATTTAGAGAGAAAAATTGGTTAAGTATGGAAATGAAGAACGACCCTTGTTCTACCAGTTTTCAGTATTTGGTCTGGTGGAATTTTATAGGTTCACATATTTAGTCATGAACATAAGGGAATTATTTTGGATGTATGGAAATGCTTATTCCATATTTTAAAGGTACGATAATACATGGTGTGAAAGTCAAATGGATCTCTATATCGGTTTTTGTGTTTGACAGTCAGAACAACTGACATGGTGGAAAAATATTTTTTGCAGACTTGGTAAAAAAAATTCGGTACTTAATTTTATGTTCAAATGGTGAATCTGACATGCACCTATTCATGTGTAATTTTATTTTGGTCCGAAGTGAATTTATGGTTCACATTTTCCTAGAACTTTTTTAAGCTGACATTGAAAGGTCTATTTTGTTGTTGTTGACCTATAAGATTGATAGATTAGGGTATGAAGAGTGATTTGATGAATGTGAGAAGTGAAAAAGGTTTTATGTAGAGTTTTTATTGTGGTAAATTGAGATCTAATAATGTGATTATAGAAGAAAAACAAAACATGGCAGTCAGAGGAAAAGTGCATCAGATCAAATTAATGAGCTTAGGTGGAACTGTAACTAGGCATTGTCAAATGCTATTCTTGCAGTTAAAAAGTTTCTTGTGATCATTGTAGTGATATTGTAAGGAAGATATCCTTCTAAAGGTTTGTATCCCTATCTTATTGTAAATTGAGTTGTGAGTTCTAGGTAGTGTGCGTGAATGCAAGTACATTCCCAAATCATTGTAAGACAATATTTATGTAGAGTATATTCTTGTGGGTCTCATCCCCGCCATGGTTTTTCCCCTAATAGGGTTTCTATGATAAAAATCCATGTATTATGGTGTAATTATTATTTTATTTATGTTCTTGCATATTATATTTCAATTTATATGATTAGTTTTTTATCGATCAGATTAGAATCAATTTATTGAGGTTAAGATTTGTAGAACACTGATTAACCCCACCCCCCCCCCCNTAACCCCCCCCCCCCCCCCCCAAGTGGTCCCTCCTTCAAATAGTTAGATAGTTTTCTTCCCCTTACAATAGAGCTATGTGGGTTGTCCCTAAGTAAAAAGAAAAGGAGGTGGGAGTTTTCTCCATATATATATTCAATGACTTTAAGG
Organism: Thuja plicata; assembly: GCA_018584345.1. Taxonomy (NCBI): domain Eukaryota; kingdom Viridiplantae; phylum Streptophyta; class Pinopsida; order Cupressales; family Cupressaceae; genus Thuja; species Thuja plicata. The sequence continues at coordinate 88,777 of MU226536.1, forward strand.
AAAGGATTAAGTTCTAGAACTGGCTAGTCTAGTTAGATGATATCCCTTGGATTTTTTAGAGTGATTTCAACATGATTGAGAACTCATTTGATAAGTTAGGTGGAAAAAAATTTTAATGGAAGGGGGATGGGATGTTCCAGTAGACCAAAATGTAGAACAAACTAAGACTTTTTGACCCTCTTGCTTGTAAGAAGAATGAAACCAAGGCCATTTTGTTTTCTTGGTGAAATTAACAAAAAGGTGGAAAGAGAATCAACAACAAGCTTGATCAATTTTATGCCAACAAGGACCTGATGAATTTTGTGAAGTATGGTAAGGGAAATAACATTAAGGTCATCCTATATACTTTATTGGATCACCATTTGATCCAGGCTACCTTTTTATGTAATGGCTCACCCTCAATGGTTTGAGGCAAAAAAGAGGGTTTTCTCCTAAACTCTAGACTCTTCATGGATGAGGATCTCAATCAACTTGTTAATCTAATCGGGTCTTTTAATAAATAAAATATGGTGATAAGAAATGAAATGAGGATATGGAAGTAGGATATGGATAGCTAGAGAGTGTTATTCCAGATGGTAGGTAGGAAGAGAGCCAAGGATAGTAGCATAGTGGAAACCTCACTTCATGATAATGTGTGAAAATCAGAGGAATGTCTTCAACAGGACATCGACAACCTAGAAGCACAAGAAGCACTTATGAAAGCAAAAGATACACTGAGGAAATTTCATCATATTAAGATCACGAGTCTTAAAACAAGGGCCAAGATGAATTGGCTTGACCATGGGGATAAAGGGTCCAAATTATTATTTTAAATCCTCAAAAGCAAAGACATCAGGGAGAAGATTAATTATATATGGGAAGGGGATAGAAATATCTCTGACCCTATGAAAATATTGAATGTAGTTAAACAATTTTATAGAAATGTGTTTTCATTTGATGATAATAAATGTGACAAAAAAGCTAGTAGAGTTAAAATTAAAAGTATCTTGCCCTACAAGATTAAAGAGGAGGATGCTTATTTGTTGAGAAAGGAAATCTTTATAGAAGAGATCAAGAATGAAATTTCAGCCCTTAGTAATGACAAGTCACCAGGGCCTGATGGGATCTTGGTAGAATTTTACAAGCAACATATTGACTGGATAGGGAAAGCTCATTTCTAATCTATATGGAAGCCCTGGAAAATGGCTCATTGGGAAAGGACATTAATTATGGTTTCATTAAGTTTATTCCTAAGGATGGGGATAGGAATCTTATTAAAAATTGGAGGCCTATAACCCTTCTTAATGTCACTTACAAAATAGTGACTAATTTTGATTGCTAGGAGATTGGAGGGTATCCTTCCAAAGGTGTTTAATTGTACACAAACTAGATTTTTAAAGGGTAGATATATCCTAAAGAAACTTTTGAACTGTTAGAGTAGTCATATTATAGCTAATAATTAAATCATTTAATTATAAGTCTATTTTACTCTATGCTTAAGTTATACTTAGGCAGCTTATTAATTCTTTAGGGTTTTCCCCTTTAGGGTTTTGGTATCCTTTTATAAGGACTCACTGCTTTACTTTTCATTAAGGAGATTGTATTATTATATTCAATTGTTGATAATATAGAAGCTTTTTTCTTTCAACATGGATTCGATGTCTCTGGCCTTTTGGCCGCCATAGTTTCTCTTCTCTCTTCTGTCTTTGCTTCTAGCTTGTGATAGTCTTGCATGTAGGTGTTCTTGGGTGGATTTATTTTTTTCAAATCTACATGGTATCAGATCCATTCTGCAGCTGGTTGTTCGTGTTTTGTTGAAGCATTCCAGACACAGAGGGTTTCAGAGGTTTTTCAATGTTTTTTATGGTGTTTCAGGGGCAAGCTTTGGTTATGGTCACTTTGGGCTCAAACGGACATTGCCATTGAGCTCAGAGCACCCCAAAACCCTAGA
>MU226536.1:103326-135193 GCA_018584345.1 Thuja plicata
CTACTGCTCTCATTTCTTGAATGGCAGATACTCTAATAGCATAAGTAGGCAGTAAGGTTCTTAAAATTTTACTTACCACTGTATCTTCTTCTAGTACACCTCCAACTCCTCGGATAGCATTGACTACTTTAATTCTCGTGTTGTACTGAGTGATGTTTTCTCCTTCTTTCATTTTGAGATCCTCAAACTTTCATCTAAGGCTTTCTGCCTTGGCTCTCAAAACATTTTTGTCACCACCATGTACAAGTTTCAATTTGTCCCACATCTACTTTGCAGTTTTTCTATCTTTGACATCTTCAAATTCAGCATCGGAGAGTGAGGAAGCAAGCTCTATCATCATGCCATTATGTTCATGCTTCTCTCTCATTTGTTCAACTGTTGGTGCTCCTGTGGGCAACACATATTCAGTTTCAAGGAATTGAGTAACATCATTACCAATACCTGATAAGTGGAGTCTTATCCTGCTTTGCCATGAAGTAAAATTATCTCTGTTCAACTTGGGCACATCTCGTCTGTTCATCTTGTGATCTTTGACTTAGGTCTTGAAACCTTCATTCTAAGCACACAAGCTCTGATACCAATTGTTAGTAATAACTGGGAGGGGAGGTGAATCAGTGGCCTCAAAAACTTATCCTTAATCTAACCACTAGTCAAATAAACCTCAGATTATTATGTCCCTACAAGATGCATGCCATGAAATACTTATAATGATTAATTGTCTGTCGGTTTTCCTTGTCTATCCTTATTCTCCTTGATTACCGGTAAGCAGTATAACTATTTACTGAAATACAGTAAATATGCAGAGTATACCGATATATCCATAAATGCATATGTGAAATGTAAAATAGTAAAGTAATAAACTATACACACATAACACATGGATTTTTAACGTGGAAACCATGTCAAGGGAAAAAACCACTGGGACCGATACCCCAAATTCCACTCTTCTAAAGTGAGCCCTATTAGGAGCCAACCCTGTTAAAGGTTACAAACACACTATTAGGTGTGACCTTGTTAGAGGATTTTACACATATAGGTTGTCACTTAGTATCGGGCATCTAATGCTGTCATCCTTGAATCAGCCTCTCTCTTAGACCATCAATAGGCATCGGGCATATTCAATGCTACTTTTATGAATCAACCTTTTTGGCACTCCTTGGGATGTACCTCAATATATAGAAGATTGTTAAGTCCTTCTCTATTAGGAGACTTGATGCTTCAATGGTTAAACTGAAACAAAATTACCTGTTTCTAATGCAACTTGAATTGCATATTTCTAGATCTATTTAAGTACATTACCTCTCTAATCAATGTATCAATTCAATTATTTTGTGCTCCACACTTTCTTCTCTGTGATGTTGTGCTCACTGTTCATCAGTGTCTGTAGAATTCCTTAGCTCTCCTTCAGCTTGATTGATCAGTACTGCATGAAGTTGTTCTTCATTAGTTTCTCTTCAGCATCCTCTTTCTATTCACTCCCCTTAATCCCTTTTCATGTGATACAGAAATGAATTAAACTTGTCTCTTATATAGACATAATATTCATTGATTCTTGATTCTTGATTCTTGATTCTTGACGTGAAAAACAATCCATCCAGTCTGATTTAAAGCATAACTCCTGATTTATCTCGTAGATATCTTTATGCCAACTGTACAAATCTTCTTTAAATCAATCACTTAACTCTGGTCGAATAAAACAAAGAAAACAACCAGTTAATTTTATCTTTAGCTCTTTCCAGCTAGATATTTTGTCATTTTCTGAACTCTTTGTTCTGTCGGTTAACTCTTTAGTTAGTCATCGGTGTGACTTCCAGTTAGCTTCAGGATCTCCGTCCGTCGAGCAACTCTATTTTCAGCTCGTCGGGCATCCTGTGGTTTGCTTCGTCGGGCAACACTGTCTTCTGCTTGTCGGGTATCACTATGACTTTTCTTCTTTGCCTTTATTGATGGTGTGCACTCCGTCGGTGTTATCTCTCACTTAGTGAATACTTAACTTTTATGCATTGTTGAAAGCATAACCTTTGTTCCATTGATTCTCTGAAATCTTTGGCATTATGTACATGACCGTATAGATGATATCAAGTTGACATCAATGATAATACAAACCATTAACTGATTCAACTTAACATTATCAAACATTTAATCAGTTACATGTCATCATATATTAGACGTGTTAGATATATTAGACGATGTCGATGCATTACTAATGTATTGTTAGATATATTAGACAATGTCGTTGTATTGCTAATGTATTATGTATTGACATGCTTCTGGCCTTTTGTCAATATTCTCTGGTTTGGTTTCATATATAAGCATGTATGTGACTAATTACTGTAATCATCCATTTCTTCTTTAAAATGTTAGATTGAGGAGTCTTTTATTTTTTGTGTAAATTAGGTCACAAGTCTGAAGCAGGTGAATCGAAACCTGTCAGAGGGCATTTTTTAATAATTTTGTGTAATGTTTATTCATCAATCTTGTTACAAATTTATCAAATTCAAGATATTTTTAATGAATACAATTAACAGTATTTAGCAAAGGACATGGTGAATCTATTAATGTAAAAGGCTTCCAAGAAGGACAATTCTTCCAGTGAAACAAAGAAACTACTAAATTAAGTCAAGGCACTTTTATTCACATTCAATGAAATCATATTACAGAGAAATCATCCAAATTCAAGACATGTCCAGAGAAATATAAGAATGTCTGGAATTACTTTTGTCTTCAGCATCACAAACTGGCTTGGGCTGTGCCATTGCCTGAAAGAACAACCCAAGCGCAAGATGGCTGAAAGAACAACCCAAGCGCAAAGAAGACTAAGTATATTGTGGGTGCTATTTGTCTTTGCTATTTGTAATGGCCAAGAATTTGACTTCAAAAGAAGACATTCATTAAAGACAAGCAAGATTTTCATTTACCAAATATACAAACAATTTAATTCTTTTCAGAGAAGCACTCAAACAATATAGGGAAAAAATGTTCTCTATAGCAGCATATTAACAGTGAGTTACAGAATTATTAAAACTAAGCTGCAGATTTAAAACTGTTCAGACCAATTGAGTAATTATTAATCTGCAGAAATCATTGAAGACAACCAAAGTTTCCTTCTACCAATTTTTTTTTTCTAGTGCTATCTCTGTTTTAATTGATATAGGTTGTAAAAAAGCTTTTGTCATTACATATTTCAATATTTTCCTTAATAAATAAAGAAATTTTGTTTAGAAAAATATATTTAAAATTTTAATTAAAAAATATAGAGAAATTATAATTTCTTACAGAAGATTAGCTAATAAAGAATGTTTAACAATTCTTGAAAGGAATTATAACTTCTTACAAAAGAACAACAAATAAAGAATGTCTAACAATTCTTAAAAATTGAATTGAAAGAATTGTTGCTTCTATTAAATGAATTCCATCCCAGCTAAAATATTTTTCAGAATTGTGACATGTTAAAGGAATTCCATCCCAGCTAAAATATTTTTTCAGGATTGTGACATGTTGTCAATCCAAGAGTACCACAAAGGTGTAGAATGTCAAATTTGTAAGGTCCGCTAGCTCCACAACAAGTCTATTCATTATTTAACTAAAATCAATATTTGAAAGAACAAAAAGAAAACAATTAGAGCTCTTACCATAAGAGGATGGTTTCTTTATGATTGTAAGTGTTGCATTATAATAATCTGCAAAGACTATTGAAAGCCTTGGATTCTTTTTTTTTCAGTCCTCCTACCATTTGTTTCAATAGCTTGTTACTTTTTCTTGAGAATTTATTATAATTTTTTAAACACCCAATACTATCATTGTCACTATCTTGTGTAGAAAGATAGGAAGGTGAACAACCATAGGCAAATTGTTATGGATTAAAATCTTCCTTGCTCCTCCTGAGTTAATCAGTGTCTACAAATACATAACACAACAATCCTCTGAATTATTACAATTTAAAAAATTGAACTAAAGGATCTTCTTCCATTTAAATTTTAAATATAAATCCAGATATGAATTTGAGTATGCTCACCTCTAATGTCACTTTGATTTTATTTGTATCCAGAGTAATTAAATATTCTACTTCAGTTAATGGTCTTTGTTCGGCAAATAGATAGTTGCAATCATTTCCACCTACATCTCCCATAAAAAACAAGGCTTGCTATATCAGCGTAAGTTAGGGAGTGAGTATTTTAAAATTAGGAGGGAGCTGTGATGAAAGTGAAGACCGGAATGAATAGCAAACAAAGTGGACGATCAAACAAAAAATAATATGTTGCGATACAAATAGCAAACAAAAATAATTATGCTGAGTTGAATACAGAGATTTGGAATGTTGTGAAAGCCAAAGCAATAACAGTGATATGAATATTCAAGGAGATTTTTAAAAAAATCATTAATGAATACAAAAAAAAACAAAAAAACTGCAGATTGTTAGAACCGGATAAAAATGAAACCTGCAAGAAAACGCTGATAATGTTTTATCAAGACAAAGATATAGAAATAGATGATAAACCTACAAAAAATAGAGATTAAACCTTGCGGTGGGAGATTAATAAATTTAAAGTGAATAAAACATGCAAGTATGAAATAAAAAACCCTTGTGATTGCCCAATAAAGGGTGTAGTTAGATCTAGAAGAAAAAAAACTTGAAATGAAGATTAGTAAACTTAGATTTAGTGGCAAGCCACCCAGAACTAGTTATAAAGAGCTATAAACTGGGTTTGGCGGTGAACCATCCAAACCTAAAAAAAATCAAATCCTAGAAACTAAAACCAGAGCTAAAATAACAAAGGAAATAAGAAAGAGCTGCAACAAATGTTAGATCTACAAAAAATGAAAAACCTACAACAAAAAGTTAATCAGTCAAAGAAAAAAAATTGTCTTCTTCTCAAATGAGATATCCTTCGAATGGTACCTTCATAAAAACACTCAAAACAAGGATTAGTCTGCTCTAATACCATGTAAGAAACATACAAAAATGAAAAAAACTAAAGGAAAGAATCCAAGTGAGTGAAGCAAAATGAAGTATTTTACCATTAACACGATGAATGGGAGATAGCTTCAAGATCTATCACCAAAATCATCAAGATGCTCCAAGATCAACACAATGAGACAAGTATTTTGAAAGGGGAAAACTAAGAAAAAACCCTTGTGTATATAATATAAATGAGGCAAAAACTTAAGAGAGAGAGAGAGAGAGAGAGAGAGAGAGAGAGAGTCTTTACAATATCTTCATCATAGATCATTCTTTGTTATTGCATTGTGCATTATTTCAAATGAGAGAGGAGCATCTCTTAAATAGAGATGAGATAGAAGAGTTAGAATGTAACTCTCAAGTCTATGAATGTCGTCATTCATAAGTGTGTGAGACAAGTGTCAATATCCTCTTAAGGAGGAATAAACTAAATAAGAAATTACATAAAATGAGTTGTCCTCCCACTTGGACTAGAGGACAAATTACATAAGGATACCTTGGTTTATCCTTAATAAGTTATACATACAATCAAGGAAAGATTAATTTCTAACAAAACCCTTGCAGTTGCACAATTATGGGTTGTAAGTGCATGAAAAAGTAGTCAATTGTGTAGTTCTAGCTTGCAATAGTGTAAAAAATAGTCAAGTGCACAGGGAAACAGGTCAAATGCACAAATTCAAATCTAGACCAAGAAACACACATAAAACTCAAATTTATTAGATTTAAGGCTTGTTCACATCGAGTTCACCAAATGTAGATTAGAAAAATTAGTCTTAGAAATAAACATAAGTCAATGACGAAAAGCTATAACATCGTGCAAATCAAATTCTTAATCTCTCAATGAAGCTATAGCTATGAAACCAAAATTGCATAAAATCAATACAAAACATGAATACGATTTTATGAAAACCCTTCATTCCACTCCATTGTTTTTCTCTTTCCTCTAATTGAATGTTTCTCTTTATATCGACAAGTGCACAAATATGGAAAAAGCAAGGATAATTCCACAGAATTTGCAAGGATACTAGAAATCGTGATTAGCCAAAATGATGATTGAGAACTCAATTTATAGACTTGGAATTTGAATTGAATGATCCAGATTGAAGACAATGGACAGACAAGATTGAATGAGAAGGCCAAACAATAAAGGGTAAAATGCTAGGACAAAGGAGAAATAATTAAATAAGTATTCCCCTAAGGACAAACTAATGATATAGATTAAATAATTTTTGAAATTATTTAGTCGGACAAGCGACAAAGGATGAAATGTGAATATATGATCAAATTAGATGACAAGATGAATGATTAATTAAATAATCAAAACTATTTAATGACACAATTGAATAACCAAAACTAGACAGACATGTTAAAAAGCAGAGCTGCGAATGTATACCATTTCTAAGTGTACACATATCTTACAATATATTTGTATCTATTAGATGGAATGAGACCCACACTTAGTACCCGTAATCTACATGCTATGTTCCAACCCTTTAGCTCCAAAAGTCTGATGGGACAAGATGTGCCATGTTTTCCAGAAGTCTGTTTAGTTGTTCTATCCCTGCCAGCAGAAAGAAAGTTTGTTTAATTTGTAAATAAGTTAATTAATAAATCATTTTTAATTTTTATAGTAAAATTATCATCTCCATTATTATTTAGTAGATTCAAATACAAATCAACAAGGTGGCTCAAAGTGTTGGCCTATCTCTAGACCCTTTTGAACCATTTGGGCAACATGCCTTACATAGTTGCTTGTGCTCCTATGCCTTCATCACCTTATTGGCATTCCTCTAGGGAACAATGGCTAGGTAATCAAACATTCCAAAATTACAATAGTTAATTTTTATGCCTATACGTTGGCCATTACCCCTCATTTGTGTCATCGTAACAATGTGGATAGACTTTTTCCTATTGGGTTATCTGTAGGATTTAAGAGATACAAATCCACAGAACGCCAAGAATACCTGCATGCAAATACCCTGTTACAGGAGAGAAGCATAAAGAGGAAAAAGTAGAACTCAGAAGTTACTCAAAATGTGAGAGCAAAATTATAATCCGAGTTAATTAAAAAAGAATTACAAGGTTCAACCTATAAAGGTGAACAAAACTCTAAAGCCTAAAAAAGCTAGGTTGTACATTAATAATTAATAAAAGAATTCATTATTAATGCACCTAAGAGAAAGCTTAAGCACTAAAAAGTAATAACTTAACTAATTAAATCAACATGATTTAATTAATAAGCAAACTAAAGATTACTCTAACACCCCCACCCCCCCTAAGCTAAGCGCAGGGGGTAAGCTAACCTAACACAACTATGAAAGCAGGAAAAGGGTCCCGGCAACAAGGCCTGATCAGGTACCCAATACAAGGAAATCTTTGTAAACCGGAGACAGAAGAAAACCAAGTGGGAAAAACCCCTCCCCAAAAAGAGATAGAAAAATGCAGAAAAGAAATGGCTCAAGAGACTCTCTCAAGACCATAAGTACAACCAGCCCCCCCATGAGATAGGGATGAGACACCAAAGTCCCCCCAGAATGAAGAAACTCCTGTCACAATGGTAGATGCCTGATGTAGAATCCAAAAGGAGATCCTGAAGCGGCAAATGATATTCCTCCCCTTGGGAAGAAATAGATCCAAAGGACGATGTCGAAGAAGCCTTGTGAAGAGTGATGAACCAATCTAACTCGAGATGTGTGCCATGATTAGATGTTGAAGAATCTCTCTCTGAACTGAAACAAATGATGCCAAATCCAAACAAATGTGGAGAATCTTGAAATGCAACCGTAGAATGCACTGATAATGGTGGGCGAACAGTGATAACCTGACTATCAAGGTAGAGGAGATGAATATCCTCAAAATATTCCTCCAAATCTGCAATATAAGACTCAACAAACAAGAAGGATATGTCTGCAAGATAAGAGTCCAAAGTAGCTATGTTTGGAAGGTGAATGATGCCCTGTTGCACTGAATCAGGAACAACAAGAGATGTTGGAGAAGTCTCAGTCTAAAGAGTAGGAACTGTGAGACAAGCCTTTGATCCATCGGAAGATGTAAGGGTGTCTAAATACTCAAGCCCCTCTAAAGTATCATGATCAAAGGGTGTATTCTCTCTCCAAGCAATGGGTATGAGACAATCTGAAGCAGGATTCTCCGGGAATGGAGAGAGATTAGGGTCTCCATAGATCTCCCAAAGACATGTCCAAAGTGGGTGAGGACAATCAATGTCCAATATAGCCAACACAGTGTCAAGATCAACACTAGGCAATATAAGTCCTACTATGTGATCTCGAATAATATCTCATGCTAATTTTTCCTCTGAAGTGGTTGGTTTAGGTATGAGATCATACAAACAAGGCAAAAAATTAAGCCACCTACAATGTGTAAGTATACCCTTTGCCCATGACTCATAATTACCCCGTTCCAGAATAACAACTGAAGGGTGAGTAGAAAAACCCATGAAAACTCTTTTCAATGAAAAAAAATTGAGAAATCTGACCTTACTGCATTTAGATCAAAACCTGGTGCAGTGAGGAGGGAAACGGAAGCCGCAACTTTGATGCTGAAAATAGGTACTCAAATGAGTGAGTGTGCATCTGAAACCCACGTGGTAGTCTCCGTCTTGGAAAGAGCTTTTCGAGGATATCTCATTTTCTGAAAAAGGATACCATGTGCTCAAGTTATGGCCAAAAGACTGACAGGAGGTCAGAATGAGCAGCTCACTGGAAAAAACCAGTCACTGCAAAACATTTGATGTCCAAATGGCCGTCGCCTGTCCACAGCAAAAAATTTGACGATCGTCTGACCATCACCAGGTTGTCATGCCGGAAAACAATTTGCGCTGGCCGGAAAAAAAATTAACGTCGGAAAGCTGACATCAGCTGCTGGTTTGCTGACGTCAGCTAAGGATGACGGTTGGCAGGTGGTAGAGTGGCACACGGGCGGCAGGCTAGTGGCCCCCGGGCGGTGAAGCGGCGCACAGGTGGCAGGCCAGTGGCTCCCCGACGGCGCGGTGTCGTGGTGGCATTGGCCGGTGGCGGTGGGGCGCGGGCCAAGCGCAGGTGGCGCGCAGGCTGTGCGCTAGTGGCCCACATTGCCTGTGTGTAGCCTGCGCTTTAAAACAAGCGCTTTTCAATTTTTTTGATTTTTTTTTTGAACGTTTTTCTCAAAAAATGTGCCCTGAACAGTCCCGAAGGAAAAAACAAAATTCTCCAAAGGCATAGTAGGCCAAATATGTCGTGCCTTATATCAAAATATGGGTTTTTGGGCCTTCTAGACTCAACTAAGAGGTCAGTTTTTGTCCAAAGTGCACCCAAAAAAACTTTATCCCCAGATTAACGATAAAAACCCCAAAAAGGCTGGGATTTTCTCCTTCAAATCACTACTTCAAAAAACACCAGAACAAGTAGCAGCAGTACGACTCTGATACCATGTAGGATTTGAGAGATACAAATCCACATAACGCCAAGAATACCTTTATGCAAATAACTTGTTACAAGAGAGAAGTAGAAAAAGGAAAAAGTAGAACTCAGAAGTTACTCAAAATGTGAGAGCAAAATTATAATCCGAGTTAATTAAAAAAGAATTACAAGGTTCAACCTATAAAAGTGAACAAAACCCTAAAGCTTAAAAAAGTTAGGTTGCACATTAATAATTAATAAAAGAATTAATTATTAATGTGCTTAAGAGAAAGCTTAAGCACTAAAGAGTAATAACTTAGCTAATTAAATCAACATGATTTAATTAATAAGCAAACTAAAGATTACTCTAACACTATTTTCACCTTGCCTTAGCTATCCCACCATGTCAAGAGAATCCTTATAATTAACAAGCAGTGGAGCAATAAGTGTAGAATGAAACTAATAATACTAATAGTAGTTTGGAGCTCATCTTAGGGGGCTAAGGTATGTAAAATGTAAGGCGCAACTCCAATTTGGTTGACTAGAATCCATCTTTAGCTTCTATGGTTATTGTTCTTGTAGCATAATTTTTAGAAGAATAGAATTTGTTAAGCAACTAGTTTTTTTAAGAACAATATAATTTGATAAGTAGGAGATATTTTTCCACAGCAAGTCAAATGTGATATTGCTATCAGGATTCAATTGTGTAGTTTTTTTAGTCAAACTCATTGACCCATGTTTCATGAGCGGTGGTTCACACAAACCCATCTCTCATGAGAATGAATGGAACACTTAGCACTCGTTGCATTTAGGTGATGCTCACAGAGGTGAAGCACCGGGACTTCCCGGGAGGTCACCCATCCCAGTACTACTCCAGCTAGGGTGTGCTTAACTACGGAGTTTCCTCCATGGTTAGAAATTTTGTAGTTAAGCGCGCTCGAGCTGAAGTAGTATTGGGATGGGTGATCTCCCGGGAAGTCCCAATGCTTCACCTCTGCGAGCATCACCTAGATGCAATGAGTGCTAAGTGTTCCATTCATTCTCATAAAAGATAGGTTTGTGTGAACAACTACTCATGAAACATGGGTCAATGAGTTGGACTCAAAAAACTACACAGATGAATCCTCATAGCAATACCATAATAATATAATTTACATAACTTTGAGGCATGATTTAATTTTGTATACTTTTTTTTAAAAATAGTTTGTACATAATTTATCTTCTGAAATTAAATATGCCAAGTGCGTGTAATTTTTTCAATTGAATATATAAAATGAGTTGAAGTAGCATTGTGCGAGGCTTGCAAATTTATTATGTTTAGAACTATCCTCTTATTGTAGCGTTGAACAACCATGGTATTTAAATTCAGATCCTTCAATTATAAATATGTTGAACAGCCTTAATTTTGATTCCGTATATAAAACTAACATGTGAAGACAAGTATGTTGGAGATTTGCTTCCGTGCAAATAGTTGACTGTATGTTTGTCATTGATGACAACATATAATATACAGCAGTGTCATGTATGCAATTATCAGTACAAATATTTTGGAGCCTTGCGCGTTTACATCTATGTTGTAGACATGTTCTGGATGCCATGTTCATACACGCAGATTCACATATGCAGTTTCAATTGAGTTATGTTAATCTATTTTGGCAGTTACAGTTTCTGGAGATTATCTGTTAAGAGTCGATGTATTTACATTGTTTCTTGAGTTGCGCCTATCTTCGGGATATGTGTGTTTGTATTCATGTTTAGTTATGAGTTAATGATGATTATACAAAGGTGCTAAACATGTTTTAGCAGAAGCGTGATGTTTGAGTTAATTTGGTAGCGCCGACTATGTGAAGCGACGCGTCCACTCATTTTGAGTTGTGCGGTCCTAACTTTGATTGCGTGCTTAGTTAAGCCGACAAGGAAGTTGTTGAAGTGTTTCCTACAGCCGTCGTAACCTTATCCTTGGGGAAGATACATATAGCAGTTCAAATGTGATCACTAAGTGTGAAAATGAAGTGAAAAAGAAAAGACAGAGCAGAGGAGAAAGTTAGACAGTAAAGCTACATCATTCATCAGTTGAAGATCTATGTGAAGAAGCAGAAGAAGATTACAATTCACCGGAACTGATCAAGACAGCAAGTCTACTCAAACAGTTCATTATCAGATATAGTGTATATCTGCCTTACAGAAGGTTGCAGCCTTCACCATTTGAGCAGTGAGCTCTTGGACAGTGTGTCCTCACCCCTAACAGGGTTACTTGTAAAAGACTCCTAACAGGGTTCGACCTTTAACCAGGTCTCTGTACTTATTGTATTGTAAAGATCAACTCATAACGGGGTTGCAAGATCTTCTAACAAGGATCATTATAAACTAGTACAGTTGTTTGTGGGTGCTAATTCCCACTGGGGTTTTTACCTAATTTGGTTTTCCCCGTTACAAAAATTGTATTGTTCAATTTTGTGTTATCTTGTTGAGTTTATGTTTAAAGTTATTCTGTACTTAATTGGAAAAAGAATTGAATCTTGTAGATAACTGATTCAACCACCCCCACCCCCACCCCCACTCCCACTCCCACTCCCACTCCCACCCTAGTTATCTCTTGGGACTATTCCTAACAAAGTATTCATCTCGTAATGTCATTCATGGAGATTTTCAATACAAATTACACTCTAACCTTCCATAATTATTTAAGGTAGTCCAGTACGCCCTACTGCATAAACGTTAAATCCTCTCAGCCTTGCAATTCCTCTTGCATTTAATAAAAAGCATATTTCTTACATTTTTTTTTTCAATCTTCTTAAGTAGAAATCAAATGACAAATTTCAGGAATGTCATGACCCTTGTTTTTTCTCAAGCTCCTATGCTAATTATCTCAATTATCTCAGATAAATTGTTTCTTAAATTATGCTAATTAGTTTTAGCACAAGCAATGGTCATATCATACACACAGAAAGAGACCAACCCAATATGTAATCCTATATCTCTCAATTTCAACAGAACTTTGGAATGGAGGTGTATTGAACTTAATGAATGTGACTGGAAAATGGAGCCATAAAATAATCTTTCAATATAAGTGTATCATGTCAAGCATTCAACATATTTAATTTCTTATAATAAAAATAGGCATACACTCGCATAATCATAACAATCATGCATCTGGCTTGCAAGTGGCTTGGTACATCCCCAGAGGATTAGTCTCTCGCCCCAACTTGCCCCTTCTCAACGTTGACTTGATAGCAAGTAAGGTCATGGTAAGGCAAGTTGGGCACCAAGTTGGGTCGCAAAGATACTTCTGACGCAACAAAACAAAACAAAAAAAACAATCTTTCAAAGATATTCTTTCACTTTTATCATCTCCCTTTAGGCCTTTATAAGTAGCACAATTAATCGCCTTGGAATATTCGGCAAAGCGAAACTTTCACATTTTGGCACCCAACAATTCAATTTTTCGCCTAAAGTGATTTTTCTCCCTCTTTCTTTTGCATTGAAACTTGAGTCCTAATGGCACAACTTCCAAAGAACATAACTTATGAATTGTTGAGTCGATTAGCTATTACAACCCCATTTTAGAAATCCCATGAAGCGCCATACAACCATAGGCTTGCGAAATGCTAGCCGATCAAAGTTTGACCCTCTGTCGGAGCCTCTAAGGCCTTCAAATTTGAGTTAAAAAAATTTTGTACCAATGGGCTTATATATCCAAAATGAACCTCCAAAGAAGCAATTGGAACAATTCGAACTCAAATGAACAACTTGTTAAAAATAGTAACCTTGTCCAAAGATAGCCCTTATTGAAAAACTAGACTATTTTTTTAGGTGATGCAAGATTGCTCTTACACCCTGAATACTCCAACATCATAATCCTTTGATTTCTTACATAAGTTTGTAAAAATTTATCTTCAAGTTGCTCCTTTGATTGATGTTACTATTCATTGCAATGGTTTTCGAGAGCTGTTTTGAAATCATTTTGAGTAATCACCTCTTGGGTGCAACCTAAAACTTTTGAACACTATTTTTCTCTTCATTTGTAGTAGGTTTGCTGCTTGTGTTTGATAATGTGTCATACTGGAGCAATAGATGGCCATGCTCGTGGCATGTTTAGCATCAAAAGAGATTGCTTTTGTAATTAACCTGCTGCTTTCCCTCGCTACGTTCCATTTCCAGCAATATCTTATCTGTCAATAGCTTTTCTAGATCTATGTCAAAATAGGCCCTAACTTGGTCAAGAGTCGAGACACAAAAATTAGTTGGTAAACTTTGGTGGCTGTGATGTTCTAAATTAGTAGCTCCTCTCTTCCCTAGCAATGGTCCCCATTAATCAATGGTCTGGGAGTAAGCGCTAAATCCACTCTAGGACAGAGTACTTGATAGATTCTCAATGGGATTGAAGAACGGTTATCATAGCTTTAAAAAAGCCCAGATTTTTTATCAAGCTATGGGCCACCTTGTAAGACGTGATTTTTTTTCCTGTCCTGAAGAGAAGATTGCAATGAAATATAGCACTTTGGCATCCTTGAGATGCCCACTTAACCTGCCAGCTGCCAGTTTTTGTGTACACAGGAGAGTTTTGGGACCTGATAAGTTTCCCATAACCCTGGTCTCCTCTTCTCTTGGAACACTTGCAACTTGTTTCCTATATCTATAGAGAAATTGGCCCTAAGAGGGTCAATCCCAAGGTAAAAACCCTTTTGGATGGGATGTTTTAAGTTTAGCCTGATTACTTTCTTTCCATGGTGTTGGATAGAGTTGCAGCAAGTCATCCCTCCAGACTTTGTATTGGAGAGGTGTACACAGAAATTTTGAGAAGGCAGCTGGACTCTCAATGTGGCAGGTCTCGCAACATTCAACCTTAGGCCGGTCCAAGGCAGAAAATTCTTGTACTGAAATGAACAAGACTGGAGAAACAATGATAAAATAGTTAAAATGAAATTTCGTTGCTTCTGAAATGCAAAAGGTGGAATTGCATATACACCACATTAACTAAAAGATCTGAAGCTGATAATAACATTAAATGCAAAAACTTATTATCTTCTATTCTCATTACATCTATCACAATGTAAAAACGGGCTGAATAGCTGTTGTTACATGCCTACCCACCATAACCAATATACCACAAACAAACAATTAAAACTACAATAGTGAATGCAAGAAACATTGCTTTGGCTGTATCATGTATAGTTAAGTAATAAACCTAGGGGTTTTACCAATAGGAACACGGGAGAGGGAAGAAAATTGAGGATAGAGGTGGGGTCAATGCTTGAAACAAGTTGTTCAGTTTTGCACTGATTGGAGTGCCTTGATTCCATGATTGTATGGTAAGCTATCTCTTTCCAAACCTGATGACTGATTTTCTCAGTTCTGCTTGTGTATTGGTCGGTTTCCCTGCAGGATAGAATATAGTGACAACTTAAAGAAAACTCTGTTTAAATGTTTTCAAAACTCTCTAACTTCTTTTACATTTATCTATCTGATGCAAAACTGCTAGATACAAGTGGACCTATGCGTCTCTCCAATCATCAGCATTTGAGCATTGGCTTTTGTCTCTAACTGTTCTGTTTAAACATGCTCTTGCAGGTTTTGATTAGCTGATTTTCTAGCTTACAACCATACTTGCTTACCAACATGCCCTAGCAGGTCTCATTTGCAGACAATGGAAAACAAACTAAAAAATGAGTTAACACAATACTGAGTGTATCTCAATATACAAATTTATGATACAACTCAAAACTAGACACCAGAGCAACGAAAGAAAAAGAAAAAACGCAGAATGATAGCAGCCTACTCAAACAGGAATAAGTTGCAGCTACTGTAATTATAAATAAAGATGAAAATTTGCAAATCAAATGTGACATGAAGTAGAAGAATCAAAAACAAATAATGCATTGGCTATTTAAACACATTAAACAAAGCCCACCCACCAAGTTCTAAAAAGCTCAGGTCAAAACCTGTACAAATTTCCCAAACTCAAAAAAGAATAGACATACAATTTGAGATTACAGCCCTTTGAAGTGAATACAAAAAACTCTTCAACACTTACTCCGAGTTGATTCAGATTGTAAAGTATTAAGGAAATGCCTAGCAATCTGAAGATAAACGATTCATCTTGTGTGCCCTTTGAGGTCTAAATTGGTGCAAATGGTCAACTTTCCATGAAAAATGTTTTAGATCTTTGCAGCCACCTCAACCTAAACCAATGTTTCCATTCTAGAAAAACCATTATAAAGATATACAGTGATTTTTACCATGAAGCATCTTCCCTAATTCTCTTTTAGAGTATACAGCCCTTGAAACATGTCAGCATGGAATAAAATATATGTCTGTTAGAATCAGTTTCTACATTAAAAGTGAACATGCACGAAAGGGTACATCTGCTCCTTCTATATCACAGGGCTACTCGCACTTTATTGAGCGGTATATGTGGCGGACAAACAGCAAAGATGCACGGAAACCAACAGTTCCGAGCATGAGGAAGAATCCATAGCATATGCAAGCCATGTAACCAAAGAAGAATGACGTCTGCATAAAGCCAGTCATATCCGATCGTGCAAAATAATAGTAGAAGCAGTACCCAAAAATGAAAACACCAGTTGATCCACCACATAAGACAGATCTGTATCAAAACTCATGAAATGTTTAAGTTAGATCACTTGAAAGCTGGAACATCAAAAGCTTCAATCAATTGAAATTGAAACAGGGCACAGAAACTCTGTTATAGTAAAATACAAAGTTGAAGGCACAGTACTAACCTCCACCACCACTGATGGTCTTCAACAGCAAGCTGAAAGTATGTGAGGGCAATTGTGATAAATGCCGTTACAATAATAAGAATAATGAAAACAATGAAGAGGATGCTATAGATTGTGTAAATCTTGTGACCCCATAAGCTTGCAAAAATGTAGTAAAGCTCGATGTATATGGCACTGAATGGCAAGAAGCCCGCCATTGCCATCTGAGGAACTGTCCCTCGGTACCATGGTAATGGGGGAATCTCTCGGGGATACTTTGTGGTTCGACAAGGAGCTTGAAACTCAGTCTTACTGTTCTTCCCAGCAATGCCCCCCAAGACAAGTAAAGGAGAGGTGACAAGTGTCCAGATAAGGAGAATCACAAGAATCGTTCCAAATGGTAATGCAGCAGTGGCATGGTAGGCTATAGCAACTGTGTTCAAGAAGCAAAATGTTAAGAATAAAGGCCCACAAAAAAGACAACCCGTCAATAACAGATTCCGTACCTGCCAAGAGGAATATTTAAGATGTTAATATTTCATATAATTATAAACCAACACAACATGTCATGAATTACAAAAAAACCTAACAATAAATAAAATCTACGTAATTACCCAATTTTTTCCTTCAAGTTGGCAATAGAAGGAGGCTGCTGTGTATCCTGCAATGCCAGATGTAAGAGCATATATAACAACCAGTGCAGTATAGAGGGCACCCCTGTTATACGGATAGAAAACGCCCACCAATGCAAGCATAAAGATGAAGATAGCACTGCAATAAACATGTCAAGCAATTTAGATCAAAACGTTTTTTCTTTTAAATGTTAAGAAGACCTATTTTACAACAGGCAAAAAAAATTAAAAGAAATTTAAAAATTATTGTTTACAAACACCATACTCCATTATACCCAGAAAAGCTGAAATGTATAAAGTTGGAAGCAGTACACATCATCATAATTAATACTTTTATCACTGTATAATTGATGAAGGAAATGAGTTCTAATATGACATACAGTGCCAGTAGCTGCGTGCCAGAGCCCAACACAGCACAAAATAGAGACTTCCGTGGAGGGTATCTGAAAACATCTCCATGGATGTATTTCCATCCTGTCTCCTCTTGATCATCAGCTGTTTCTTCATCATGGGAATATCTTTCAATTATCAAAAGCAAAAGGAATGTTAGCAAACAGAAATAAACTTGCATTGATCAATCTCCAACTAAACCAAGGCTCCCAATCCCTACTTAACAAACAACCAGACATAATTGTTTACATGTAGCAGTAGGTAACCTTACTTGACAAAATCATTCTTCAGAACGCGCATGAGGATTGTTGCTAGAAATCCTGTTAGAAGAAGTACTGTCACACAAGAATTGATAATAGAAAACCAATGGATTTCCAAATGCTGAGGCAAAGATGAAGACTTTGAATATTTCTCCATCCGTTGCTCAAAGGGAACATCAGTTTCTGTCCACTTAACAGAGTACATGTATTCAACTTCAATCTCCTCGTCTTTGGTGATATCAACACTGAATCTCGGATCAGTTCGCACATTGATTTCAATGACACGATCTTTGTTATATAAGATTTCAAAATGGACATGTGTATAAAGTAAATATTTAGGCCCCTTCTGATCAGACTTCATGTCCTTGTCAAACTTCCCAATGAAGCCCCAAATTGGTAGATCATCATAATACATCTGAAAATAGTAATCATTCTTAACAGCTTCTCTAAACTTCTCCAAATCCTCCCTTGTCAACTTCTTTCTGCAAAGGGACTCGGACTCCTTGTTGACTTTATAATCAAGCCTATATGGAGCATCAACCATACGATCACCATTCAAGACTTCTCCTAGATCTTCCCTCTTCTCAGTGATATGGGCTGTAATTTTGGCTCAGTGCAGAAAATCTCGTCTTCATTCAGAATAGTTTTTCACATAACTCGAAAGCACAAAAAAGATGTACAAACTTTAAAAAAAAAATGCTCAAAAATAAATGAGGAAAACTGTATTGTACAAACCTGGTCGACAAAATGGTAAGTCAAAATAGCGATATGTTTCACTGTAAAACAACCAAAAGTGTCAAAGATAAAACCAAATATGTTTATCTAAACTGTGAACCATTAAATTACAGCAGCATTCATTTTTAAAATAGGAGATAAAACAAAGGAAAACTTTAAGAAACACTAACATTTTGGTGAATAAAAAATTTAAATATTGATTTTTTTATAGAATTAATTTATTTACTACTAATGCTCACGAAATTTGACAGATGTATTCAATTTATGTAATTTACCATAAAAAGGTTTGATTAGGTAAATTTTAACAATAGACGGATATGATTTGTAAATAGGTATCTAAACTGCCAATCGGCAGAAAATAATCCATAAAACCTTGGTAAGACTCGTCATAAAACTCATTTGCATTGATTGATTATGGCATTACGACTCCAATCCCTTTCACCTTATCACAATTAAGAACAAAATACAAATACCTAACCCTGAGCAAAGCAGGTTTAGAAGTTAAAAATGGAGACCTCAGTCATCTACGAGAACAACCATTACGAAGTTGGCTTCTAAAATAAGATGAACATAACCTTGTTACAAGGACTATAAAAAAACTTTTGTTGGAAAAAGATAGCTGGCACTCAATTGTAGACAAGACCAACTACATGTCAATATTTTTATGAACACCAAACTAAAAGAAATCATTGAAGTAAATACCTTACAATAATGCTGAGCTTGCTAGAGCGTCGTGACTAGCCCTTTGAATATTAATTCCAAGAGATAGCTATTATATGCCCAACACACTAGCTCCCACTAAACTATAATTATTAATTCCTTTAGCGTTTAGATATTTTTTATCACCCCTTTTTGTCAGCTGGAAAGGATATTCTGTAATTGTACAACACTTAGGGCCCGTTTGTTTCGTGGAATTTGTGCATGCTGGAATTGCCAATTCTAGAATTGAATCCATTCTGGCAATTGGGCTATTCTCAAAATGAATTCTAGAATTAGGCTGTCCTGTTTGGTTCACCTGGAAGATGACTGAGAAGATGCAGATTCTGTGTTTGGTTCCACAAAATTGGAATAGGAATTGGAACTTTGTTTTTGCACACATACACATATACACACACACGTGTGTGTGTATATACACACACATGTGTATATATACACACATACACATATATACACACACATGTGTATATACATACACACATATGTGTGTGTATATACATGCACGTGTGTGTATACACACATGTGTATATACACACACATGTATATATACATGTATATATATACACATGTATATATATGCATACACGTGTATATATACACATACACACATATATACACACATGTACACATATATACACACGTGTGTTTATATACACACACATTCGTGTGTATATATACACATACACATATACACACATGATATACACACGTGTGTGTATATACATACATGTGCATTTATACAGACACATGTGTATATATACACATACACATGTGTGTATATACACACACATATATACACACACATATATACACATGTATACATATATACACACATATGTGTATACACATATATAGACATATATACATACATTTGTGTATATATATACACATATACACACATATGTGTATATATACATGTGTGTATATACACTTGTGTGTATATATACACATGTGTGTGTATATATACACATGTGTGTGTATATATATATATATATATATATATATATATATATACATCCTTATAGCAATATAATATACATTATTAAAACAAAAATGGGAATGAATTTTCCTTCCCAAAATAATACTTTCAATTCCAATTCCAATTTTCAATTCCAATAACAGGTCTGAGAAGGAATTGTGGAATGCTCAAAATGACCCAAAATTAGAATTCGCATAACCCTATTCCAATTTTTAATTTTTCCACCAAACAGGGAATTGAACATTTTGAAAATTCGGAAATGCCAATTCCCATTCAATTCCCATTCCACCCCTCAACCAAACGGGCCCTTAATGACCACGTACTTGCAGGGTGGAAAGCATGTGTCTACCTCGCTTCAACCTGGGCCATCATGGCTGCAAGAACTCCAATTTACTACTACAAAAGAACCTAAGGACCAGAGCTTGAGTACATTACATATGTCAAAGGAAAATATAAAGTTCTGATACATCTGGTCAGAGAAAGGCACTACAAGAGACCAGACTATCTAAAAGACTAAAACCACATTAGTAATGGAAATGGAATGCATTTTTTACACATAATAGTCATACATGTGCATCACCGTGAACATCTTCAAAAAATTACAGTCTATGACATAATAAACTAGTTCACTTATCTCAAATTCAGATATCTGGTAATGCTAAGAGGTGTCAACCTCGAGCCACCTATCTTATATGGAAATGGTTTAGAGAGAGAATTGAAAATGAACTATTTTACTTCTGGTTACTGATCATTATTAAATTATTAATTATTTAGTTACTGGCCATTCTATTGCTTACCTTTATTTTTTGTATGCCATGGGAATGAAATTATATTCCGATTTACATTTTCTGCGTATACGCAGAAAAGCTAATCGAAATTTGTTTCTTGTATTGGCTATTTGTTATTATTTTGCTTGACAGGACAAATAATATAAAAATGACACTCTTAATAAAGCTCCATTTCCAATAAACATAAATTAAGTAAATGCCAGCTCTTCCATATGTGATAAATTTTTATCCACCTAAACCAACGTCATCTTACAACCTTTACCCTCCCCAATCTCCCATTATAGAACATAAATGATTCAATCAACAAAAACAGATATATAATTCTTCCAGAGTTCATTGTAATCAATTGAGAAGAGCTTCGAGATATAACTGTGTATTAGTTTTTAGCTTCAATGTTTCAGATCACACTTCATGATCCATCATCTGAATGAAGAAAAAAGGAAATATTGATGCTAAAAGGTAATATAGAATTATATCCAAAACTAAAAGCTCTTCTCAACTCATAATCATGCATTGCGCTAAGTAGATCACATTGCTTTATAATTATTACCATCATAAATGAAGAGTTTCAAATAATTTTATATAGTCATTTACATAATGACTATTAGTGGAGGTCATCTGGAGATGACTTTAAGATACAAAGATCAAATCCCGCAACAAAATAACCATTCACCCAATATTTTTATTGATCTATGGAACAGTTATCTGTAATGTAAGAAAGAGAAATGTAGCATATTGGAAGGAAAATAAAACCTATAAATAGAGGATGATCTAAGTCTGTTTAAAATAAAATCTGTCACCTAAACAGCCAAAAAACTAGTTGTACCCAAGTATGATTCATTCAATACACAGTTCTTTTTGCCCACATTCGTTTGGAATCATCCATGACCATACCCAGGCAATTCCAACTATATAGTGGTGAATCCAGTGGCAGGTGACGATTTCAATTCATTTTGTTCAACTTTTGACCATCAAAATTGTGCCTAAAACTCTAACCAAATGCCATTTTGTTTTGTTTGACAGTTAATAGTGAAATAAAAATACTGCATTTTAGTCAATGGGCCCTTGGTCTACTAGTGAAGTTGAAAGGTACTTAATGAGTCCACCAGGGATCAAGTCTTGCTGAGTACAAGGTTCCGACAACAGAAAGGGATGAGGCTGGGATCATGCCCCAGGCGAATTTGGTGGAATGGATACCCCTCAATCCTTGACTCTTAGCCAAAGAGGTGCAGCCTAAGGCTTGTGTTCCCATAACAACTAGCTAAAATGACTTTGTGGATGAAAAACCTCCATCAGAAAATAAAATATTGCATTTTGTCTGACAAGTAAGTGGCACCACAATAAGCTTCACAGTCACCAGAGTAAGCAGCACAACAAATCTCCTCTGATTTTGTAGTCATTTTCACTTTTTAAGGAGTCAGATACCCAGCATACTTTTACTGCAAGTGGGTGTGGGGCTGCTGGTGTTTCTTGTGATCAATCTACATCATCTAATGTCAATGACGATGCTGATGCTGGTCTTGATAAAGATTCGTGTGATGCTCATTACTCCTTATATTACTTTAATATTGAACAATTAATATCTATAATGTCATTTGAATTTGCTAATATTGTATTTCAAATTTGTAATATTTATGGTAGTTCTGTTTGGTATATACATAATATGTCGTATTCTGAACTTCAATCCTGTTTTGAGGCTGCAAATCTGTATGTATTTATGATTTAAGCATGTCTTTTTGTACAGAAGTGCTCAGATTGTACCCAACCCCTGAAAAACATTTAGCTACACCAACATGGTATTGCCAATTCCGATTTGGTAACTTAGACTTAAATCATTCAAATATGGCACTCCAAGTTTTGTAATTCAAGAATATATCATGGTTAGACATACTAAAATAAAGTACAACCCCCTCAAGAAGGTAAAAGTTCCAGTTATCTTGTTAAATAAATTCAGATGAGACTAAACGATTTGGTGTTTGGAGGGCTGAATTGATTCAAACCCATGAAGGTCTCATAGATAAATAAAATCGTGGATGACAACTCTTATCGGATGCATAAATGTAAGAATTTTAGAGTTTTACTTCAAAGGGCTCGATAATTATTCAGGCAAATATGTCTAATCCACGATGTCTATCCTTTACTGACCAGTGCATATCCCCTGCCAAATAATGCCTATACTGCGAAGTTTTGAACTTTGACACCTAATAAGTGCAAATTAAAATTTGATCCCTAAGTTTTGGCAGCTCAAAATCATATTACAGAAAACAACTAATACCAAGTGCCAATCCCCAACAGTGACAAGCATGGGCTATTACCATTGACCGGTCCGATGGATTCCACGTGCAATTAAGCCATGTGTCAAGGGATTACGTGGCTCCAGAAGCCAGTGCCTATCCCTGACGAAGAATTTCCTCGGCAGCCATTGTATGAACTTTGGTATCCTAATAAGTTTGAGCCCTTTGAATCCTAAGTTTTAGCAGCTTAACATCATGTCTCCCGAAAAGAACTATGTCAAATACAAATCGCCACATTCCTACAGAGCCCAATAACAACAACAGACTCCAAAAACGAAGTGCACATTTCTCTTATGACTAGCCACCATAAGAACACTAATCAACGCCACACACTACCCTTCAAAATAGCCCTGGTATAAATCTTGGGGCCATCCATTTACTGTATAACAAAACCCTTATTTCGAGCACTAAAATACAGAAACACAAGAATGGGCAAACGAACTAATCATTTTCATCATGGCCGAAAACGTAGACAAAGAAACCGCAAGTGAAAAACAAAAACCTACCAAAAAAGAAAAGAAATGCGCAGAAAGGCTCTGTATTTACAGATGTAAAAGTCAAGTACCTTGGATTCTGAAAGGGACCAACTTTATTTGCATAAAGAGGCACATGCTCTGCGTCATTGTATTTGTGATCAGAATACCCGGCCTGCACCTGAGCTCCCCATGACAGAACTAGAAAACCCAACAGAAACACCCAATTTTCCATTCTGCAGATGTCAGAATCATCAACCAGATCTGAGCCCCTGTATCATGAAAAAATTGTTGACGTTCCTGTTTGAGGAAACCCACAATCCAAACCTAGGATTGAACGGAAGAAACGAGATGATTGATTTGGGATATGGCTCCACTACTACAGATTTTTACTGATTCCTTCACTTTCTACAAAATCACCAATCATGCCATTTTGTTGATTATGCATCTTTGGGATTAGTTTAGACATAATCGTAAAATCACCATACTTATATGACTTACTATGGAGGTGAGTTGCAAAACTGTGCTGTAGTACTTGAGGGAGGAATGGGTATGTCCTTATTAACCTTGGTTTGGTTACTTTTCCGAGGTTGATTAGCCTAGGTGCTTACTGTCGCAGTTTAGCTTTTTTCTCGAAGTGCTTCCTCTTCTCGATTGTTTTCTATTTATTTTGTTATTAATTACGCCGATAGCCTTAGGGGAGAGGAGCCACTCTAACATCGGGGTCTATGTGGGTCGTCACGTGGACCTCACAAACAATTTTTTTATTTGCCACCTCAGCTGGCATAGTTGGCAACCCGAAATCAAATGTCGAGTCCATTTGAAAATGCCTAGCCACGTGTTGTCACAAGATTGGCACAAAATAGGTAAAAGTTGTCATTTTGAACTGTCGACCAGGATGTGCGTAGTCGCCGAGGCGATCGTAAGAGTCTAGCCTTGGGTATAGGTTGCGGTGGATGCGTGGCATGTTGCCGCCAACCGCCCTATCCACCACCCTGACCACCAATACTTCCCGCGGCCACCTTGCGCTTTAACATGAAGCTGCATTTACTACGTGTCAATTCACCTTAATTTCCCTTAATGGGACTATATTTATCATCGCAATTTCATTCAATACGCCTTCTTCTTCGTGGATCGAGACACCTAACATTCCTTTTATTCCCGCTTGTTATGGAGTCTTCCATCAGTTGGGAGTTGAAATGTGCTCGGCAGAGAACCCTGCAAACACGGAATGTCGTCATTATATGCTCGCGAATGTACCGCCTTCAACTTCGACTTTGCAGGGTATTGCATGGTTTCTTTGCATTTTTTCAATTTGTTGTTTTTTGTTCTTCCAGTTTCCTCTCACTACAAACGACTTCTTTCCATTTTCTTTGTTTGCTTTTCTTGTTACGAGACAAATCGTCATATTTCTTTGTGATGCTCGAGATTTTGAGGTGATGGAGGTAGACAATGACGACGAGCTGTGGGAGGAGATATGGGAGCGCGTATACCGTTTGGTCTTTGACGGAGGTGAGGATAACTCTCCTCACTAAGGCCACCTCTCGCCATTGGGCCCATTTAAATATGTGTTGTTTTGGTTTCTTTGCTTGTTTTGCTAACACATACCTCCATTGCATGTTTTTTGCATGTCTTTGGTTTCAAACGTCATTTGTGTGTTGCTTTGTGTTTTTTAACATGATATATTGTGTTCATTAACAATATAAACATCAAGGGAATCGAACTCTTGGTTCTAGTATTAGTGACATGTTTATAGTGAAGGAAAGTATATATGTTTTGGTTGTCAAGCATCCCTATTCATATTCAGCGTCCTACTATGCATATCTATGTTTTGCTATTCATTTTTTACAATTTTCGTTGGTTTTGATAATAGAAATGATGGGGTTTAATGGTTTATTAAGCTTTCTTCTTGATGGGTTGGCCATGAATGTAAATGGGTTGTAGAAATGTAGGGGTTTAAGGGTTTATTAAGAGATTTGCTACATGGTTTAATGAGATTTGTAAATGTGTTGCAGTTTTATTTCATGTTCTCTATTATAGGTGTTCCATGTTTACTGCTTCTGGATTTAGTTATGGTTTTCGACTTATATGTGTCATTCATTGTCTATGCCAAAGGCATTTTCAGCCTAACTGGTTTCAACAGGTTTTGGCAAATTGGGTTGAGCGGGTTTTTTATATTTTGCAAAAACTAGGTTTTTTTGGGCTTCTTTTTGCCTCCTTCCATGTCAAATTTATTGTTAAGGGTTTTAAATTTCAATCCCAACGTTGGGGGTTTCAATGTGGTTGTTCATGCATTATGACTTCATTTCATTTTGTCAGTTCTAGCTTCTCAAATACTACTCTCAAGGATTTGCATTTTCGTTTCCACTAGCTTTGGATTAAGGCATTCAGATTGGGGATTGGGGATTGAAGATTAGGGATTAGGGAGTTACTACTGGTTTATGTTATTTTTATATTGCCTTTGTTGTTGAATTCATTTGCACGTATCTATCCATTCTACTATTTTGTATTCTGATGATCATTTAAAAAGTTAAGGTTTAAGGTTTACTGTTAAGGGTTTCTTATTTCAATTCCAATGTTAAAGATGAAGGGGTTAATTAGTTACCTGCAACATGGTTTCCATGTGCTTCTTAGTGCTTTCCAAAATCATTTGAACTGATCACTTTTAGGTTATCAATTTCAGTGTAGTGCACGATTGTTATTTCAATTCCAATGTTGGGAGTTAAGGGTTTAAAAAGTTGTTTGTTCTTATAACTTCAAATTTAATCCACAACAATTTTAAATTCATTGCATTTTATTGGTTCCAGGGTTTCAAATTTAGTGTTAAGGGTTTCACTTTATTCAATCATGCCTGGGTTTGAGTATTTATTCAATCATGCCTGGGTTTGAGTATCTCTGGAGGATTACTCTAAGTTGTACTGAATTCTGCCAACAACATATGTTATTTTGTCAGTCTTCTATATTACTTGGAGTAGTCCTCCAAAATTGCTCATATGCCTATGCAACATTATTTTCAATTCTAATGTTGGGACTCAAGGCTTTCAAAAGGTATCGGTTATTTTAATTCAATTTTAAGCCAGAAGAATTTTTAATTCATTTCATTTTTCTGGTTTCTCAGATTTAGTGTTCAGGGTTTTGATTTAAATTCCAATGTTATAGATGAAGACTTTAATATGTTATGTGCTTGTTGGTTTCAATGTAATTGTTACTAATTTCCACATTCATTTCACATTATCTGTTTTAGGTTTCTATTTTAATCCAAATTGATATTTAATTCATTTCATTTTATTGGTTCGAGGGTTTCAACATTGATTTCAATTTGAATGTTTAAGGGTTAGGGCTTATTAAGTTATCTGCAACATGGTTTCAATGTGATTGTTAAGGCATTTCAGAAGCATTTCAATTTGTCTTTTTATTAACCAGATATAGCCAATTTTAATTCCACTCTTGGCAAACTAGGGTTCAATGTGCTTGTTACTGTTTTCCAATTTGTTTTCAATTTATCGGTTATAGGTTGTCAGTTATAGTGTACAAGATGTTTGCAATTTCAATTTTTGACCTCAATTCCAATTTTATAGATCAAGTGTTAAATAAGTTATGTGCTTGTTGGTTTCAATGTGATTGTTATAGCATTCTAAAATTATTTCAATATATTTTTTGATGTAGTAGATATTGTTAATTTCAATTCTAATAATGCCAATTAAGGGTTCTATGTGCTTGTTACTGCATTCCAAATTGAATTCAATTTATCAGTTTTAGGTTGTCAATTACAGTGTACTATATTGAACCATTGCAAGCTCAATTTTTTTATCTCAATTCCAATTTTATAGATCAAGGGTTTAATAAGTTATGTGCTTGTTATAGCATTCCAAATTCATTTCGATATGTCTTTTGATGTAGTAGATATTGTTAATTTCAATTCCAATAATGCCAATTAAGGGTTTAATGTGCTTGTTACTACATTCTAAATTCAATTCAATTTATCAGTTTTAGGTTGTCAATTAGAGTGTACTATATTGTTGCAAGCTCAATTTTTTATCTCAATTCCAATTTTATAGATCTAGGGTTTAATAAGCTATGTGCTTTTTGGTTTCAATGTGATTGTTATAGCATTCCAAATTCATTTCAATATGTCTTTGATGTAGTAGATATTGTTAATTTCAATTCCAATATTGTCAATTAAGGGTTCAATGTGCTTGTTACTGCATTCCCAATTTAATTCGATTTATCAGTCTTAGGTTGTCAATTATAGTGTATTATATTATTGCAAGCTCAATTTGTGATCTCAATTCCAATTTTATAGATCAAGGGTTTAATAAGTTTCGTGCTTGTTGGTTTCAATGTGATTGTTATAGCATTTTGAATTGATTTCAATGTCTTTTGATGTAGTAGATATTGTTAATTTCAATTCCAATAATGTCAATTAAGGGTTCAATGTTCTTGTTACTACATTCCAAATTCAATCCAAATTATGAGTTTTAGAATGTCAATTTCAGTGTACTATATGTATGCAGCTTCAATTCCAAAGTTGGGAATTAAGGGTTTAATGAGTTATCTATTTTTTTTAAACCAATTAGACTCGAAAGGGATATAAAAGTCACTACAATTTAATGGTTGGAGGGTTTCAGACTTAGTGTTCTCTATTGTTCATTTCATTTCCATATGCCTACTCATACATTCCACAACCAATTTTTTATATGCCACCCTACGTGGCCGAGGTGGCTACCCCAAATCAAAATATGAGGAATCCCTAACTATTTTAATTTATGTTTGGGCAAATCCCATTTAAGGCATTGAAAGCACCCTTTAATGAGTTATCCACTTTTTTGAAACCAATTAGACTCCAAAGGGATATAGAAGTTATTACAATTTATTGGTTGGAGGGTTCAAGACTTATTGTTTACAGATTCATTGTTTTCAATATTGTTTTTAGCAAACTTGATTGTGAAATTGGGCATTTCTCACCTGTGCCTACCAAAATAGACCATGCTCTCTAAACAAGTTGACAAATGTGATTTTCATGCAACTTCTAACATTACTACTGTGTATGTAGATCTTACCATCCTAAACCATTGGACATGTCCATGTTACAAATCGGATGATTTCTTGCAAGTAAAGCTTCAAATTGATAAATCATATTGACAAGAGTGCACAAATCAACTACTGATTTACTGAATCCTTTCATATTCATTTCACTTACTATTTTAGATATACCCTAATTATTTTCATTTATGTTTGGGCAATCCCATTAAAGGCATTGAAAGCACCCTTTAATTGGGGATGTTGTAGAATCTCTTTAGTGTTGAAAGTCTTGTAAGCCACAACTTGCCATAAAAAGAGGATCATAAAATGTGGTTTTAATTTTGGATCTCCTTAGGTGATACTAATTTATAACAATCAACACATGTGATGTTGACATGAAGAAAATTGAATATATGGAAGTATTGATTTACAATTCTTTAGATTTTAAAGATATTCTACAACATCCTTAATTATTGGGTCCATTTAGATGATTTTGTAGGATTGCAATACACATTTCAATTGTGTTGGAATTGTAATTTCTATTGTTTTGAAATGTCATTACCATGAAGCTTCTAACATCACTACTACCTATGTACATGTGACCACCCTAAACAATTGGACATGTCCATGTTACCAATCAGATGATTTCTTGCAAGTAAAGCTTCAAATTGATAAATGAAAATGACAAAAGTGCAGAAGCCAATTACTGAATTACTGATTCCTTCGTGTTTTCATTTATGTTCAGGCAATCCCATTGAAGGTATTGAAAGCGCCTAACAATTTGGGATGTCGTGAAATATATTTAGAGATGAAAGGATTGTAAGCCACAACTTGTCATGCACGCAAGCTAATAAATTGTTGTCTCCATTTTGGAGCCACTTAGGTGATACTAATTCACAACATTCAACACATGTGATGTTCACAAGAACAAAATTGAAGTTATGGAAGTGGTGACTTACAATTCTTTATAATGGAGATGGTGACATGTAGGTCTATAATGCATGTTTGAAATTGGCAACCTAAAACTGATAAATTGAAATGAATTTGGAATCTCTTAACATTAGCAGTGTCATTGCAAACCCACAAACATTGAAATTGGATTTCGTTATCCCCTAACATACATAAATGTTTGCATACATACATACATACATAAATACATACCTATGTATGTATTTAGATATGCATGCATGTATGCAACTACAAGTACGTATGTATCTATGTATGTGCATGCATATATGTATTTATGTATGTATGTATATATGTGCATGTATATATGTATGTATGTGTGTGTGTGTGTATATATATATATATATATGTATATATGTATATGTATATATGTATATATATATATATGTATATATATACCTATATATATACATACATATATACATATGTATGTATGTATGTATGAATGAATTTTTTGTTAGGATGAATTCAGAATAACTGAGAGGGGGGTGAATCAGTTATCCTCGGGTCTAGATGTGCCCATATAAAACTTTAAACCAACTTTGACAACTTAGATCTGCTCGGCAGCAATAAACAACAAAAGTGTGCAGTTTACTGTACTAATGAGATAAGCTTGCAGAAACTTAACAGTAAAACACAACAATAACATTCACACATTTTGACACCATGATTTAACGTGGAAACCCAATATGGGAAAAACCACTAGTAACATGCTACCAAAATTTCACTCTTCTGAAGTGATGTCTTGTAAGGAGCCAACCCTATTAAAGGTTACAAAACACACTGTCAAATGTGACCTGGTTAAAGGATTTAATCACCATGTCAGGAGTGGCCTTGTTAGAGGACTTAGAACATTCCAATCTGAATGTCACCTTGTTCAAAGGATTTATACAATGACTGTTAGGTTAACCTGGTTAAAGGATTTGAACTGATACAATGGTTAGAAAGTAATCAGCAGGAGTGATCTGATACATACAACTTACTTTGCAAAGCCAGATCCAGTTTCATCTCTAATGTTAATTCACTTAGTGGCCTCCATTTTCATCTCAAACTTCATATCTGCTTGGAAATATGTCAAGCAATCTCTCCCTGCTTCTCTACTCAGCCTTCTTTGCTAGGTCTTGCCAATCAGTCAATTAACCATGCAATACTCTTGCATACAACTTCTCCTTACACTTGGATATCTTGACAATAACCTCAGTAGGTTATATTATACCTCTACATCTAGGTTAGATAAATCTTTTGCCGCTTAATCAAGATCGTAGATCTTAGGTTAGGTCAGATCTAATGGATCTTTCCATCATTAAATTTAATTTACTTCTCCAATACAGTAATTAATTAAACATTGAATCCATGTGCTAATAATGGTTTCCCATGCATTAAATGAATGTGGACCAATCTTAATTAATAATGCATATCCCAATAGAATCAACTATGTCGGCCATAGATCTCAAATCTCATCAATAAACAAAATACTGATGCTCAGCTTTCTCTGTCTCCCTTGGCATTTCACTAGCACCCGGCATCATCTTTGCTTTGCTCGACATCACCTTTCACTTTTCTCAACATTGACTTTGCTTTGCTCGGCATTGACCTTCCAGTGAACTGTCAGTGATAGATAAACAACGTATCACTTTGCCAAAGTGCCAAATGATTAAGTACCCTGGTGTATGCTCATAACTCAACCATTTCCTTAGTCTTCTTGTTATCCCATTCTTTTCAAATCTTCATCGATCAATGGATAAGGTACACAAACATACAATAATAGTCTCACCAGTTAAGGTTTGGCATCAATGACAAAATAACAATTGTCTACATTGTAGAAATCTTTCCAACAATCTCCCTCTTTGGCATTGATGGCAACACTAAACTAAAAACAATAATTTTCAACCAAAGTTACCATACAATCCAAAAAGTGTCTGTGTTCCTGATATGAACAAATCTTCATTAATGTCTTCAGCTTCATTCTGACTCCCTCTATGTCTATAATCACACTGAAATGTTTTATGTTACTTGTTCAGCTCCCTCTTTCAGTAATATCTCCCTTGTATCTGTTGGTATCTGTTGTTTTAGCAATAATCTCCCTCTTTGACAATAATGCCAAAGATGTTGACGTCTACATCATGCAGATTCTTTTGTTCTAATCTTTGTGTCATGTTGTTCTTGTCATCTTTGTGTATGACTGATCTACTTTTATGTTCTTGTTTTCCACTTCACAGTTTTTAGGCAACATCCTAAAAATGTGACTTACTGTGCATCAATGTGTCAAGTGTTCTGATTAAAATAGTTGATGCAACAGTACCATTTAGCACTAGTTAGCCTCTTCTAGGGGAATTACCCCCAATTTACCTCTTAGATACTCATGAGCATCCTTGGGTAACACTTTTGTAACTATGTCTGCCAATTGTTCCTTTGTGTTCACATATTCCAGTCTCACTTCCTTCTTCTGAACTAGCTCCCTCAAGTAATGATACTTGATAGCTATATGTTTTGTCTTAGAGTGCATTACAAGATTTTTAGAAATATTAATGG